>CAXIVR010000006.1:49747895-50315395 GCA_964035755.1 Teleogryllus oceanicus
GTCCTTGAAAATAGATTTTTATTACATGGGAGCTTGTTTTTTTTTCCTTCATTCATTCAAAATTCAAGTAGTATATGACTTAGTGTAGGGATCACAGAATTTTGAAAATGTGCACACAATTCACTTATCTCCATAGCACGTCATACGCAGTTTTAACTCCTTTTTTGACGTAAAATAAATAAATAAATATTATTGAATTCGTGAGTGGAAGTTATTTAAATGACCTTAAATTAAGTTTTCCAAAGCTCAATAAGTAAATAAGAAAAAGTGCTTCAATTTTAACTCATAACGCTGTTTTCTTAAAGACGGCTCCAAATTTTACAAATTGCTTTTATATAGTTTAAGACAAAGTTTTAGTCTTTTTAATATTCTTAAAATAATATTTCAGCTCTACTAGTTAGAGACCACGGAGTTGAGAAAAATTTTAAAAAATGTAGAGGACAAGAAGGAAGAATGTACCCTCGCTTGCACAAAAAATGGGCGATGTCCTGAGCCGAACTTTACCAGAGTTTTCCGACCCCTGCCCCGCCCTGCGGATCGGCTGACCAATCCGCTTTAGCTTCATTTCAGGGAGGCGGGACTATTCATCTTGAACATTACAAAATGGCGGTGATGGCGAGTTATATTATAGTAAATATTTGAATATAAATATTAAATCAACCAACAGTTTTACATAAATTTTTGTATATACATTTAATTACATAAATAAAGGCATGCAATTTCCCAGTAAAACATATTTTAAAACTGTTATAAAAGGGTATTTTGCAAAACATAACATTGGACAACGACTATTAAGCTCCATGTCTACATTTCGTCGTTTATTATTGTAATATTTAATATAAAATGCAAATAATTTGCATTGTATGCATTGTCTAACCTAGTTATTTTATTAGAAAAATTAATAACTTAAAGAAATACGTTTTAGAGTAAGTTTCACAAACACGTCTCCGAGATAGCAGCTTTCAGTTGTGAAATACTTCATCATCAATTTCTCAGATGACCCAATTAAAAATACTATATGGTCACGGATATTAATATTGTAATTAAATAGTTTTGATATGTAAAATACTAAATAAACTTGAAGTATTTAAAGTTCATTTAGTCACAATGAAAGTTTTCTACTGCAGACATTATGATTGGTAAGTGCAGCTGTAAGCAAATGAATGATTTTTGATCTTTTGTTTTGGGATCACAATTAATTACCTCTTCGATCTAACGTTAGGGTGATTGCATTTTACATGGAGTTCTTTACCGCAAATATTAAAAATCATAGGTGATACCTAGTCTTTGAGGATTTTGCGTGAGAATCAAAACCGACATATGACTCTTATATAACATTTTAATATCTTAATGTTTGCAAAGGTAGAAACACCAGCTTTTGTCTATTGCGTGAACATTGGAGGAACACACACACACACACACACACACACACACAACTCATATCAATATATTACTTACATGTAATTTAAGAATCACTAGAGATTCTCCTGTCATAAATTATTTCAAAATTGTAATTGTTAATAATGTTTTAAAATTTTGTCAAACTTCGGAAATCTGTGTCACGATAATCGTTAGAAAATGAATAGGGATCCTCTTCTGTAAAATATTGTTGCAAAATAAAATTTTCTCTATTTTCATACATTTTTTACATTTCATACAAAATTGCCAATTTATTGGATAATGTTCACTAACGCATCTTCAGTAATATTACTGCATATTATATTTAATGAATTATTTAATAAATATTGTAAACAAAATAAGCAATTAATTTTTTATTTGAGAAAAATTTCATTTTAAGTTATAAATATTTATAAAGTAATTTAATTAAAGTACTATAATATGAATTAAGGTTGAATTTTGAAACTATAACTACAATATTTATTATTGTTCAGAAACGCATGCTACTATATTACAATGTAACGTTTTAAAAATGTACTTTTACTTACATTGATTCATAGTTTGTGTTTTCTAAAATATATAATATATCTCACGCAGAACGATTTTACAAAGAAAATCTAAATAATAAATAACCTCAAATTTATAATTCATTGGCATTTGGTCGCACCTTCAGCGACCACTTTAATCTGGAGTCGGGAAGAAGGAGAAATCTGTGCTGCTATCGCTGTTGGTTCGCTAACCAAATCTTTAGAGGTCACCATTACGTTCCTTTTACTTAAGTCTTAGGATTCCGAAAGTGATACTAGATATTTCAACATTAACTTGAGAATACATGTTGCATACCATGAGAGAAATGATGAAAAAATGTCTGGGTTTTAAAAACTCTGCCTTTGGAATACTGCATCAGAAGTCCTACTAGCTGTGTAATTACAGTTTTCATCATTCGTCGATAAACTGCCGAACCACTTTCCGGTGAATTATGTTATCGCCGCTTCGGCAAAAGAAGATTTCAGGTTAAAGAGACCACATATGTTATTGGTGGATCGAAAGCCGTTTTAATTGTGAATTGACATTACTCATTGGTGCAACATACAAGAAATGTGAATTTACTATTTGTAATCAATTTTTCTCTTTTTGCTTCACTCACAATCAATTTTTCGAAAACATAATTCAATCATCTTTTTTACCTAAATACAATATTTACTTTTCGACCTGTCAATTCCAGGAGAATAGTTGTTCTCAATGAAAAAGCGATCATGCCGATAAATGGACAAAGTTTACAAATATCACTAAATGCCAAATAGAGTAATATCTGATATTTGTTATCTAAAGAGACTCAACTCTGAAAATAATCAAATTTTCTTTGTTTTCATTTTAATCTTTCAAATAAGAACGTTACTTTGCTTTTGGTTTGGTATTCAGCGAATCTTAGATCTTGCCTTACTATTGCCAGCACATAATAATAAGGCTTCTTCATCCGGTATCTTCCACTTCGGGTTTAAGGTAGTGTATTAATTCTTAAGCGAAGTATTTACAGTTCTAATGACCGTTTCGCAATTCTCACACCAATGTTTTTATTCCGTCAGGCATCTTTCTCTATTCTTACGCCTTCATTGTCAAATCGATGACGAATTTACAAGATTTCTTGGCCTTCCTCGTTTTCTTCTTTCGAAAGGATTCACTCCAAATATAATTTTTGATATTCTGTCAGCATGCATTCTGCAGCATACCAATGGAGTTGTTTGGATTCTACATTTTCAATCACTTGCCTCTCAATTATTATTATCTGTCTAATCTCTTCGTTTAGTATTCTATCAAACAGTATGCTGCAACATCGTCTCCAAAAATTCATTTCATAGCAGTTAACCGAGTTTATTGCATCATTTTTAATTCTAATTTCGGATTCATATAACACAGCTCTCCACCATTGTCTTGTATATTGTCTCTTAGTTTTCTTTCGAAAATGTTTGTTTTATAAAATATTATATGAAGTCTACTAATTGGCCTTCCATAGCTTATTTTTAATAAAGTCAATATTATTAGATCCCCTGCTCTAATATTAACTCGATATATTTAAATTCCTTTCCTACTGGAAATATACCTATTTCTGTTCTAGATCATATCGAGATTTCCTACAACCATGTGTCTTGACTGCATTATTTATTTTGAGCCTCCATTTTTATGTTTTTATTAATTTCTGGATTAAATGTTACAGATACAAAAAAAATATTTCTCTACCTATTTTTCAAGTGATACGCTGACTCCAAAAACCGGGAAATCGCTTATGTATGAATTCAAAAGGTTTTGCAGCCGTTCTCAGTCTTAAACGATATCCACCAATATTTTTTTAGTTATTTGGATTATGCACTAATCAAACGCCTTTCAACATTTTGTTTTGCCAGTCTTGCATAACTTGACCCAGGTGTCTCTAAAATAATGTAACAAAATATTTCAACGTCAAGTTAAAGGGAGTAAAGAGCTGTTTCTGATGAATAATATTATATAAATAAAAGATCTTCATCTTCATCTTCATTACTAGTTTGCCACTAATTTCATTGTGAGAGAAATGAATATTTTCTAGGATGAAGAGAGGGCACTGTGACCCTGGAGTCTTTATTTTGGATCCACATGTTGGGATAGTTTAGTAAAAAAGTTGTAGCATACTCTTGAATGAATGATTTGAGAAGAATATTTAATAATGGACTTGTTTATTAATCAGTATCATTCACAACAGTATGGCCTTTCGGAATGTTATCAAATGGGCATGATAAACATATTTACTTCAACTAATAATCGAATATTTATTATATAAATGCATGGTTTAAAAGCAAAATTATTTTTTCGACTTCATCACTAACTTATTCCTTAAAATTTATCTGCGTAGGCGCATGTTAACAAACACTTCACATATTACATTCTCGTATACTTACGTATATACAGAGTAATATACGGCAGCATGAAATATTATATAATGCTGCACGAAAAAACTGCGCATTTTCTGCGAAAAAAATCATTGCAGCGCTCTGGTGACGAAAAAACGAATAAAAAAAATTACTAAATTAAGAGAAAAAAGACCTCTAACCCGCGGTGTAGCCATAATTCCAGTTTTGTTGATCGTGATGCCAAAAAGCAATTGGGAAGCAGACGTCCGTCTGTCCGTCTGATACAACTCTAACGCCTAAACCATGCGCACGATTTTTTCAAATTAAAAGAAACCCTGTCGTTTTCGCCTGAGCTGAAGCTATGCGATTTTGAAAAAACATTCATTAATTTTTAGAACTATTTGTAGCCTTCGGACGTTTTAAATTTTTTCAAAAACGGCTCCAAATTTTTCTGTAAATTTCTTGTAAGTACTGTTGCTCTATAGTAAAATACGCTAATAAAGGTAGAATATGTCAATTTTCACAGTTGCTCGAATTTTGAAAAATCGCTAAAATTTGAATATTTTGCGACGTCTTACTACAACTACAAAACTAAGATAGAGATTTTTAGCTAAAAATGAAATGTGTTGCTTATAATTAGATCTTTCTAATAAGGTCATGCAATTTTTTAAAAGTTTTAGTTGATTTCGCACAATATGGCGTGCAATATTTGCAATTTTAAAAATTACATAAACAGAATTTTCTCAAAAACGGCTCCAAATTTTTCTTTAAATTTTTGGTTGGGGTAATGCCAAATGCAGCCTATCCGATGACATAAACAAAGATATTACTCCTATTCTATTGTTTTTTAAAAATTACACAAATGTAATTTTGAAATACCTCTCCGGGCTGTTAATATGAGCATTTGAATAGATTTGTATAAGTTATTTAACTTGTGAGTAGAAGTGCTTCAAATGACTAGAGAAGTTTTCAAAAACTCAATAGATTCCTGTGAAAAGAGCTATTTTGAACCGAAAAGTTAGAAAATTGTAAAAATGTATTTTGTGCGGCGATAGATGTCAGCTGGCAAAGAGAACGGCAAGAACCTTATGTGAGCTGGCAGAACCTTAAAACCAGTCACACAAAGGAAATTATAAACATTTGCTGCAGAAAGTCTGTCCCATTCTGTAGCACCTCCTAGTTCTTCATATTTGGTAGTAGCGAAGTGTAAGCATTTCTTAATTTTTAAAAGCAAAGAAAAATTTCAGCTAGAAAACATGACAAAGAACAGTGAGACACAAATAAAGTTAATTACAAAGGACGTAATACTCGTATTAGGGATTGGGAAGGAAACGAGAACATTACCAATGTAAAAACCAAAAACTGGCCTATGAACAGGAAAATAGAGTAGTAGATGATCACAGTAAACGACCAGTAATCGAAAGTATCAAATTCTTTCCGCAGTTTTGCCAACGGTATCTTCTTGCAAAGAGAAAAGGAATGTTTAGAACATTCTCGACATCGTTATTAGGAATTTATTTTCATTTGCTCGTCAAGTAAAAAACCGCTGATATCATGCAGGATTTGAACACGCGTTCCTCTATTGTGACCACGCACCTAAGCGATTGCGCTACCAACTACGAACATGCGTAAGCATTTTCCGTGAACGTACTCAATTAAGAATCTTACAAATTTTGTCTTCAAACTCATTGCTTTTCCGCACTTCTGCAATTTTAAAATATTAAATAAATTACCTCTAAGGAACAATAAGAAAGCAAAAGAAATCTACGCGGCACTATAAAATAGTTAATTCTACTTAAGAATGTTTCAGTTCAGTACTATGTAATTTTTTTCCTAGCAGGCGCTTCGGCTAGCCTGACGCTCAACCATATCGCCTGCCCAAGGTGAAGTTATTAGACGTGATAACGTTGGGCTGCGGACAAGTTTCGACACGGCCCGACATTCAGAATCCAATTTAACAGTAAAATGCTATAATCTAGAAACATTTATTGACTTCAAGAAAAATCACCTATCATTACGCAGTTATTATCTTTTGTTCATCTACTCACATTTTATATAAAAATAAACTCTTATTTTCTCGTGTTATTGAAGTAAAGTTTTCTTAATATATAACCAAATGTTACTATTACCACTTCATTCGTTTTGAAAACTCTCAAACGACAACCGTAAATGCATACGCCAAATTATTGAAAGGAAAGTATTAATTAAAATCACACACATAGTCAAAAAATAAAGTTGCATGAACAGGCCGGGACGTGAACTCGAGTCTTCCAGTTCTTCAAACAAGCACCTGAACTACATGACGTCACTCCCGCAGTCATATACAATGTTTTACATATTAGGATGTGTTGACGAGTGATACTTGTTGAGTTTTCTAGCTGAAGACAGGAATGTTGCTTGCAACGAAAAAGAAACAGTAAAAGTACGATTTCGCAAAATTGGTTTGAAACGTTTTAATAGTAAGAAAAGAAAAACGGTTTCATTGCGGTTGCATTTCAAACCATTCTTTAAAATTATAAGCCTTGCACTTTTTGCACGAAAAATGCTTTCATTTCAAGAAAGCCTAAATGATTGTTAGCCCAAGAACAGAGAAATATGGACAACAAATTTCATTTGAAAGACAAATCTGTTTTCAATTTTGTAGTTATTAGGAAGACGCCCCAAAATGTTCAAACTTTTAAAATTTTCGAATTCAGAGTTAACCATGAAAATTGGAACTATGTCATCCTTCTAAGTGTATTTTACTCTATTCTTACCCAGAAAATTAGGAGCCAAATTTTTGAGAAAATTTTGAAAATATCCGAAAACTGTATAAAGTACCCCCAAATTTCAAAGGATTTTCAAAATTTCAAGCTTCAACTACAGCCAGAAAAAGCAGGGTTTCTTCAATTTGGAAAGGATCGTACGTGTGGTTTAGGCGCTAGTAGTGATCACAGACGGATGGACGGACGGTTTTGGATAAAACCACTTTACTCGACTCAAAAAGTGTATTACCGTTTAATCGCGAAATCGATTTTCCCTTTGTATTACATAACTTTCTGTATACTACGTATACGCACGAATATACGTATATACGTCACATACGAATATACTACTTATACTACGTATATTCGTGCGTATACGAGGAAAGTAAAACGAAGTACAAGTTTTTGTTTGTGCTGAGATAACGAATTATCATATAGTTCAAAAATCCATCTAAACGATGTTGCAGCAGTTCCAAAAGGGTGAGATACAAAAACAGTACTGAGAACTTTCTGCATTACTGATTGTCATTTCTCAAGGTGAGTTTATTTTTACATAAATGATTCATATTGCAAAATATAAGATATATTTATCTAATCAAGAAAAAAAAAAGAGTAATTTATGCAATCTGGGCACGACGTTGTGTAAAGTCACAACTTTGATATCAATTGCCAAGGTCAAACCTTCCTCATATTGACTTACGTAAATGATGACAGCAGTGACAAATATCAAATGCGTGGGGAATACACAGGCCCAAGAACCCAACTGTAAAACACATTTTTCGGAAGCTCGGTGGTCAGAGCAACTGGTAAACAAATCGAACGATGAGGTTTGATTCCTGTCGAAGGAATTACATCTTTAGTACTCAATTAATACGGTTATCAGGTCACAATATGGATATCACTAACGAACAGGATAAACATTTCCCTCATATTTCATTTTATAAAAAAGTGAAAAGTTGTGACAAACTTTTGAAGTGAATGCAAAATGTATGTCAAAACGTTCACTATCTTAATTCAAGCAGGTTAGAGTTAAATTCACACTAACTAAATATAAATAAATACACATTTGTATAAATATTTGTAATAAAGCGGGATCAAACTAATTACACATTATATAGTATAAAAGTTCCTTAAAGATCTTATAAGCAATAAATAAATACAAGTATTTTTCCGCTAAACATTCACTATCTTTTAATTCTCAGACTTAGGTAAAACAGAACGCGGAACAGAGAAAAAAGGCATCGCGCAGAACTCGATCCTCAATACCTCCGATTTAAAACCGGTGTCAAACGATTTCAGCTACAGAGAGAGTTATTGGTCTTTCAGTAATCTGCAAGCCTTAATGTATCTACGAATACGAAATATTTGTTCTGTAATTTCTCCATTTTCTCTGAGGTAGCATTTAAGACGTAATAGAAATCATATTCTCTAGCCTATTCGTTCTCCAGCAGTACAATTTCTGGAAAAATACAATATTAGAACCAACTGATATTTTAACAATACATGATAATATATTTATTATCTAACTCCGTTATCATATTTGTAGTTTACTAATAATTTAATATTTAGATTTAAAGAACGACTTTATCCCAGAACATTTGGGATCAAAATTCTTTCTTGTATTTTTCCTATATTGAGACTAAATGACAGGTGATTTGTGCGTTGGATCACCTACTGAAGCATGGCGAATAATCGTTGGATATAACTAAATGGTAAAATTCCTTATTATCTTTGTGAAAATTGGGACTGGTGAATGCTCGCCACTTAGTCTCTGATCTACCCCGCACTAAAAGATATTCGTATCAAAACATTCTTTGTTAAAAATGGAGATGATGTAAAAATATAATGATTTCTTTCATGACCACGTCAAATCAGTACTTTATTATGTTTTGGGTTACTTACATTTTGAAATGTGGCTCCACCTACCGAAGACTTACATTCAAAATTTTCAGAAGACCATAAAAGAAATAAAATTATCAATTGTTACAAACAATTAGGGATGCGTTCTGTTAGCATTTATCACAAAGGCACAAACACAAAATGGTAATTTTAATGAGTTCTATAATAGTTCTAAGGAACTTTGTTGACATGCTAAAAAAGACATATTCCTTTCTCAATTAATAAAGAACAGAAAAATTGCCTTTATTGCAAAATTTTATAATAAACCCACAGACATTAAGGATTCTGATTATCTCAAATTTATTAAATGTATAATTACAAACAATTATACAACTTGGTACAGACTTTTCATATTATTTCTAACGATTACATAAAAATATGATAATGATATTGCAATCAGAGATTACTGTTAATATTTGAACTCTCTCACCCAGAGAATTTCGTTTCGTCCACATTGCTTGGGAATACAAAGATACCAGCACACAATCTTAATGTAAATCACATTATCGTTTACAAAAACAAGTTTGTTCCTCTTTGCAGAATTTTGGAATGTCTCTCTCGTGATGATATTGATTAATGTATTTACTGACATCAGTAAAAAAAATACATATTCTGTAGGATTTGATCTGGTATTCCTCTATCTGCGCGTGTAATCCACGGAGCTATCACAGAAGGTACCTTACAGCGCCGATGAGGGTGTTAATAGAATGAATTCTATCTTGAAATTTATTGTTCTTATGATGTACAACATTTACTTCAGGTTGCAACAAACTCACATTCTTGATAAGAATGTGGAATCATCAGCGATACTGTTCACATAAGTTGATTCTAGTTAGAAAATATTTCGATTCGAATGTCTTTTATTAGCAGAATCGCAAATCGGCCTATCCTGCGAACTGCTATCTTTCCCTCCCATATCTTCAGGTGATCTCACATTTACGCGATAAGACTGAACTGTAACTCGTCATTGAAACACCAGTCTGAAATGCAGAACCGCGTATTAAGAGTAACTATGTGATTTTAAAATAATTAACACTACAACTTCAGAGGAATTTCGGACAAATTTGCGTTTCGTTATTCGCGAAAACGTAACTAAGCTTGAATGATATAATGCTAACAATATTACAATTATAATGATTGATTGATTGCTTCTTAAAAGTATAATGCTTATAATGTAAACAGTAGGTTGTACTGAACAGCACATACTTCTTTCTTCTCTAATGTCACTGCTCCGCAATATATGCTATTACATGAATTGGGAAAAGAAGTTTCAACAAGTAAGATCTCTATTTTCAATTTGTAGGTTTGAAAAATTAACTTTTTCCATTTTAAAAATATATAAGTTCCTCGAAAATAGGACGACCAGCGCCTCAAGTCAGATAATTTTAGAACGGAAGTTTCTGGTCGTCGTGCTGATGGACGACAAAACTGGCCCTTTTTACGGCCGCTAAGTCTTTTCAAAATTAATATTAATTACAAAATATTGGACATATTACTACTGAAATCCCGCACCATAACAGAGAAAAAAATTATCTTCTGGATTCAGACTCACAACGTTAGCAAGCTGACAGCGTACCTATGACGTGCTGACAAGCTAAAGAAAGCGGTTTCTGTTTCAGTTGCCATAGAGAAATGGTTAAACATAATAAAACCTATACTAAATAGAACATAATCGTTTCCAATCTCTTTTCGTTTTCAGAGAGTCAATCCTTTTTTTAAAGTTTAAATATACTGTGATATATAATATAATATAAAAATATATAATATAGAATATTAAATATATTAATATAATATAATTATATTTTAATAGAATGCGAACTTTTCTCTATATAGAGAAAGAAAGATACAATATTTTTACTTTTCCTCATTGTATGAAGTACCACGTATAATAAAACTGGGAAAGGGACTTGCAATTATTCAGAGAAAGAGCCTAATGTCTAGAAGTAGGACAGTTTTAAAGAATACTAGTGATGCTAAAACAGCGTACTTTCTCACCCGTATTTTCACGGACATATGCTGAAAATACTAAAAGTTTATCGAAAGATTGCACATGATCTTATTTAAAAATCTTATCTTTAGGAAAAAGGATTTCATCAGGAAAAATCTCAGAATTTCAATATTTACTTGTAGGAATACTTACGAAAAATCAGTTTCAACAGACATGAGACCTGCAATATTCTCTTAAATACACTTACTATCAACATAAAATGTAATAAAATTATGGAGCCATTTGTTTGAACATGAAATACGTCCCAGGGGCTTCATGTAAAGTACCTTCCCCCCTAATTGAATATCGGTTTCAAATTCAAGGCGCTACGACATCAGCCAGATCGATTAGGAGTATCAATTTTTGGTGAAAATCGGCTGAACAGTTTTAGCCATAGCGTTGTTCCAGGGACGGACGGACAGACATTTTACCGTCCAGTCGATTTTCGCTATCAACCACCCACAAAACATGGATTCTGGCTACACCACGATTTGGAGGATTTTTTCTAAATTTAGCAAATTGGATTTTATCCATTTTTTCGTCACAAAGGGCCGTGTAATATGCGTTTTTCTGCAGACAATTCGCCGTTTTTCGTGTAGCATTACGTAACTTTATCTACGCCTTAAGAAGAAAGTGCAATTGATCAATATATGAGAAAATTTAGATTATGCGTTCACGGAAAATGTTTATGCTTTCACTGCAAAGCAATTTTCTAAGTGGAGGAAAACATTTATACAATTTTTATAACTTCATTTGTAGAATTAGTTATACCGAGAAGAAGAGTAAAGTTCATGAAATTTGAAACCGTTAGTAATTGAAACGTTGAAAAATCCCAGAGATATTAATCAAAGTTACATTTACTGCAGTATTTGTAATAACGGTATGAGTGTATTCAGATGAAGAGTGTAAAGTAAAAAAGGAAAAGTTCGTTTCAGAAAGTTTCAATAATGCAATATGGTATAAATACAACATACCCTCCAGAAATATTGGATTCTCATTGGATTCAGAATCCCAATAAAACCTGCTAGTATAATATCAATTTTGAAAAAGAATACATTGATTTAGAAGTCAGTAATGTTTTAATTTTTGCTGTTATGCGTACACAGGTCCTTTTCCTACAACGAGTCTAAAAGTAAATACATGTTCGCAGAGTCTTTTTGGAAATATTTTTTTGGAGTTCGTGATTTCAAAAGCCGAATTTTCCTTCAAAACCCCTAAATACCATTTTTACTTGATATCATTGTTTCTGTAGTGTGCTGCGCATTCGAGAATGTAAAATAAAGTGGAAATATTTAATGAAGTCTTTACTCAATATTAGGCCAATTATTTTTCGTGACTGTTTCTCAGCTTTAAAAAACTATAGGAATATTGTTATGGAAGAACATTATTAAATTCAGTGGTACTCAGTTTAATAAATATATTTATTTTACCAACAGGAAATAGAGAAAGTGTGAATAAAATATGTATTGGCTACAATAGATATCATTGCAATATTGTAGAAATCTCTGAGAGAGATGAATATTAAGTTATAAATAATAATCGAATTAGCTGACCATATATGAAATTTCATTTTGATTAAATAAATTTCCGTTTTATAATACTATTTTACTTGAAATAAAGTCCTTAGGTTTATTAGTAGGCAACGATTATTGAAAGTGCGAATTCAAATATGTGAAATTTTCTTTGACAATTGGAAGTTGTTGTTTTTTGCATATATTTTTAATGTCTCTTTTTAACTACTAGGTCATATAACGACCACTGTGATTTTTTATGTTTGGGGTTTTCTGTAGGGAGAATATGGGACATCACGAACACACATCTATGTCCGAGGCAGTTCACGGCCCCTTCGAACCCAAGGCTTCACAGCCTTGTGTCCATTTCCTCTTTCTCTCCTAGTAAACCTCTGACATCATATATCCAACATCAAATACATCAGAAGATATCAGCAATTCTCCATCATTTGAATTACGTTTTCCTGTGTCCCTGGCCACGTGAGGATAAGTGGAAATGAAACCTCTGACTAGGTAAGTAGTTGGCCTCGAGAAGCCAGAAAGACATATTTATGGTAATATCTATATTACTACCAGATTTTTGTCAACGTTGCATTTGAGTGCAAACAAAGTGGCAGAACACTTTTCAAACTCACAGGATCATAAGACCCTTGTCGTGGTCGTCCCGTAGCTCTAAGCCCGGGGCAGAATTGTTATTCACCTTCGGATCAGACACTGCCACTTCTCGCACAGACATCTCATTTTTAGTTACCCACCCCTATCCCCCAGAAATGAAGAACAGACCTTGCATAAAGCATGCTCCTGTGCACTGCGATAATGAAAAAGAGCCGAAAGAAGGCATAAGCATTGACTATAGAGGAGATGCTGGCTACTGTCCTCCGCAAACTCTTTAAACTTTCTTAGCTATGGTTTATAAATCTAATATGCGTGAAGGGATGATTTTTAACATGCCTTTTATAACTAATTTTGCACGTTTTTGGTGTAACACTGTCTTAGTCATTTATTTCATTTTAAAATTAGTCATTTTTACTGTTTTTCCTCTTTTAATCTTGTAGTTAATAAAAAAAAAAATATTTTAACTGACTTTTATACAAGTACTCAGAAAATTTTGCGAATAATATTGCACTATGTAGTTGAAAAGATGTTGAGCACAATACACAGTTCTTTTATATTATTAAGAAGGTATGAAGTTCATTTCATTGAAAATAATAAAGACTGTAGTTTAGTTTTTCCAATTTGAGAACTTGTGATCTCATTGAATCTCTTGTGTTTTCCGTGTTGATCTAAAACCAAATGTGTTTTCAGGTTCGATATGCATTCAAGTATTGGGATCTTATGAGCACAAATTATTTGTCATGCGTATATCTTACAATGGCTAAAATTATTTCACAATTAATCATTTAGAAAACAAGGACGGTGTGTTTCCTGTGAATAAAACCAGTTTCTTACTTCAATATCGATAACCGTGTCAAGGTTTCCGGATGTTTGAATTGCGGAGAGCTTCTTGAATCAAACTAAACCTCAGAAACTGTTTCTGGGGTCATACAAAACCTAACATAAATTGGAAAGATAATACGATTCGGAAACACTGTGTTCACTTAAATATTTTAATTGGAGAAATTGTCCCGGAATTGAAATTTTTAACTAAATATTCAATCTCTTGAAAGTTTATTCAAACAGGATTTTTGTTTTTCTTTCTTAACAGCTCGTTTTAAGAAACTTACATTGATTCGTAACATTTTGGGTTTTCAAATTTGTATTTTTTACTACGTGGTTATTCAAAAATATTTAAGAAAATATTAACTAGTATAGATTTCCACAAATTAAAAGAGTTAAAAATTTGCTGTTTATATTAATTAGCTATTTATTAAAGATATCAATTATTACAATTTGCTATTAATATATGCAATGTGATATGTTGCAAAATAATTAATTATGTTAGCGCCTATTCATATCAGATTTGTACTGTTGCCTGTATATTACCTCAAATAAATAAATAAATAAATAAAAATATCACTGGAAGGATAGATATAATCTTCTCAGCAGTGTAACAGAAAAATAGTAACTTTTGAAAAATATATGAAGAATAAGACAATTATATTTTCGAAATATTTCTATCGAGGTTCCCTAGTTCCTTTTCACCGATTATCACTATAAAATTGCATCAATTTTAGAAATAGTCTAAACAATATTAACAATAGCAATTTTGCAATGAATCTATTTAGGACACCAGCGATTTTTAATTGATTAACGAAATCACTGTTTGCATGCACCTGCTCATATAGAAAAAATGGGCGATTACATTTTCATAATGCGTAATAAAATGTGTGTAGTACTTGCATTTTCATAATAAAGCGTAATAATGTCAAAATACAGAGTTTTTAAATACGTGAACATGAATTTCAATTTGCTTGATAGGATGTCATATTATGTAAATGTATTATATTGTGTGTTTCCCGAAAATGATTATGTAATAATTAGTGATTTCCTTGCTTTAGAACCATTAGCATTTTAAAATAGTTTGTAAACAAAACTTTCAATACTATTAATTTAATCTATACAAATTTCTCACAATATTAGATACCATAAATTAGAGTTAATTTTCATGGTAAAGAACTCGATAAAAAATGTCCGCAGACCCATCCGTGACCCGCTGCCCCTTGGTTATCAGCGTCCACGGGGTTCGAGATTAACGTCAGTGCAATTGGCGGAGTGATCCTCGCGCGCGCATAATCCGTTTCGTTTCTGTACCCTCCTGTTACCTCCTCTTACTTCCTCTCACCCCTCCCTCTCCTGTTACCCCTGCTCACGTTAGCGAGCAGCGTCGCAACCTCAGAAATTACTCCGCCCCTTTGAGATAACTAGGAAAATCTTCGAGGGAGGAAGGGGGACGTGTCTGAAAACGGAGCAAAGCCAATGATAGAGCGGATACGCCTCGACGCGGGATTGGTCAAGTGTCCAGCGATGGTTGTCAAGCTGTGGAAAAGCGGGTGGCCGCACAGGGCATCGCCCATATTCTGTGAGAGTGGGTATACATTATCAGTTCACACGAAGGAAACTGAAAAAATTTACTACGAGAAAGTCTGTGTCATTCTGTGGCACCTCTAATTACCTTCTCGTATACATACGTATATACGGAAGTAATATGCACGTAGGATAGAGAAATTTATGTAATGCTGCAGATAATACATTTCAAGATTTTAACAGTATACATTTGGGGTCACCTGATACCGATTTTTTTTCCAAACGATTGTCCCTAGCGATCTTTTTCAAATCGAAGAAACCAAATTCAAAATTTTCTTTAAAATTTTATGTAAGAATAAGGGTAAATAACATTTATAAGGATGTTCTGGGTCCGATTTGCCCAGTAAACTTTGAATTTTCGAAAATTTTGGCATTTTCTGCGTCTTACTACATGGATAAAATTGAAGATAAATATATTTCTTCCAAGCAAAATTTGTTCTTCATAAATAGTTCTTTCATCAAGGTTAGGCTCAATTTTTTTATATTAGTAGTTTTCGCGTAATTATGCCCGCAATAGGTGCAATTTAAGTATTATTTTGTTAGGAATAGTGCAAAATGCACTTGTAAGATGACATAAACGCGTTATTGCTCTTTCTTTTCTTTTTCAACATATACAAAATGTAATTTTTGACGCGTCGCTACGTCGTGAATATTTACAATAGCGACAATTTTCATTTATTGCATTCATACGTACATGCTTTAAATCACTACATATGAAGTTTTTCAACCTCAGACGTTTTGTGAAAATAAGCTGAATTTCGCATTTTCAAAACCCTCACATAATTTTCATAAACGGGTCCATTGTTTTCAACCTTTTCACGAACAGTGCTAATGCACTGCTTAATATGATCTACAGTTCATTTCTGTGTGTTCTATTGCTTTTTCAAAAATTACACTAATGAAAATTTTTTGAAATGTATTCACACGGGTTAAAATGCACATTTCAGCATTTTGTTTACATTATTACATTTGTAAGTGTTTCAAATAACTTGAAATTAAGTTTTCTTAAACAAATAGATTCCTGTAAAGTCTTGAAATTTTACATTTACAATAACGTTAGACGTTATTGTCTTTTTAATGAAAATTGCCATTTAGGACGAGGTTTTACTTTTTCTTTCTTATTCTTGAAGTAATATTTCGGTTCTACTTTTAAGAAACTGAAAAGTTCAAAATTTGTTTTAAAGTTTACTTTGGGCTATAGATGGCAGCTGTCAATGGAATGGGCAAGAGCGTAAAGGCAGCCATACCAAGATATTAGAAATTTTACTACGAGAAAGTCTGTGCCATTCTGTAGAACCGCTAGTTATTTTTATTGTTCTTCGGCATTTGTGTCAAAATTGATCGAACACAATTCATTAGTGCGACAGCAGGAAGCGCGCGCCCGCAAACGTGAAATTCATTCTTGTGGATATCTACGTGTTCGGGCCCACTTTTTCTAATTGTGTTTGGTAGAAAATTGAACAAGCAATACCCTATATTTTTTCAAAATTTATCTCCCCGAGTTTATTAATAATAGAAAAATATTTTTTTTTAAAATTTATTAAAGTAAAAAGAAAGAGTTCTTTTTCAGAAAGTTTCAATAATGCAACAGAGCATAATGTAACATACCCTCCAGAAGATACAATATCATTGATTCAGAATCCCAATGAACTTAAGTATATAATATCAATTTTTAAAAGAATACATTGATTTAGAAGTCAAAAATGTTTAATTTTTTTATGTACCATATGCACAGGTCCTTTCCTACAACGAGCGCCCAAAAATAAATACATGTTCGCAGAGTCTTTTGGAAATATTTTTTGGAGTTCGTGATTTAAAAGCCGGAATTTTCCTTCAAAACCCTAAATACTATTTTTACTTGATATCAGTGTTTCTGTAGTGGTGCGTATCAAGAATGTAAAATATAAAAAGATTAATAACTAACTCAATATTAGGCCAATTATTTTCCGTCACTGTTCTCAGCTTAAAAACTATAAAATATTGTAATGAAAGATCATTATTAAATTCAGTGGTACTAGTTTAACTAGCGTTGTTTATTTTACCAACGAAATAGAGAGTGAATAAACTATGAATAATACAATTAATATCATTGCAATATTAGAGGAAATCTCTGAGAGAGTAGAATATTGTTATAATAATAAATTAAAACATATAATATAAATAAGTTATAAATAAATCGAATTAGCGACCATATATGAAAATTTCATATTTGATTAAATAAATTTCATTTTATAACACTATTTAATTGTGAAATAAAGTCCTTAGGTTTTATTAGTAATGATTATTGAAAGCCTGAATCTGGGCAGGTGAATTTTCGACAATTGGAATTGTTGTTTGTATATTTAATGTCTCTTAACCATTGTGTCATATAACGACCACTGTGATTTTTATGTTTCTGGTTTCAGGAGAATAATACGTATGACATCACGAACACACATCTATGTCCGAGGCGGAAACTCGCGGTCTTCGGAACTCCAGGTAGCTACGGCCTTGTCGTCCATTTCCCTTTTCTCTCCTAGTAAACCTTACATCATATATCCAACATCTAATAAGTATCGAAGATATCACTAATTCTCCATCATTTGAATAACGTTTTTTCCTACGTCCGCTACGTGGGTATAAGTGAAATGAAACTCTGACTAGGTAGTAAAGTTGGCCTTGAGTGGCTGGGTGAAAGAGGTCTTTATGGTAATATCTACCTACTACCAAGATTTTATCCAACGATGTATTTGAGTGTTGAGTGGTATAGAACTTCTTTTCATAAACTCACTGCTGATCATAAACTTGTCGTGGTCATCCTGTGGCTTTCGCTCGAGGCAAGAATTGTTATTCACCTTTCTCGGATCGCACTGCCACTTCCGCACGGACATCCTGTGTAAAGTTACCCACCCCCATTCTCAGAAATGAAGAACAGACCTACTGTAAAGCATGCCCTGTGCACTGCGATAATGAAAGAGGCCAAGAAGGCATAGCTTGTCGACTATAGAAGAGATGCTGGCTACTGTCCTCCTGCAAACTCTTTTAAACTTTCTTAGTTATGGATTTATAAATCTAATACGTTAGGGATGATTTTTAACATGCCTTTATAACTAATTTTATGTTTTTTGATGTAACACTGTCTTTTATTATTTATTTTATTTTAAAATTAGCCGTTTACTTGTTTTACTTTTTTTATTCTTGTAATTATTAAAAATATTTTAACTGACTTTATACAAATTTTTCAGAAAATTTTACGAATAATTATTTCACTATAATTGACAAGATATTTGAGCACAATACACAGTTCTTTTTATATTATTAAAGAAGCTGCATGAAGTTTCATTTCGTGAAATATTAAGACTCAGTTTAGTTCTCAGATTTGAGAACTTGTGATCTCATTGAATCTCTCTTTTTGTGTTTTCCGTGCTGGATTCAGAAACCAAATGTATTTTCAGGTTCGATATGTATTCAAGTATTGGGATCTTTATGAGTAACAAATTATTTGTTATGCGTATATCTTACAATGGCTAAAATTATTTCACAATTAATTGTTAGAAAACAAGGACGGTAAGCTTCTGTGAATAAAAACCGTTTTTACTTCAATATCGATAACCGTGCCGTTGCTTCCGATGTTGAATTGCGGGAGAGCTTTGAATCGAACTAAACACTCCAGAAACTGTTTCAAAATGGTACAAGAACCTAACATAAATTGGAAAGATAATACGATCTGAAACACTATATTCTACAAATATTTTAATTGGAAAATTGTCCTGAATTGAAATTTTTAAACTAAATACTAATTCTTTAAAGTTTATTCAAAACAAGTTTTTGTTTTTCTTTAATAGCTCGTTTTAAGAAATTACATTGATCTTGCAATATTTGCTAGTTTTCAAATTTATTCTTTTTACTACGTGGTTATTCAAAAAATATTTAACTTCAGTGTAGATTTCAATAAATTAAAATAATTAAAACTTTTCTGTTTATATTATTATTAGCTATTTAATAAAGATATCAATTATTACAATTTTTGTTTTAATATATGCACAGATATGTTGAAAATAATTAATTATGTTAGCGCCTATTCAGGCCATATCAGATTTGTACTGTTGCCTGTATAATACCTTAAATAAATAAATAAATAAATAAAAATATCACTGGGAAGGGATAGATATAATCTTCTCAGCAGGTAAATAGAAAAATAGCAACTTTGGAAAAATATATGAAGAATAAGACAATTATATTTTTGAAATATTTGCAATTGAAAGAGGTTCCCTAGTTCCTTTTCACCGATTATCACTATAAAATTAAACAATTTACAAATAGTCTAAACAATATTAACAATAGCAATTTGCAATGATAATCTACTTGGACACCTGGCAGTGATTTTTAATTGATTAACGAAATCACTGTTTGCATGCACCTGCTCATATAGAAAATGGGCGATTACATTTTCATAATGCGTACAAAATGTGTGATTATTTGTACTTCCTTAATAAAGGCGTGCAATAATGACAAAATACAAGTTTTTAAATACGTGAACATGAATTTCAATTGCTTGATAGGAAATGTGTATATTGCAATGTATTTATATTGTGTTTCCTGAAAATTATTATGTAACAGTTAGTGTTCCTTGCTTTAGAACCACATATTAGCATTTTAAAATAGCTTGTAAGAAAACAAACTTCAATAATTATTAATTTAATCTGACATGTAGCTTTCACAATATTAGATACCATAAATTAGACTTCATTTTCATGGTAAAGAACTCATAAAAATGCTCATGCCTTCCACCCGCTGCCGCCCCTTGGTTCGTCATCCATGGGGTTCAGGCCAATGTCCAGCAATTGAGGAGGATCCCTGCGCCTGGCGCGCACCAATCCGTTGTTTCTGTGCCCTCTCCCCACTTCCTCTCACTCTAACCCTCCCTCTCCCTGTTACCCCACTACGTTAGCGAGGCAGCGTCACTGGGACTCAGAATGGCTCCGCCTTGAGATAACTAGAGGAAAATCTTTCGAGGGAGGAAGGGGATGTGTCTGAAACTTGAGCAAAAAGCCAATGATAAGAAAGCGGACATGCTCTGACGCCAGGATTGGTCATGTCCAGCGATGGTTGTCCAAGCTGTGTGAAAGCCAGATTTGGTCGCACAGGGCATCACCCATATTCAGGAGAGTGGTATACATTTCTTGCTACTGAGCAGGGAAGGTGAGTACTTTACTATTGACTCCCTACAAATACAGGAACACGGAAGGTAAAACTAAGATACCAAAAACGAACAATGAGACAAAAGTTTGTAGGAGTCAACATAAATCACGATATGACAGCATAATATTAAGAATGAAATTCCATATTTTGTTACACTGCAGACACTGAATAATTAGAAAAAGTCTATTTAGTTTAATACGTGATTTAGAATTATTGAAGAATTATAATTTAATGAAATAATAATAATAATAATAATAATAATAATAACAAAAAATCATAATACATTGTATATGTTCGCAATTATTTCCAATATGTGTGTAAAGGGTGTTAAGAATGAAATAAAAATTTGTTTCATTTCGAAATAAAATTGCAAATCGTCCGAATGTTTTTGCATAAAATAGAACACATACTTCATTGGTTTTGTTGAAAAATTAAAATACAATGTATATAGATATTTTCATTAAATAGAGTTAAAAACAAGGATCTCACAATAGTAAATTCTTGAAACCTCTTTTCTCAAAATTACTTTTTTGGACAAACACTTTCATGCAACACAGATAACACATATGAGTACATTATTTGAGAACAAAAGCTGGGAATGTTTACCTATTAGCTACTGGTAGAAACTAATTTTTAATTCCTGTTCTTTTCATTTTCATTTGGATCATCCATGTTATTCTCCGGTCCAATTATACACATCCGTACTTGAATTGGCCTTATTTTACGTGGCGAGACTCAGGTCATGAGGCCTGCTCTTCCGTCTGACCACGCAAATTTCGTTACACTCCTTTCACCAATCATGGGAAAAAGAAGGTATTACTTTTAAGGACGAAACAGGCGATTTGAATTTAGCTCAGAGGCGTCATTTAGGGCTGAGGATCTTACATGCAGTAAATGTACTAACATGGGACAGCTGGCTTTGCATTTCCCTCCGAAGGCGCACGGGGAAGGATTTTTCGCCCTAAAAACTACTTGGCTTTGGTCGGGCTTGAACTCGCAAACTTGGGTATAGCAGTCCTATACGCTAACCGCTACACCACCGCCGCCGTAATTAATTCATTGTTATGAGGAATCTATTTATTGTTTATATTTATTGCAAGATAGCTGTCCAGTCTTTGAGTGAAGATCACATGTTTAGATTTCCATACGTGATTTTAATGTGCCAAAGAGCTAGTTATTTATTATTTCTTGGTGGGTTGCTAGTGCGTCAAATTTTCTCGTGCATCATTGGAGAAGATGGCTGTAACAACGTTGTTGATGTTGAGATACTGTGACCGTCCGTTTTCTTAGATTCCGAAAACGTGTCACATACCGCCCTAAGAAAGCGAGGGAAAGGCACATTTTGAATCATAAGGCCAACGCGATGAACATTTGGAATGCTAATTAGAATTTAGAACAAGAGAGACCAAATTACAGACCACACAAGGGCGAGACCGGAGGTCGGATGAAAGAAAAGTCTTCTGAAGGTAGAAGAATGAACTGGGCGGACGTATGGAAAACGGCACGCCAGGAAGTGAAATCGCAGTGACTTCAGATTTGGTAACTTTGAGGAAAACTCTTCAGAAGACCAGAAGAGGTAATTATTCTATTATAAAATTGATTTAAACATTAATCATAGAAGAAAGATAAGAACAAGCTATGAATTTATAATGGAAGAATTAGGGAGAGAAATTTTGAATAGATGGCAGTAATTAATAGCTTGCATTCATTTCTCTTTCCAGTTTTTTTTCTCACATGCTTTTCTTCTTTATATTTAAATACTCTCTTGAAGTTGGTGCTCGTATAAAAGGTGATCTCTGATCCATTTTCACTCTGAATATCCAGTTGTCATTAACCGTAATCGAAAATAAAGTAAAATTCATATGAGAGTATTCAAGAATATAAAACTTGAACGAGAAGAAGAAGGCGATTTAAAGAGCAACTGCAATTTTCAACCGAGGCCACGACGCTTCCGGCGCCGAGGCAGCTCGGTAGTAAGGGGGTAGAAGGAAGCCCAGCGGACTGCTTCATTACGCGCCGAGAACACAGTAATGTCGTTCAAATAAACTGTTTTAGGATAGGAATGATTCAGTTTAATAAGAAAGCTTATTCTGTATCCGCTCACACAGAAAGAAAAGGGAGGGAGAATAGATTTACCATGCTTAAAAGATAAGAAAAAGTAAAAGTACATTTGTTTCCGGGACTTCATCACGTGAGAACAGAATCAATCTTTCTTTCAAAAAGGATTTAAGATCTAATATTGTAATATAGTGGATTAAGAGTTTGTAAGAGTATAATTATAATAATAGTCATTCTCTGGATTTAGAGAGAGAAAGAGTTTCCTTTTGTTGTAAAAGTAATGTTGTCAGTATTAATTTGATTTTCAATGCATGTTTCTTTCTACATTTTTGTAAAGTAATATTTTTAACGACTTCTTTCGAATTTCTGAAAGTGTATTGTTAAATAATTACTAGATGAAAGTAGGAAATTGTGTATTGAGTTAGTGTGTGCGTTTTTTTTTCTACAGTCATATATTCTGTATTTGATTTTTTTCTGTGTGCCATTGTATGTATTTGTCAGCAAATATTTTTAGAATATTCTGAATTTAGTGAAAAGTGATTCTCACCCGGTTATTTGTGTAATTTTTGCATCCAATCCATAAACGATCTTCACGACCCTAGTTCCCTATTTTTTTATTTGACAATCACTGATGTCTATACTGAGCTAGTCGACCGTGAATCGTAATCAGTTCGCCACCCCCCAAGACGTCTCAGGTCGGGTGCTGGCCTTTACGGCTTGTACGACGGTACTGTGGTTCTCGCAACATCTTTATGAATATGAGTACAACATAAATCCTAACACATATTCCTTGAGGGACTATTGGCCGACAGAAAAAAAACAACATTCGTAGGCAAGAAATACCACATAAGACTGGAAAAAACATCCAAATCATTTCCCTATCAATCTGTTAGAGAATAATGAAGAAACAATATTACAGACACATAAACCACAAGATATTATACCGATTTGAGTAAAATAAATAGGAATACTACTGTAGAGTGACATTTTCATTCAACTCAAACAGGTGGTCTAATATTTCTGTACAATAGGAAATAGGGAAATATGGTATAAGAATAGGAAAATAGGAAATAAAAATAATTATAAAGAAATGACTAGGAACGATCGTTGTCTCAGGAAATGGGAATGTTGCATTGTACAAAGTGATGGCAAGACCGTTTCAAATTATCAGCATTATGATTCGATTTCATAAAAAAGTTGTAAAGTGAAACCAAAAACGACCGTCAATATATTCTCATATATCTCATAATTATGTCGTTTGGGTAACTTATTTTATTGTCTTACGTATGAAGGGGACTCAGAAATTGGGTATTTTGCAATAGTAATGAATGTTTATGTTATTTAGGTTTAGTGTTAACATAAAAATTATCTGGCTTGTGATAGTATGCGCTCGCTCTACCTGTTTCAGCTTTACTTTCGTATACATATAAACATGTGAGCAAGATACGTAGTATAGAGCAGCGTATGTAATGCTGTGGAAAATCGGGATTTCGAGATTTCAAACGGAAATACATTGCTTAGTACCCAGTCAGCTCTGAATCACTGGGTCCGTCCGTCTGTCCATCCGTACTACTAGCGCCTAAACCATGCGTAAGAATTTTTTTCAAATCGTAAAAACCCCTGTCGATCAGGCGGCTGTGGTTAAAATTTTTAAAAATATTCTTTAAAATTTGGGGGTACTTTACATGAAGCCTCCCAGACATTTTCAAAAATATCTCAAGAACAGCTCCAAATTTTTTGTTTAAATTTCTTGTAAGAATAGAGTAAAATACACTTATAAAGGGGGCAAAGTTCCAATTTTCATGGTTAACTGTGAATTTTCGAAAATTGCAAAAGTTTGAATTTTTTCAGCGTCTTCCTACAACTACAAAATTAAAGACTGATCTTTCCTTCAAATGAAATTTGCCGTCCATAAATCGTTTTTTACGAAAGCCATGTAGACTTTTAAAATTTTATTAGTTTTCGTGCAATAGTGCGTGCAATATTTGCAATTTTTAAAAATAACTAAAACAAGATTATCAAAAACTCAAATTCCCGCATTTTTAGAAACGCTCAAACACCATTTTCTGAAAAAATGGCTCCATATTTTTTCTTCAAACTTTACCAATGGATAGTGCTATTTGCGTTGTTTAATATGCCGTAAAGTTTATTTTCGTGTAGCCTTTTGTTTTTCCAAAACTGTACAAATGTAATTCTTTGATATGTCTCTCACGCCGTTAATATGCACGTTTTCACCAATTTGTATATATTATTGAATTTGTGAGTTGAAATTCTTAAAATTACTTCAACTGAAGTGTTTCGAAAATCTAATAGATTCCTGTGAAGAAGAGCTTCAAATTACACATTTATAGAAACGCTTAACGCCATTTTCTTCAAAACAGTTCCAAATTTATCAATGAAAATTATTATTTAGGACGAGGTTTTAGCGATCTTTAATATTCTTAAAATAATATTTCGCTTCTACTATTTGGAAACCGAAAAGGTGAGAATTTTCTTAATGTTCTTTAAGTATGATAGATGGCAGCAGCAAGAAGGAGTGGGTGGGCAATAAAGAAAATTAGTTCATTGACTAGCGAAATTAGAAAAATTATCAAGTGAGGACGTCAGTGCCATTCTGTAGCACCTCTAGTTCCTTTCTACTTTTTGTCTGCCTTTTTAAACTCAAAGCATCTATGAATATGATTTCGAGGAAAGCAGTTAGTCCCAATCGAGAATTCAGGCTGTGGAGTTCGGTGATTGATTGATTCTTCGTGTGATTGATTTTTCGGTGATTGATTTTTTCGTGTTTCCGGGCACGTCAACTGCTTTGGTCATTAGTCCCGTTAGTGTAGTGCATGTTTTTTTCTCGCGAGATGGCGGTGATCTTCCCGCCGATGGCGAGATCCGGCGCCGACCTATCGTCGGCTAGTGGGGTTTCCCCCTAAACAGAACTCTCCCACCAGCGGGGCACCAACACCCGCTGGACAAGTTTATGCTCCCGACCGATCTCCCGGAATATGTAGTAGTGTAGTGCATGTTAGTGTAAGTGTGTGTGTAAGGCAGAGGATAGGACAAGGAAGAGGAAGGAAAGATCGCGCGGTCCGTGGCCCGTTTGTTAGGGTACTGCTCCGGCATTCGCCTGGTGTTGATCGGAGAAACCACGGAAAACTACCGATCAGAGCAGCCGACCGCTAGAATTCTCCTCCAGATAGCGACTGAATTCGACCTAGCTGAAAAGTTAGTGTCGAAAATCCTGCCGCCGTCAGGACTCGAACCTAGGACCTATCGGTCAGAGGCGCTGCAGTGACATCAGTTGATGCACTGAGCTACCGCTCCCGGTCTGTGTTCGGTCTAGAGGAGCTCCGCAGTAGTAACCGACCTCTCATTGTTCAGTTGTTTCAAGTTTTCGAACTTTACACTCGAGTTGAAAGTTTATGTTAAACATGAACCTCATCCTCAGAGCATGCCATTAGACAAACCATACTTACGTTAAACAATAGTAACAACAAAACCACGGAAACAACGGTGGAGTGCCAGAAGTGTATTCAGACCTATGCGATACAGTACGGCACAAGGGGAAATGAATGCCCAGACAGTCCTCTTCCGTAGCTGGCTGCAACGAAGGCAGCCCCGAGAACCGGGCCTCTGAAACTGTATTCATGCCGTAACAACCTCCACAGCATTCACGCCGCGTAATCTGTCACAGATTATGGGAGCTCTCTTTATGAGAATGGGAAACTAGTGGTGATAAAATAGCATATACTATCTCGCATCATTACTAAATTCGCAATTTTCGAAAATTCAGAGAGATAAATGAAAATGACACTTGCGCTTTTAAGCCCCCTTTGTTTCATCCATAAAAAAATTGAAGACATTGAAGCTATTTTTGAGAATTTTTTTTAAAAATTGCATTAACTTCAAGTAAAAATCTTCGAAAATGACTCGTTTTTCAAAACATTGTACAAGATCTTTTGTAAAGAGCTAATTTTTTAGAATAAGTTTCCTTTAAGAAAAAAATCTTGAATATTATACTTTTGTAATTTTAACCTTGTGCAGTTGTCAAAAATACTGAGTTCACCGGAAATGAGAATTTTTACGTCCTTTGGTACATACGAGGATTATATACAGAGAAAAAAATTGAAGCCCCGGTTTTGAAAAAAATTAACAATTTCAAATGAAACTTCGAATTTTTACAACATCCTTTGTTCTATCCATGAAATACATACGAGGATAACATACAAAGAAAAAAATTGAAGCCGTTTTTTGAGAAAAATTACCAATTGTCTATATTTCACCCCACATTACAAAAAAAAACTGCACGTGTTTTCGAGAAATTGTACAAGATCAGTCTTTGAAGAACAGATTTGATTAAGGAAAAATTCTCTATCTTCAATATTATAGTTGTAGGAAGACACAGAACTTATGCAATTTCGAAAGAAAAAAAACGGATTTCAACGACAGTGTAACTTGCACTATTATTTTAAACGCCCTCTACTCAATCCGACTCCAAAGTTTAATTCAAAAATTTGGATCTATTATTGAGAAATGTTGGAATGTAATTCAGGCTTAATATAAAGTACAAAAAAATAAAAATATCCGTTTCAAACTTTAGAGAGCATCGAATTCCTCTAACATGATATAGTGGAATATCAATTTTTGAGAAAGTCCGGTGAACGGTTTAGAGGAGTGCATTCAACATAGACTCACATTTCACCGTCAATAGATTTCTCGGTATCAAGTAGCCCCAAAACACGAAATTTCACTACAAAATGTCGAGTAATTTACTACATGCAGAAAGATTTATCCACTTTTCCGTTACCAGAATCCGGCAAAAAGAGTTCTGCTGTAAAAAATCGCCTATTTCTGGAGCACAATGACAATACAACAATACTTCTTCTGGAAGTAAAGTGAGAACGTAAGAAACGTGTTGATGGAGCATGAAGGTATTGGAAAATGAATTATGATTTAAGCCTAAGTTTTATTATTTATTTTACTTCAACGCTCTATTATTCTTAAGACGAATAAGAAAGTACAAGACCGAAATGGCAATTAATTTTCCAATTCCATTGTGGTTATCGCCTCCTAAAATGGCACGCTCTTTGGCAATTCTTACTGAAATGATTATGGTCGTTAGTTGTCCCACATGTATTTCAGCCAGTAATAGCAATCCTTATATTCAAGTGAGGTTAGTGTGTGCTTACCACTCATGATGAAAGGCACGTTTTTTTTACGCAGCCGATCCCCATACTCTCAGGCCTAGGTTTGATCGACGGAAACTGCTGCCCATGATGTCCTCAGCGTTTGTAGACATTTTTAAATAAACTTTATCTTCTTCTTGCGAGAATTTGCGCACTTATACGCCTCTGACATCCCAATCTCCATACCCCTCTATTCTAGA
Source organism: Teleogryllus oceanicus (assembly GCA_964035755.1). Classification (NCBI taxonomy): domain Eukaryota; kingdom Metazoa; phylum Arthropoda; class Insecta; order Orthoptera; family Gryllidae; genus Teleogryllus; species Teleogryllus oceanicus. Next base: position 49,775,957 of record CAXIVR010000006.1, read on the forward strand.
CCTCTTCTCGGCATATCGTTAAAAATCTGTTTCTGCCATTCTTCTCTGGGTCTACCTCTTTTCTTTCTGTCTAAAGGAACCCAATCACAAATCTTTCTGAGACATCTCCCACAATCAAGCCTTTTCACGTGACCGTACCATTTCAGCCTTCGTGTTTCCAATTCATCTATAATTGACTTTTGAACCTTTACACCTACGACATACTACATGCATTTGCACAAATGAATGCACATGCGACTAGGTATGTAGAGAAGTAAGTTCGGAAGTTTTTGTATTTGTTTCGAAATTAGTGTTTGTTTATTTGGGGATTTCATGGACGAGCATTGTGCAACGTTAGAGGGAGTGTGAGTGTGTTAATAGTTTTGTGAACCGTGTTTGTGAATGCTTGGTTGAGTATGTGAGCGCGCGTTCGACCTTCTTTGCATGAGGGATTGATGGACATCGCCCCATAAATCCAATCAATCAACATGAAGTTTTTGAATGTAGACTCTGCGGGACAGTGTCAAGAGATAATTAGATTTGGAGAAGCCACATTGCCAATATTGCTCCACCTTTGATCTTTTATCCGAAATTGAGGTACTGCACCGCCCATGTAAATTTTTCCAAATAGCTGCAAATCATTATATTTTCATTATTTTATATTAAGTGTGAAATGCGTACATTTGGTGCAAATTCATTGAGACACCACTTCATCAAATATTTGCAACAGACAAATCTAACTCGAGTAATATTAAAAGAAGAATCGTCAAGCTTCATCAATCACATCAACAAGGATTAAAAATTCGACCATTTTGTGGTCCTTTTCAATTGCCAGTTAAAAAATTCACGAAACTAATAAATAAAGCGTATTTTACAGCCAAATCAGGCACTTCAGTGCATCCTTTAAGCATTTCTTCGTCATTAATCACAGAGCTGCATATTCATTCGTTAAAAAAGAGTGATATAGAATAGCAGAACGAATTATTTGTTTTTTTGGTGTTTATTTCGTATGAAAGCTTGTCAAAAATAATTTTCTGCATTAATTGAGCATTGAACAGATATTAGGGGGCGTCATTATTGTCTTATGTAATATTAGAGCGTTTTGTCTTAAAATAAACCTCATCCAGAAAAGAATTTAGTTAACAGATAATAAAGTCAATAGTTTTATTTCATTGAGTTGATCGTGAAAACTGGTAACTCTGGTCAACAATGTAACTTTTGTAAAATTCTCTTGAAATTATCTTGAGTACATTATTATTATTATTATTATTATTATTATTATTATTATTATTATTATTACTATTATTACTATTATTATTATTATTAAATTAAATTAGATATCCTATCATTTCTACTTGCAGACTAGCAGATCTGACATCTACTATCAATAAGATGGTGAGTTTTTCTTTCATAACTCAACTTTCATAAGTAACATAGTTCAACTTTCATAAGTAATTTTTTAATAAGAGAGAAGATTAATTGGAAATGCCAGGTGGGGATCCGCCATAGTATAAGAATCGTTTATTTTATATCATTATTAAAAAAAATGAATCGCATATGTGTTGACCTATTAACGTTTTCATCGATTATATTTTACCATAATTTTGATAGCTTATCAAATATTTTTATTTATAAGTACTTTAATAATTTCCATTAAAGTGACTGTAAACAAAACTGATTTCGTGTCGTTAATGTCGATTGAATAAAATATTACTTCATTCTGAATGAAAAAGTGGCTTTTTTAGCCACTTTTAACCCTCACTTTTAAGTGATTTATTGTTATTGGTTCATACAAATTAGCGATAAAAAGATCCAGTTTAGATATTAATGACATTGCAATTTTCAATGAAAAATGAATTTTACGAAGTTCACAACCGTTTAAATTGTTGTGTGGATAGTTTCCTAAAATGTATGTTAAAACGTGTGATGAAAAAATACTACAATTACATGTGTCATTTGGAAATGTGTACATTTCCGCCAATAAATAAATGTTTGTAATAAAGAACGCCTCCCTACTTTATGCTTATATTTCAAAGATTAAAATGCATCTAAATAGCTGAAAACATTAGTTTATGGTAGTCAACCTAACCCAACTAATCAAGTATTTTTTGTTCAATAATTTAACATGGTCTGCCATAGCATTAATATTGTTATATTACATTACATTACATTATATTACATTCCTTTTCATTACACATTATCCATTACATTTAATATTGAAACAAACTGCTTGATTTGACAAATAAAACAGTTAATAGAAGTAACTCCAAATGTTTGAACTTCACGCTACAGATTTAAAGAAACAAAAGTTGCGCAGACAAATAAAAAGAAGAAACTTAGTGACTCATTTGCTAGTTTATATTCGACAAGAGAAAGGAAAGTCCGAACCTTGAACCCTATTGGCGCAGCAATAGCTAAAATGTAATATTTTTTTTAAAGAATCGTGAAAGCTGACGCCGGCCAGGAACCTGCAGTGAAGCAACGAGCAAGAGGAGACAAATAAAAGGTTTCGTAAAGTTTTAAAAAGAGGTAAATAAGAATTTAATAATCTAATATTTAATAATTTAGTATTTTAATTTGTAAAGATTATTACTAAAAACAGGCAAGAGAGAAATAATGTGTAAAGAAATGCGTGCAACGAACAATAATCCTCTTTTTCAGCTATTTCGGTCATCACGGAAGAAGTTTGACTTTGGTATAACGATGATGACAATAATGATACATATACAAATTTATTATATGTTGGATTTGCAATTTGTGTTTGAATTTACCAATTGGAGGAGAAGAATTGGTACCGGTGAGACATAGGAGGTATACAGAGACAGTCGGGTGAATGGGTGCTGTTGCCGCGAAGACGAAATTAACGCTCCCCTCTCAGGTCATACATAAGCACTTCGGCATGGCATCCAGGTATTCATCTATAGAGTAGGATTTAACCATTTAGTACCACTGACGGTGACTTGGTGAATAGAAAACCCTATATCACATAGAACATTATTTAGCCACATAGCAGTATCGTAGAATCTATGTTAAGCATTATGAACTAATTAAGAATCATTGCCAATGATTGTCACTTTCCTATTTCATGTCAAAATTTACTTCATAATATTCCCTTCTGAGCTCAAATATTTTTCATTTTAAAATGTAAACAAACTTTTCTCACTCCTCACATTCCATTTTGAAGCACCAAATCAAAAAATATATTCATTTCTACAGGATATAAGAAGCAGATGTTCAAGGTTTGGAAATAATTTTCTGTAGACTGTACGTATCGATAATTTTAAAAGAATTTTGAAAATTAACTCACGGGTTATTCTTAATATTTTTCATACAATGTTGAATGGAGCGTGGTTCTTTCGATCAGCTGCCAACAAGAAGCCAAATAATCACCTAGCAATTTAGATAACACAATCGTCACCGAGTTCTAGCAAATTTTAACATGAACATGTGGATTTCCAGTTTCGAGCTGCAATTGTAATCTTATCTTCCAAATATTGAATTATGGGCGCTTAGCGTACGCTAGTACCTCCTGCAGGCGAAAATCCCTAGGAATTGATGGGAATACGAAGCGGCCACCGACATACTACCAGGCGCTTACGGCCCCGGCCACGTGGCACACGGCACAGCGGGAGGGCGCCGGCAGCACACGCAGAGCTCACACTACGCCTGCCACAGCACCATCCATTGGCGGGTTCTCGAGGTCTTAGGGACCATGGTCCCTCAAAGTATTCGTTTTGTTTCACCTCACTAAGTACTTACATAGTAAAAACTTAGTAAAATATTGTAATGTTACATAGTAAACTCCGTAAAATATTGTAATGTTGCGTCTGAAATCGGCGATTTTTCTATAGGTAAGCGGGTACCTAAAATTGGATAAATCTTGTTTCTACATGTAATAAATTATTTTTTCCAACACGTTGTGTGGTCAGAATCTACGTTTCGAGGGTCTCTGAAACCGAAAACCTGATGAACGGCGAAACATCTGTCCATCCATCTGTCTGTGTGTGATCAAAGCTAGCGTCGATCACGCGGTTTCCTATAAAATTTATGATCAATCTGATCGAACTCGATACTGGATGGCCCGTTTGTTAGGGTACTACTCCGGCATTCACCTGGTGCAAATACGAAGGGCTACATATATTTCATCGGGGAGCCTCGAGGAGTGACTATCCTGGGACTCACCTCCCCTACTATTTAGTTCGCCAACAGTCAGCTAGTCCAGCAGCCAGCACGCGCTGCACGGGAGAGAAGTCCTGCAACCCAGGCGCGTCCGGGAGCGGAGTGAGTGGCGTCGGTGACGCGAGACCGCCATAGCCGGCTGCGCGTGGGCAGAGGTGACTGGAGTCTCACCGCCACGCGTATCCCCGGCGCTGCAGCAAGGCGGCGCAACGCCTGGCCGAGATTATTCAGTGCTCAGCCCGAGCACCGAGGGAGGGAAAAGGGAAGAGGCGACCCGTCGTTAGGAAAGATTACAGAAAGGAAATGTAATTAAATAGTGATGGAATAAAGCATTGTTAAAGTTGATGTTCATCTTTCACTTTGCGAACACTTCAGTCTTCTATCTGCCTAGCGGATGTGATGTTTTTATCCACAGCCATCCATTCCCGAAATTCGTTTTCCTTCATATTCCGTGGTACAGTGCATATGATGTCTTCACATTGTGATGTTTCGCTTGAAATTCCCAACAGCTTTGGATTGTACTCACAGACACTTTATACCATGAGATATCTAAAGGTGTAGGGCACCAAGAACATCGGTCTTTTTATCAAGATCATTAGCACTCATTACTTGTGTCTCTTCCATGTTCTCAAGAATGCTTATTCGCATATCATGACCCTAATACATCTTTAATATGCGTGTGATTGCCTGGTCACATCGCTGTGAAAATAGATAAGATAACTATAGATGATTGATACAATGATTAACAACAAAATTACTATATTGCGTATTAATCTAATAAAATTACTTTTTGAGTCACCTGTTTATCCCACTTCAATAACCATTCTTGAAATATGGAAGCAGTCATCCATGCATTAGAGTTTGCATGATAATCCACTGGAAATTTTTTAACACCTTTAAAGCATCGCGGGTTCTTACTTTTGCCAATTACCAACAATCTTTCTTTTTCACCAGGCACATTTGCGCAGCACAAAACAGTTAAGCGCTCCTTACTTGTTTTTCAGCCTTTAGCATTTTCGTTCTTAAAGAAATATGTGTGCTGAGGTAGAGTACGGAAATACAGTCCAGTTTCAATGGCGTTCTACACACAATCGGGAGAAAAAGCAGAAATAATTTTTGGTCATTTCTCTTCCAACCATCTCTCAACAGCTAACGAATCAGCGTCATTCAATTCACCGTGCGTTCGTTTATAGACGTTTCCCCATTTTTCCACTGATAAAACCATTATTCTGTTGCTACAAATTCATCCTTTCCTATTTTCTTAGTAAGCTCCTCTGCTTTTTGAAGCATCACAAGGCCATTCACACCAGCATATTTTTCACGAACATTATTGAACCACATTCTTAGAGCAGAATCAACCTCATAGACTTTCCCAACACGATTTCTCTTACATTGTAAGTATTTGTTCTTCTGTCCTGCCTGAATAATATCGTTTTAATTCTTCAATAGTTTGAAGAGAAGAGGTTGAGAAATTTGTAGCTTTAAAGCTAATCGCTTAATTTGTAGCTTTAAAGCTAATCGCTTTGACTGATTTTAGGCTGCCAAAACATTCCATATTAGAAACTTTCTCGTTAATTCTCAAGTTGTTGTTTATTTTGTTTACGCCAACTTTTCACATTGGCAACCACTGCAGTTTAACTTCACGAAAGAATGGGAAATGATGGTTTTGTGAACCACACTAAAATGTATAACAGTTCGTGGGAAAAAGACACCGTGTGCGCCAAAAGAGAATGTGATTTGCTCGTCTTTCTCCAGTCGCGAGCCTTGATGGCCCAAAACTGTGCGAAACTGAAATGTGTTTCAAAACAATGATAAAACGAATTCTAAACACAATAAGCGACGTTTTCTTAATGCTGTAATATTAGTCCGGACAGGACATCACAAATATAATAACATTAAACGCACTCGACCACGCACTCGAGGTAAAAATGGAGTAAATATAGAGCAACTACAGTCAGATGCAACAGAAAAACATTCGTGTAGGTACTTGTAAAAGATAAACATTCTGCACCATCAAGTTCAATCCCTTTCAAATAAAACTGAGTTTATCGGGAGGTGCTCACAGAGCGAGATCTTAACCAAATGGATGTTCTTAGCTTTACAGAACATTGGTTATTCCTAATGAACTTAACATTTTCCAAATTCCAAACTTACCTCGGATGCTTTTATTGCAGAGAGAGAGAATTGCATAAAGTCTCACATATGGGGGGTAAGGTTCTAGATTACGTTAGAAATAATATTGATTCTATCTCTCAACGGAATTAAACGTGCATTCAGTTGAAAATGCTTCGGAAATTCCTGTTGTACATCATACTTCGCTAAAAGTGATCTTCGCTAAAAGACCTCCAACAAAAAGAATTGCAGATTATATTTTGTTCTTACAAAAACTGGATATAACACTTAACAAAGTCAGCAATCGCATAATCGCAGACAGCATAATTAACAAAACTACTACTCGATATGGACTTAAAACAAAAGATTTAGGATACTGTGACCACGATGCACAAATTCTTACCATTATAAGAAATGCGAACACTCACACAATAAATAATACACGTATGACTAGACTGTTTACTAAAAGTAAAATAAAATTATTCATTGATTACTTAATGCAGGAGTCATGGGACGCAGTTTATAATACTGTTGGGATACAAACGACAAATATAATTTTTTCAACTTCTTTTCGATTTCATTTTAACACTTGCTTTCCTCAAAAAGACAATTAATAGTTCATGAGAAGCAACTTCTGGATAACACAAGGGATTAAGACATCTTGTAAAAATAAGGTTGACCTGTTCTTTCATTTTCAACATGACGTATCTCAAGATTTCATCATATACTTAAAAAAATATTAAACATTGTTAATAAAAGTCATAAGGTAGGCTAAAATCATGAAAAACGATCAGGATATTTTGAACTCAAATATCAAAACGAAAGCAATGTGGAATAAAATAAAAAATACGGCCAAATTAATTAGAAAGCTTGTAGAGAATGTTGTTTTTAAAATATAACGATATAAATGAACGATCCGGCAACAGTGGTTGTCGGTTTAACCAATTTTCGGGAGAATTGCCACAATCTCATCATGGCTCAGCCACAAAATTCAAAAGTCAGATAGTTCACCCAAAATTTTAGACCTGATGTTCGTTTCCGAAACTTCTTCCTATGAAATTCTCAAAATAATCGGTAAACTAAAAATAAATATTCGGCCGGTTTAGATGAATTCCAGATTCTTAAAAAGAAGACCTGTGCAAAAGTGCCATTATACACCGTTAATCCACATATTTAATGCATCCTTATGCACCTGAACGTTTCCCAGATATTTTCTACAGCTAAAATTAAGCCACTTTTTCAAAAAGGCAACAAAATGAAATTCAAAATTATCGCCCATTTCTCTTCTATCAGTTTTTTCAAAAATATTAGAGAGACTTTTTTACGTACGAATAGAAACCTTTCTCAGTAAACACGACGCGCTTTCAGAAATCCAACATGGATTTAGAAAATCAAAATCAACGGAAACAGCCAAATTTCCTTTTCTTAAAGATGTCGCTATATCATTGGATCAAAACGAGACACCTATTGGATTATTTTTAGGTCCCTCAAAAGCTTTTGACGTCATTGATCATGACATTTTACTTTCAAAATTACCTTCATATGGAATACGTGGTATTGCTCTGCAGATTGACATGATCTTAGAGAGTGGAAACACTTACTGGATTGATGGAACATTACGTACGCACCTTTCTGACTCTCTTTTGCCCATTGCACGTGGATTTCTTCATGATCGATTTTAGGCCCTATTCTGTTCCTAATATACGTAAACGATATAAACACGATTGAAACGGAACGTTCTTCTTTGCAGATGATACGAACATCCTTTTGCAATAAAGAAACCAAAATAGTACAATATCAGATGTTTCAAAATTGTTTGAAATAACGAATTAATAGTAAACAAAGGAAAAACTGTTTTAATGGAGTTTATGATTCAAATAAACAATTTGTGCTCCAATCAAAATGGAACGGTACCATTGATGTTAAGGCAACAAAATTTTAGGTTCTCAATCAGCCAAACCTTTTTTAAATGGAACATCTATTTTAAAGAACTGAACCAAAAATTAAGTTTATTATGCTATGCGATCAGCATTCTCTCAAAATCAGTTAGCCTTCATACTGCTCGTTGTGTATATTTGTTGTGTTCGACTCCTGCCTGAGATATGGGCATAATATTCTGGGGAAATACATCTAGAAGCCCAGACTTTAGATTATAAAATGAATTTTACAACACAACCAAATCCCATCCACGTGATTCTTTGTAAGCCTCTCTTCATTAATCTAGGAATTTTACCATTACTTTGTCTGTTGATTACTTAATCAGTGGTTTTTTGTCAAAAATGAGTTGGGCTTTAAGGGGCGACAGAAATGTCGAAGTCTATTACTATAACAATCGATTTAGAAATCATATTCATCAGGTGATATGAACAGCCTATTAAAAATTCACAATACATGTACATTTATTTTGCCAACACTTTATTAGATGACATTAAATTGTTAAATTCAATAGAAAAATTTAAATCCTATGGAAATTGCTTGCTGCATAACTGTTTATATACAATTAGAGACTATACTGAGCATCATAAGAAAAGTAAATAATGATACATAATGAATTATTAAATCATTTGACTGTATAAATGTAAGATAAACATCTCAGCTGGGCATCACTGCAGCCTCCGGTCAACGTGGCCTCAACCTGATGAGATTTTTTCAATCCAGTTTCCCTGATCCATTGAACAAATGCTGAGATGGACTTGTTTTGCTTCTGGACATATATGTAACTTCATTATCTGTGCACGTCTTATAGAATTCATTGGGAGATATAGTTATTCAAATTATCGTTTCCATGTTGTTGTGGCAGGAAGTATTATTTCTTGGCGAAGGACATCATGGATAAGAGCCCAAAATTTATTGCTTATTTATCCTTGACAATAAATTTTATTACATGAGAGCTTTTATTTTTAATTTTCAAAATTCATGTAGTATACGACTTAGTGTAGGGATCACAGAACTTTGAAAATGTGCACAGGATTTACTTCTCCCCATAGCACGTCGTCCTCAGTTTCAACTGTTTTTGACGTAAAATAAATAAATAAACAAATAAACTAATGATAACATTAACCGTGATTACAATATGCGTTGACTGTATTTATAGTTTCCTTCTAGGGAATTATCATCAGATCATACGTCCTCAGCTCCTTCTGCTGGAGAGATCATTCCTATGACTTCACTAGAACGTTCAACTTGTTCGACTTTTGTGATAGTCATTGCTCCAAAGAAGTTCGGAAATTTAACATAATATACCAGCATTTATTTCCGATTAATTGCAATTATTGCAGTGAAACAGAAACATGAAAGTTGTTTTATTTTCTAATCATTATTTAACATGTAAAGGGATTAAAACAAGACTGTAAATATTGTAGTAATTATTTTTTATATAATGAATTCAAATAAATTGCTCACACTTCGAAATCATACAATTTTCAATAATTAAATTCTCCTTAAACATGACTTAAGATAAAATTTCTTCCTCAGTTTTCCAGGATTATCACCAGAACTTACACGAAAAGTTCTTAACATAATTAAAACTATTATAACCAAAGTTTTGTTAATCAATATATCGTCTTATTTTTCTCACGAAGGAAATACGTCTACATTTGAATTCATCTGGACAGTACAGTCACGTGTGCCAATTTCGCCCGAGGGGTTGCATTTTCTTTCCGCATTTCTTTCGCGAGCGCAGGTTTTTAAATACTTGTTACGGTATGAAAGCTGTACCAGGAGACGTACGGAGGAGGTACGTCCTACGGACGAACCTGCCCAGGCTGTTCAGGTCGGAGCGATGGCGGCAACCCCTTTATGGCTTTACGTGGGGTGGCAATGGTAAATCCTGAAGTGCGGCCCCAGCTGCGGCGCGGCGGCGTTGATTTGAAAATACTTCCGTGAATGCGCCGCCGCAATTTATGTGTGTTTATTTTTTAATAAACCCAACTGTGGGCGAGGCGCGTCGGAGTGACGCCGCAGGTTGCTCGGTGGAAACGCACGGAAGGGTGGGTGTAAAGGGCTGCGAGGCCGCTTAAGGGAGAGAAGGCGGAATTAGACATGGGGCGGAGATGAGGGGAACAAACAGCGAGCGACACGGTATTGGGAGGGGTTAAGCTACAATGAGGGAAGACAAGGGTGTCGTCACTATCGGTCGGAAAATGTGGGCAGCACAGGGAATACGCAAGTTGGATGTACCGTGAGCCGCAGGGCACGCGCGAGCGGTGATCGGGGACATCATCGAACGGCGATAATTGAGGGGAAGGAGGATAGAACAGGAAATGGAAATACGGAGATGGAAACGGGTACGAAGGTGCGGGTAAGAGGAGAAACCAACGGGAGATGTGCACAAGAGCAAACGAGAAAGGAGAAGAGCTGAGAAGGTAGCGGGGACGATGCACGGTAGGCATGGTCGCGTTGGAGGGAGAGGGGAAGGGCAATGGAGAGGTAGAGCGGGAAGGAGGAGCTGGGGCTACGCGTCCTGGCTGGTGGCACTGCGACGCACGCGCCCACATCACGCGCAACACTCTGTGGTAATTCCATGAAGTAATGTCGAACTGGGCGCATGCTAATATCGAGCTCCGATACACACGATCTAGTGGGTGGCCAGAGCGCGGAAGCGGCCGCGGGTGGCATCAGCCCGCAGGCTACGGTGCGCCAACAACCCCGCCGCACCCTCGCACTCGCCCCGCCCCCGCCCCCGCCCCCTCCCCCTCCCCCATCCACGCCCACGCGCGCGAGAGCGGCGACCAGCTGAGGGGCACGCTCGGAGACGGGGCATCGCCCGACTGCATCACGCGGTCAGTTTCCCCTCATCCGCTCCTCCCGCTTCTAGCTAATCCCTTTTCACTTTTCGTTACCTGGCAAGCGTAGCGCGACTGCATCCGCGCATAGCGCGACTCACATAGAAAATAAGAAGTCCACCCAACATTTTCGACCTAATTAACAAGTAGGTAACACTACTTATGACAGAAAGTATTTTTTTTTTCAAAATGTTTTGTAATTGAGGTGGAAACATTTGAGTGTGTACAAAAATGTTTCCAACAAAATGTATGAGTACAACCATCTACTCCTGGATGTTTCCAGTAGGGTCTTTATTTTCTCAAAATCCTCTCTATTTTCGGAATATTACGACAAGCTTCTTCCTCTTAGTTAACTTTCCCGATACGCATCCTCCGGGTGTTGCTTTAGTGTGGCAAAAATATAGGATCAAAAGCTCCCCAAGGCTTAAAATATTCATACCAGTGGTACTTTTTAACACTAAATTTCTATAGAAGCCTTCTTGGTTGTCAGAGGGAGTTCTCTTTCTTCAATCAGACGTTGAGAACAAGATATTGTGACAGCGATTTTCAAAATTGGCTGTTCCCAGGATGATAAATGACGTATTTGTCAGGAACAGATAGAAACAATTTATCATACCGCCGCAGTATTTCTAATTCTAGCGAAATTCGAATTCATGAAAAGGCACTTTAGGAGCTGTAGTTACCTCCACTGGCAAATCTGCAGCGTCCTTCAAGTTCCAAACACATGCCACCAAGAGGTACGAATACTCAAGAAAACTACTGAAATCGGGACTGAATAAATACTTCTGTTGGATTGTGCACAACACCGTATGATAAATAAATCCAATACCGATCGTACGATAACCGCCAACAAACCTGGCATTGTTATTCGTAAATTGAATAAAAACATGTCTACTTATCGATGTGCAATTTTTCTAAGAACGTCGTAAGCAAGAAAATCGAAATAAGCCAATGACCGAGTCGACGACGTTACTCGAAGTCGTGATGTGGATAAGCAACGTCATGTTTTCTTTTAGGAATAGTTGAAAATGATGTTCACTATCCTAATCAGGAGTGGGTACATCTTTTTCATGCACATTAATGAAAGGCAAAAGTCGAGATATTTCTAGTACAGAATAATCGTAGATATATTCTTTTAAAGAAACTACATAAAAAGCCAGGTCGACTATCCTGCACTATTTTAACTTTAGTTCTGAACCACTTCTAGACAATAGCATTGATACCCTTGTTGACTACAGTTACTGCCAGAACACAATAGAAATACAGTTCACACACAACACACACACACAGACAAACCCTTGGTACAAAAAAATGGCATGTAAATATAACACTGAGAAAGTTCAAATAAGATATACATTCTAATTCGATGAACTGTGTTAACGATAAACTGTAAAAAATGTTCGCACCACATTCGTGTCAAGGAAGTTACAGTTTAAGTCAATTTCCATTTGAATTTCAACTGAGATTCACAATGCAAGAACATTTCAATTGAAAAAAAATATGACCTAATACTTGAGGTTAAATATTGTGAACTCACATTATAATGAACATCAAAATAGATTAAAATTGACACACAGTTACTTGGAATATTTTCCAGTTTTCAAAACATTTTCTTATCTGTACTCATTTTGCGACTGATCTGATAAATTTCCGAAATTTGCTATTGACATTTAATAAAGTCGAACTGTATTACTGAATATACTTGGGAGAAGCTAATTAGCTTTCAGATTAACTTCGTGTTATTCTGTGGGCAAAAGTCGGACGACTGTGCCGTCCGTCTTTTGCCGGACGACTTTGCCGGCACAGTCGTCCGACTTTTGCGACGATGACGGCAAAGCCGTCGAAAGCCGGCTATCTTAATAAAGCTAATATGTTGACGAAGATGACCTGTTTTATTTCTTCTTCGTTAGTTTTGCTACTTTCAATGACAACCAAGAACAGTTCATATGAAATTTGTGCGACTCACGACGCTATCCCACAAAGCAACCGTTGATCGCGGCAAGCGCCGAAGACTGCGACGTCAATGTCAGGCTTCACCAGAGGGAGCTTCCACGCTGTCCTAGATTTCGTTCGTGGTGACGCAGTCTGGACACCAGTTCCTCACGCCATTCGGGGTTGCTTTGCCAGGAAAGTCGATTTCATTTCTTAAATTATCCAAAGTAAAATATACTAAGAGATGTGTCAATGAGATGCGAATCCAATATTCATTCTATTAAAATAATGAGTAAGAATAGCAATACAAAAAAAGCTGATCTAGAAAGAAACATTATTCCATTAGATGTGCTTCTTTTTCATAATTTCAATGTTCGCCGAACTATACGAGTTTTCCTTGATGAAAATCGTATAATTTCTAACTATTCTTGGACTTGCATTTTTTCGATATCATTCACTATTTAAATTTCTTATATTCCAATGAACATTTTTTCATAATATCGTAATATAGATTACCTTTAATAAGATTCTTATACACTTGCTTCTCGACCAATTTCTCTTGCCCTGCAGCTCGATGTGGCAAACGATGTCCTCCCTTCTAACGCTTCGACAAAAATGACAATTTCCTTCGAACGGTAAAGAAATTCTTGTGACAGTTCGAACTAAATTCTGATTGGTCAATTGAACTTGCGAAAGTGAGCGCTTTCATAAATTTGTATTCTCCTTTGTCAATCTATGTCACAATCTGTGACAACTTTTCTGAATCGTTTGGAACTTCTAACACTCTCGCGGATGTAGAATGAAGTTTTTCGAGTATGTAACTGGACTTTAGCGGTTACAATTCGGAATCCGTGGTATTGCCCTAGATTGGTTATATTCGTACCTTAAACAACGATCTCAGAGAGTAGAAATACCTTACTGGAATGAGGGAACATTATGTACACACCTTTCCGACTCCTTACCAATTACACGTGGAGTCCCTCAGGGATCGATTTTAGACCCTATTCTGTTCCTACTATACGAAAACCATATGCCCTTGACGATTCGAAACGGAAGACCAGTTCTCTTCGCGGATAATACAAACATTTCTTGCCATAAAGAAACCGTAAATAGTACAACAGCAGATGTTTCAAATTGGTTCTGTAAAAACCAATTAATAGTCAATGAAAAGAAAAAGTGTTAATGCAGTTTTCCATTTCAAATAAACAATTGTGCTCATTTGAAAATGAACGATGTACCATTGACTAATTTTAAGGCAACAAATTTTTTACGTCTCTCAATTCAGTCAAACCTCAAATGGAATGTCCATGTAAATGAATTGAACACAAAATTAAGTTCATATATATTTTTATTTATTTAGTCGAATAACAGTAAAAACTGTATGTGACGTATTGGGGAGAAAATCATCTGCGCACGCTTTCTTGAGTTTCAGAATCCCTTTTTAACTATTAATAGTTGAAGGATAACTTTTTTAATAATTTTATTATTTTTTTAAACAAATATTCTGCTAAGTGTTAACAATTCTTTCAAATTCAGTCAGCCTTCGTACAGTTCGTTGTGTACATTTCGTGAATGTTCATTCCCGCCTGAGATATGGCATAATATTCCGGGGAATACATCTTATAGCTCCCAGACTTTTAGATTACAAAAAAGAATTAGATAGATATTTATTCTACAATTGGGCAGATGACGCCCAGTGGCAGAATGCAGAAATACGAAAGTACAGTTAGAATTACAAATAACATAATAATGTATAAAAATTCGTATATAAAAACAAATTGTTTTTGTTCTTTCCTAGATATACAGATCACATTTACATCCCTATACTACAAATAAAAATACATATATACTAACATATAGATAAATAAACTTACACAGTACACAAATATACATACCTACATATATATAAACATACACGCGTAGATACGTAGATAGACCAAGGAGCCCTCGCATACACACCAACCTGTACCTATACATTCATATTCAGACAAACATGGATAAACATTTATACCTAACACCGCATTGTAATAATATATACTTATAATAATTATTACATTTCTAATAAGTAAAACACTCGTTACTATAAACGAAATAAATAAATAAATAAATACCACTTTTCAGAATAGCCTAAAGGCAGACATTAGCGAAACAAAGAGAAAGAAATGAAATCACTTCCCTTCCCTTCATTTCACTGCATATTACTTTATCTAAATATTAACCGTTCAATACTTTTTACTGCAGACTACGCATAATCGCACCTTTCACGTCACTTCACTATACATTTTCACCCTATTCACCAATTTCCTATATTTTTACTTTCTCTTATACGGAGTAATATTCGATGTATTGAGAAAGTTATGTAATGCTGTGCGAAAAAACGGTGGATTTTGGGCGGAAAAAATCATTGCCGAGCTCCAGTGGCGAAAAAGTGCATAAAATCAGTTGCTAAATTCAGAGAAAAAAATCCTCTAACAATTGATGTAGCCCGACTCACTGTTTTGTGGGTCCTTGATGCCGAAAAACAAATTGGAAGCAAAACGTCCGTCCGTCTGAACACAACTATCGCCTAAACCACAAGTACGATCTTTTCCAAATTGAAGAACCCTATGTCGATTTTGCTTTAGTTGAAGCTTTGAAAACCCATCTTTAAAATTTAGGGGTACTTTACATGACGTCCGCTGGACATTTTCAAAATTTTTCAAAAAAGGCTCCAAATATTTTCTTTAAATTTCTTGTAAGGTAAGAGCAAAATACACTTATAAAGGTGGCATAGGTCAGAATTTCACGGATATCTCCAAATTTTCAAAAATTGCAAAAGTGATTTTCCCCGGCGTTTTCCTTCAACTACAATATTGAAGATATGGATTTTTCCTTCAAATGAAATTTGCTGTGCATATATAGTTCTTTCAACTAAGTCATGTAGATTTTTTGTAAATTTAAGTAGTTTTCGTGGATTAGTGCGTGCAATATTTGCAATTTAAAATAACATAAACAAGATTTTCCCAAAAAGGCTCCAAATTTTTTCTTTAAATTTTTGATAAGGTTAGTGTCAAACGAACACTATGCTGTGATATAAACGCTACATTGCTGTATTCTTTTGTTTTTAAAAAATTCAAAAATGAAATTTGTTTTTACTTGTCCCTCACGTTTGTAAAATGTACCTTAAAGGCGATTTCTTCACATTATTATATTTATGAGCACATGTGCTTTATATAATGTCAAATAAACTTTCTCGACAACTCAATTGTTTTCTGTAAAAATGAGCACAAAATTCCGCATTTTCAGAAACGCTCACACCCCATTTTTTTTAAAATGGCTCCAATTTCTTTCTTCAAAGTATTCCAATATATAGTTCTACATGCACTGTTTATTATGATATAAAGTTTATTTTGGTGTATTCTTTTGTTGTTTTTTTTTGAAATATTACACAAATTTAATTTTCGCGAAATACCTCTCACGCCGTTTATATGGGCATTTCCATCGATTTGTATGGATTATTACATTTGTGAGTGAATGTGCTTGAAATGACTTCAAATAATTTTTTTCTAAAACTCAATACATTCCTATGAAATAGAGCGTTAAATTTCGTATTTACGGTAATGCTTAATCGCCATTTTCTAAAAAACTACTCCGAATTTTTCAATGAAAACTTCTATTTAGGACCAGATTTTACTCTTCTTTAACATTCTTGAAGTAATACAGTTGTACAGTAATACAGTTGTACAGGCCTAGGAAAGCGAAAAGTTGAGAAATTGCAAAAAAAAAAAGTATTTTGAGCGACGATAGATGGCAGATAGCCAGAGAATGGTGCACGATCTTAAAGTCAGACCACACCAAAGAAATTAGAAAAATTTTATACGAGAAAGTCGGTGTCATTCTGTAGCACCTCATAGTTTTCTAAAACCTCGCGCTGAGCAAGGGAAGGGCTCAAAAACTGCCGCAGGCAAATCGTTCCAATCTACTATAGTTCTGTTTACAAAGGAGAATTGTTCTAATTTTATATTTGTGATTAAATCTATTTAAATAATATGATTCATCTAGATTTCCCCGAATTTCCTGCCATGCGGAGCAACCAACATACAATATTTTCTCCCCCATACGACACATACAGTTTTTTACTGTTTTTGACTAAATAAATAAGATTTATACAGCGCGCAAAGTCGTGCCCTTTTCCTCCGGTGTTTTAATAATTCCCAAAGCGCAGGTGTGTTCCTCCAAAATGTGTATTTTGCCGCTCTGTTTTGTGTCCTCTCCAAGCTCTTTTTTGAAGTCTTTCTGTACGGATCCCAACAACTAGCTCCGTATTCCATTACCGGCCTAACATGCGAGGTATACGCGATTTCCTTTGCTTTCGTATTACATTTTTTAAATATTTCTCTTGACGAAATGCAAAGACTTCCAAGACGCTTGGCCCTTTACGTAGTTCGTTTGTTTCTCCCATCCCAATTTACTATCCAGGAGAATATCAAGGTCTTTACAGTTCGAGACTCGTAGAACTACCTCATTACCTCGCTGATAAGGTATTATACAAAAAGCTCTGGCTCAACAAAATGTGATCGTTTTACTTTTCTTTCCATTTATTGTCATTTTATTATCTATTGCCCAATCATAAATTTTACTGAAATTGTCTTGTAGTTGAATCATATTGTACTGCTCTGCAGTTTCCCTATATATGTAATATACAGTCGTCGGCCAAGAGTCGAATTTTTGACGTTATATTTCGCGATAAATCATTTACAAAGATAAGAAACAGCAGTGCGCCTATGACACTGCCCTGAGGGACCCCGTAAGTCATGTTACTTTTTCCGATAAATGCTGTCCAATTCGAACTTTTTTATTTCTATCGCGAAGAAATTTGCTTATCCATGCTATTGCCTCCGCCAGTCAATTTCAGTCAATAATTTCCAGTATCAATATGTCATGCGACACTAGGGATGTGCTCTTAACAGCTAAACTGTTATTCCTTAACCGTTAACGTTTCGTAACTGTTACGCGAAATAACAGTTATTTAGTTTATCCTGTTATTGGCAGTTATCAGTTGAAATGCATAGAACTGCAACCTACTGGGCCCAATCCGAACTATAAGCTTTTATGGCAACCATTTTGTACGATAACAGCTTCACTGCAGCTAAACAATCATGATTTTCCAGTGTGTCGCTCCGACCGTTGGCGAGTAAAGACCTGTAGTGCGATAAGCGGCAGCGAGTTCGGAGAGCGCCGTTAAAGGCCGCAGTGCCGAGTGTTGTGTTGTGTCGACTTTCGTGTTAACGATCAACTGAATCAAATCCAGTGAGTGAGTAAAACGTATTTAAACCTTAGTAGGTGTACACAGTACACCCAACGTCCATCCTAAGATGGCTTCTGATCAAGGAGTCATCCCAAACAGTGAAACCCATCAATCAAGTTAGTAATGAATATCAAGATTATGATCTTGATTTTCAACAGATATTTAACTGCTGCTCAGAAAGGTATGTTTCCCACAAAATGAACACGCGATTGTGATGGACTCAGTAGACGGTATATCAGTTAAAACGTACATCCAGGAACTTGCAAAAATTATCAATCCTCAGACCATACGGTTCGTTTCAAGGATTTCAAAAAACCGTATATGTGTCTATCTGGATTCTAAGGAATCTGTGAAAAAACTAGTTGACAATAAATCAACCATTTCAATTAATAGCTCAACGTTATCCATTAGACCGCTAATTACGCAGAATATAAGACTCATTCTTTCTAATGTGTGTCCTATTATCCCACACTCAGTAATTATTGACGAGCTAACGAAACTCAAAATTCGAATCGGCTCTACAATGACCTTCCTGAGAGCCGGCATGTACGAACCAGGGTTTAGTCACATTTTGAGTTTCCGGAGACAAATTTATATTCATCCAGATGATATGGACAAAGTACCAGAAACCATGAAAATTATTTATGATGACGCAGTTTTCTGGATATATACATCATCAGATTCTATATCATGTTTTCTGTGCAAGGATCACGGTCATTTTGCTAACAACTGCTCAATGAATGAACAAAAAGATAACCCCTCTGGGTACTGTGAAGTTAATCCCAATGAAAAAAATGAGCTGTCCCCCTCCTCCTTCCCAACTCTTAAACCCTCTTCCACTGCTCATCCTGCTATTGACAACAGACCTACAAAAAATGCCGAACGTCCCTTATCTAGTCTATCATCTAAATCTGAGACATCAGAAACGTTACATTCAGTTGTAGGTGAAGAAAACCTAACCTTTCTTAGAGAAAGTGTCTCAGATACTATCAACATACAACGATTACACCAGAGATAATGGATAAAGTCCACCAATCCAAAAATTTTACAGTGATTAAATCAAACCCAAAAAAACAATAAAAAGTCAAAACTTGACTTTCCTCTTGCAGAGGAATCTGATAGACTTGAAAATCAACTTTCTCCGCTCAAAGGAACATTACCTGAACCAAGAAACAAATATGTTTTAAATTGGTTACAACTAGAAAGTCTTTTTGAAAAAACAAAAAATTGCATTAATGTTGAGGAAGCTGTTCTGGAATTCACTCCAGATATCAAACTGTTACTACAAATATTAAAAGATACTTACCCCTCCTTACGGATAAAAAGACGTTTCACAAATTTAAAAAAGAAATTAAAAAGAATTGACATAAGCAGAGAACTGGCAAACTTTAGTGAAATCAGTGATGAAGATTCAAACTAACACTCTCTCCAAATTTTGCTCTTGAAATGGCATATACAATTCTCCAATGGAATATAAATGGCTTTAATCCACAAAAGAGAATTTGCTACTGCTAATTAACAAGTACAACCCTGATATGATATGCTTACAAGAAACAAATAATAAAATCAACCAAAAACCACCATTAAAAAATTGCAAGTTGTGTTTAAAAAACAGAACAGATGGATGGAAACATAGCTAGTGGTGGGGTAGCCATCTACACATCATCATCTCATAAAGCAGATGAAATTCACCTAAATTCTACCCTCGAATGCTGTGCTGTCACAATCAACCTCATAAATAAGCCCATAACTGTATGTAATGTTTATCTCCCCCGCAGCCATCCCTTTACTGCTAGTGAACTAACCCACTTAATAAATCAACTACCGGTGCCATTTATTTTATTAGGAGACTTTAACAGTCACAGTTTCATGTGGGGATCTCATAAAGAAGATACAAGAGGAAAGATACTAGAACAAGTATTGGATCATACTAATATTAATATACTCAATAATAGTTCACCAACTCACTCATAAAACATTCAGTGCCATTGATCTAACCATCTGTTCTACATCAATTGCTCATCTTTGGGACTGGAAAATCTCTGATGAACTGTTTGGTAGTGATCATTTTCCTATTATAATCACCAAACAAGGATGTAATTCATCAAATGAAACAAATGGAAACTTTCTGAAGCTGACTTTAACAAATACAAATTAATTATCTCAACTAAAATCAATGCAATGAAACAACTACACAAGAACAATATTCCCACAACTAAGAAGATTGAGGACCTAACTGAATTCATACTTCAAACTGCAGAAACAACAATTCCTAAATCTTCAAACAAAACTCCGAAGCGGCAACTTCCATGGTGGAATCCGGAATGCCAAAATGTCAGAAGAATTAGGTTACTAGAAAATGTTTTGGATGATTTTAGGAGAGCAACCATGGAGTACAAAAGGTTCAAGGTTAGAGCTCTCATCCTTTGGGTTACTAGTGCCGCGCCGCAGCGGTAGCCGCGTTCAAAGCCAAGCCGCTTAGAACGACGAGCACTAGGGAGGGCACAGCCGCCAGGCCAAGGAAGGGGGCACTGACTGACTCCCCGGTACGGCCGAGTACCGGGTACGTCCCGGGGCGTGAGAGCAGGTCAAAGCGTGGGCCGGGCATTTGCCAGTCGACTGCTCGAAAGCGAAGGGTCGACCCCGGGTCCTCCAACTACCGAGGTTGCCTCAAACCTCGGCGGGTCAGTACCCGGGACGCCATTGGAAGAAGAAGAGAGGACCGTGGACGCAAGGCAAGGAAGAAGAAGAAGAAGAAGAAGAAGAAGAAGAAGAAGAAGAAGAAGAAGAAGAAGGACCGGTGCCTAAGGCTCAGGTACCACAGGATGGCCGGCGGCATGTGCAGGGGGAAATGGGGAGGGTGGGGCTATGTGCTCTACCAAGGCACGGCCAGACGGCGGTAAACCGCCGGCACGAACCAAGAACACTTAATAATCAGCTTAATACCCGATACAACCCCCTCCGGGGTCGCCAAGAATAATAAACTGTGGAACAGAGTGTTTTTCCAAAACCAAATTTCACAAACAAGCCTTTATCAGAACAAGAGACACCCAACAACCAAAATCAAATAGAATATAAAAGAACGAGAGCCATAGCAAGGAGAACTTACAAAGTAAACAAAAGAAAATCATGGGAAACCTTTCTCTCATCTATAAACAATTCTACAAGCATATCTGACAACTGAAAGAAAATTAAAGCAATAAATGGAATACACAAACCTTCTATTCATACTAAACTGTTAACAGTAAATAATAGAGTAGTTACAGCCCCCAAAGAAATTGCAAACATGTTGGCTCAGACCTTTACTAATAACTCCACCGACAAAAATTTCAGTGATGAATTTCAATCTCACAAATTAAATTCTGGTGTCAGAATAGATAAAATACTCCAACTAAATACCTCGTGCCATCCAACACTGAACTATCCTCTCCAAGTTCAAGAAATTACTTCTGTCCTCTCCAATCTGAGAAAATCCAGCCCTGGCCCAGATGGCATTTTAAATATTTTCTTGAAAGAATGACCAATCAATTCTATAGAATATATTACTACTCTATTTAATGAACTTTTAACCTCTGGGTAATTTCCTAACAAGTGGAAAGAAGCAATAGTTATACCATTACCTAAACCAAATAAAGACAAAACCAATCCTATCAACTACAGACCAATCTCATTAACTTCCACCCTTTGTAAACTAATGGAAATGGTAATAAACAAAAGATGAATATGGCATTTTGAACATAATGACTTAATATCACCCTACCAAAGTAGATTCAGAAGAAATAGATCAACAATTGACCATCTCATCAACATCCACAGCAACGTATGTGACGCATTCATTACAAACCAACACCTAGCATTAATCAACCTCGATGTAGAAAAAGCCTACGACATGGTGTGGAAAGACAGAACCCTACAACTACTGTATGATAAGGGAATAGACGGTCATATTCTAATCTTCAGTGCCAACTTTCCTCGTGAAAGATTTCTCCAAGTAAAATTCAATAACATCCTTTCCGACAAATTCAAATTATGTAATGGTTTATCTGATGTTTGGTTGCTGGTCATGGACCTGTTATTTTTCAACTGTTATTAATAACAGCTATTACGAGTAAGCTGTTTTTGTGATAACAGTTATAGAAGAAAAGCTGTTAAGCCCATCTCTATGCGGCACTACATCAAATGCTGTAGCAAAACCAATAACTACTGCATCCACTCTTCCTCCTACATCCATTACTTCAGACAAGTCTTGAGTAAGGGAAATAATCTGAGTAATTGTACGAATAGTAACCAAATTCCACTCACGTGATTGTTGATTACTCGATGAGTCAATCTGAGTAAATTTTATTATCTGTTGATATACGAATCAGTGAGAGTAGTAGATATAGGGTGCGTCCTAGTCAAGATTCTAATTGCTCCCATTTTTATAATTTTTAAATATTTCCATATTTTTTATTCTACGAAGTTTACGTTTTTCTTTAATTAAATTTAGTAGCGGTAGTAGAAATTCCTGACTTTAATAGATATTTTCATATTCTTTGCCAATTGCACCTGGGACTCCCCGCAGAGATTTATTTTATGCCCTATTGTCTTCCTACTAAACGATATGCCCTCGACGATTTGAAACAGAAGAACAGTTCTCTCTGCAAATGATACAAATATTCTTTGCAAAATCGTAACCGCAAGCAATATCTGATGTTTCAAATTGGCTCCGTAATAATAAATATTAAATGGAAAGAAAATTGTTTTAATGCAGTTTTCCGTTTCAAATTAACAATTCTCTACTCCATTAAAAATTAACGGATTGCCTTTGACTGTTGTAAAGGTGACAAATTTTTAGGTCTCTCAATTCAGAACCACAAATGGAACTTCCATTTAAATGAATTCACCACACAATTAAGTTCATTATGCTATGCATTTAGAATTCTTTAAAATTAATCAGCCTTCATGCTGATTATTGTGTATAATTCACGAATGTGCATGAATAACTCATGAATGCGTTATTTTAATAGTGGTACAACTCTAGTGACACTCATTTCGAGATATTGAGCTCTAAAGTTAAACGATTATAAAAAATCGGGGATGGAGTCAGACAAACAATATGTGGCTTTTTTTATAAGATATTTTCTTACTTTACACCGACCTCTCCCTCCGACTTAACCACTTATTTACTTGTTCGTCTGAAGATGATATGAATAAACATACTGCATGCTTCGCGGAATATTGGAGGTGTAAAGGAGTTATACCACAGTAAAAAAATTAGGTTGATGGGTCAAATCAGTAAATTTCGTTCTAAGAAAAGTTGGAAATGAAGACAATATTGATTTATTGAAACAGATTAAAAAATAATTTAATGTTACTGTTGAGACACATTCAGTTTTCTTGAAATTGTCCTTTTTACAGATCAGTGCAAGCGTTTTAAGCGTGATGCTTAAAACGCTTGAAATGAATGTAAACAAATCAAGCATATCCTGTTTTTTCACATTAACCTTTCTTTTCTGTGTTTGTAGAAATGGGATATGCAAGTTTTTGAAAACCTTAGTTCTTCCCCATCTACTGGTGGTTTGTGTGTACTGAAGTTTACTGTGTAGAAGCCAATGTCTTGGTTTAAGGTTTACTTGTACATAATTATAAAAGACTTCTCTTTGATAAATCTAATCCATACAATATTTAACCAGTTACAGACAATATTTTGTTCATTTTTCCCTTCTTATTACATATTTTTGAAGGTATTTTTACACATAGTCCATTACGTTTAATTTCTATGTTAAATAAAAAATATGTGATATAATTATATTATTTTTGCTGTTTCAGTGTATAACACTGCAGACGCTATAAATATCTCAAAAATCACTCACTTGACTTTTGAAAACCACTTAGCCGTTCCACTGGAGTTGTACTACTATCAAAATAAATAGGTTGCAATCTCCTGTGATTCACTTTTATTGTGATGCACTATGTTGTCCATAGAAAGAACTTGGAGTTTTATCACTTTCAGAATAAATGTATAACTTGCGCGGATCTCAAAATGGAGTTCACTCAATTTCTCGAAAATGTGGACTTGTGCCACGCGTAAAATAACGCCTCCACATAAAGTTAGATATACACGTTTTCAAAACTTTCTAGGTAGCATCCCCCCAAACTCTAGGACAATGTGGAATTTAATTAAAATTACAAAAGAAAAATCTTTCATCCCCAGTTATTATGTAATAGAAGACTACCAACGACGGATTTCGAAAAAGCAGAAACATTAGCGGAAAGTTTTGAAAAAATATTTACAAATAACCCTGTAATCGACTTTGATTTCTAATTAGAAGTGGAAGTAAACTTATCATCACCGCGATATTCCGTCCCAGCAAATACTAAATTTATAACTCCGTACGAGACATATCAAATTATTAAGCCATTAAAACCGAGAAAATCAGCGGGTCATGACTTAATAAATAATAAAATTATGAAATAATTACCTCGCAAGGCAATAACAGCATCAACAGCTCTCTTCAATTCATGTTTAAGGTTTAGATATCCAAAGACCTGGAAAACTGCTATTATAACACCAACATGCAAGCCGAATAAAAACTCACAAGATCCTAATAGCTAGAGACAGTTCGTTACCGACCTTTGCCAAAATATTTGAAAAACTTATAAACTCTCGTCTATTCAAACTTTTCAGCAAAATCAATGCGCTATCCAATACGCAGCTCGGATTTGGCCCAAACCACTCCTTGAGCCATCAGCTGTTCAGACAAACGGAGTACATCGCTGAAGGTTTCCGCAACCGAATGTACACAGTTGCAATTGTTCTCGACATTGCACACGCCTTTGATAAAGTGTGGCACCTTGGACTACTTTACAAATTACAAACATTAGGAACCCCCGATTATCTCCAAATTTTCATTAGAACCTTCCTATCAGAGAAGGATTTCAAAGTTAGTGTTAACAGCACTAAATTATGAACACATAAAAGCCGGCCTGCCACAAGATGACCCGCCATCTTCCTTATTGTTTAACATATATGTACCAGACTACCCAGAACAGACCTACTCAGAAATAGAACTTTATGCGGATGACAGTATTATTTAATGCAAATTCAAATATTACCAACGCTTGCAAATATCTCCAGTCGGACTTAAACGAATTTGTCAAATGGACAATGAAATGAATAATTGCCATTAACCACACCAAATTATTGTTGAAAATATTCTCATACATCAACTACGACAAATTAAAATCAATAATACTGCTATTCCATGGCTGCATAATGAAACACCTGTAAAATATCTGGGTGTATTCCTAGATCAAAAATTAAAATGGAAAAATTTCATGTAAGAAACAACAATCAAAGCACACGCAAATAGTATCAAGCTCTACCCCATAATAAATGGCGAGTCATCGCTTAGTCTGGAATGCCCATTATCCATTTTTAACACGATAATACGTCCTTCATGAACTTACGCCTGTCAAATTTGGAACAATGTAGCAAACATCCATCTGAAGAAACTAAAAATCATCCAAAATAAATACTTAAGAAAAGTCGAACAACACCCATGGTTTATTCCAAATACGCAAATACACAGAGAATCAAAAATTACTTCCATTAATGAATACATTCAACAGATGAGCAAGATATTTTTCACCCTTCTTCCGTCTTGTGCAAGTGCACAAATATTTAATCTAAGCAAAACTGCACCCATTCCAAATTGCATTATTTCCCGATATCCCAAAGACTCTCTCAAACCACCATAAATTAGAACCAATCCCCCCCCCATTTACGCACTTCTTCTGACGAAAACGTTAAATAACTAAATTCAAAAATTAAAAGAATCTCTTCTGAATTACTGCTCTGCAGACTTTGTTTACGAGGTAGCCATGAGGTCCTCTTCAAATACTGCCAAAATTATGTGTCAAAAAATGTATGGCTGAATGGCATATTATGCCGAACAGACAGAAAATAAATTATTTAAAAAAATATTTTCGGGGGCTTCTTCACCGTGGCCGATCTAGCGAACCTTAAATTTTTATTATCCTGCCCTTCGTTTGACGCGGTGTCAATATATAAAAAGTCGATAATAAATTAACTTATTGTTAAAAATCGTACAGTATTAGTAATTTAATTAGCTTATTAGTATTATAGTTATTTACCATCTGTGTGTGATGTACTATGAACAACCGAGAAACAAGTTGAAATCCGAATACAGATGGATATAAACGTTTTTACCAAGAATTGATATTATTCGCCAAGCAAATGCAAATAGTTTTGACAAAGCTGCGCTGGCAGCACTGCGTTGCTCCCTTCTTGATTGAATTGGCCTTTTTCAAGAAATAGCTGAGATGTTAGTAGCGCAGAAAATGCAATATTTCAATATTACGATGCTGTTTCCAATAACGCCAGAAAGTATGAGCTCTTCCAGCACCACTAGTTATTATATAAATTTCTTCTCTTCACCATCACACAGTGTACATAAACTTTACAAATAGTTCCTGCATGGTGTTCACAAATTGATCGCCAATATAGATAAAGAAGATAGAAAATGGCGAGGCGGACGCGCCGCTCAAGCCCGCGATTGCGCCCGCGGCCGGACAATCTCTGCACCGCGCCGCCTTGACGTCCGCCGAGCGCGTTACGAAAGGGCAAGGACGCACACATAAAAGAACTAGGAGCTCTTTGCAATACAAATTGACTCTTTTGTGTAATGCTCCCACATGATAATGACGTGAGCACACGAGTACGATACAATGCTCATTGATAAAACTGTCGAGTCATAGGTCGTTTCAGTCTTTTGTTTTGTTTTTTTGCATGAATGGGAGAATTAATTGAGAGAATATTCTCATTTCATATTACGTGTTTGCGTGAAATGCATACTTAAATTCGTTCTTTTGTGCAATACGTGCTATGTTGACTTCACAAAACGGACATAAACCGGGAAACGGATTAAATTATTAACGTAAATTAGTAGGTGTATTTTAATTACATGCAAAATTTACAAGGAAGATTTCCTGCGCATGTTCATTTTTTTTTGTATTTTCCATTATCCTTTAAAAACGCTCCCGGCTTTGACGCATTTCTGTTTTGCAGTGCCCCTGCTGTCGACCCTCATCAAGGTGAGAAATAAGTTGAGCGTGTCAATGAATTGAGCCAATGCGTTGGGGGAAAAGCACATTCTACAACCAAACTGGCACCTTCACGTTCGAACAGTCTGTTCGTAGGGAATATCGGAAAGGCATTTCTACTAACTGGGGTAATTAACGTAAAGGTTTTTAATTAGAAAAATAGGATATGCAACAAGACGGTTGAAAGAGCTGGATTCAGCACAGCATGTTACCAGTGTCGTTAATAATCACCTGAAGATTCCGTACATCGAAACATTGCTGAATCGAGTACGAAACCGAATTGCTCGCACAGATGGCTGATTTAGCTCCGATTGCATTGCACGCGCCATTGTCGCTGTCTCTGCAGCAAGTGACCGGATGATCTTGGTCCGCTGTCTGGAGGAGAAATCTACTCTTATTGGTAGTTTTTCGCGGTTTCTCCGATCAATACCAGATGAATAAGAGAGCAGTACGTAGCAAAAGGCGCGAGTTTTCCTACTTTTTTCTTGCCCTATCCTCTTCCCTCACACACGCACACCACCACCTCACTTGTCGGAAAACCAGTCGGTGGCGCAGAATTTGTCCGGGCTGGGGCGGGGGACCGCTGGGGGAGATACCTGCGAGAAATTCCCCGCAGGCCGTCGTATACATTCGCTATGTATATCACCATCCAGTGGAAATGAACCCTGCAAACTCCCAGGATAAAATATTCACTATACTTATGGATAAGGCCGCTGACGTCCCCGGAGAGACCGGTCGGGGGCTTAGAGATTGTCGCGACTGGAGCGGTGCCCCGCTGGTGGGAGAGTCCTGGTTAGGGGGAAACCCCAGTAGCCGACGGTAGGTCGGCACCGGATCTCGCCATCCAGCGGGGAAGTATCACCGCCATCTCCCGAGCAAAAAACGTGCACTACACTAACGGGACTAATGACCGAAGCAGTTGACGCGCCCGGAAACACGAAAAAATCAAACAATCAATCTGACGTCTCCGGAAACATCAATTACCCGCAATAATTCTGCACTCTGATCGACGTTTTCACACTCTCTTTCAAAGAGGCCAATTACGACTCGTATGTACCAATTCATCGTTCTCGTCACTTATCTTACCATGCTTCACCCTGATGCCGCGAGGTCCATTAAACCTCCCCGCAAGTCCGGCGCGTTATGTTTTGTGAACTTTAAATGTCCCAACATTTAAAAGTCATCTGTGAAATTGAGGGATTTGCTTTCCCTTAATAATAATAATAATAATAATAATAATAATAATAATAATAATAATAATAATACTTAGTGGACTGCAGCACCAAAAGTCCTCGCGAATAAAAGGTACACGAAGTTGTTTTCCTCAAAGTAACCGCACACTGCCCATGGACAAAAAATAAAATATTCTCGAAAAAAAAAAATTTAAAAAGTCTTTACGAACGCTTCAATAACGTAGAACAGTATAGTCGATTTCGTTGTAGGGTAGCTCTTTACATACCAAGAATATCAAGGAACTTGCTGCTCCATAAAGCAACTCGCGAATAGCAGGTATCCGGCGGGCGGCCTCTACCGTATAGCCTTTCCGTCTCGTGACCACAGTTTTGTTGTAAGTTCTGACTCTCTGACTATGAGAATTAGGTCAGTATGCGCCGCATAAGAATAGACGGAATTACTCAATCAGATATTGGCGTTCCTGAATCACAATAGAAACTGTGTCACATTTATAATATGGTATAGTAGGGTGGCCCTTATTCTTTAATATTTTAATTTGAGTTCACAACTCCCACTTTTTTCCTTTTCTTACAAGAAAGAATTTAAGACCTTATTTGTTTAAATCAGAGGTTGGTAAGCTCATCGTTGCTGAGGAGGAAAGTAACGTTCCCGCAGGTCTTGTTGTCCGAGAGAATTGCGAGTGTAATTATGGCTTCTAATTTGAGAAGTGACGATCGAAACATTGATTTAATTGGCAGTGAGTGTCACTAAATTACTGGAAGTAAACTACCATCAAACCGGCAACTACTATCCGTGCTATTTTATAATTTACGGGAGGCAAAACTGCCCCTACGTGAAAGTCCAAATTCAGAATGGCGCAAATGCCTCATTTTTTGGGAGAAGGCCAAAATTCTTACAAGAGCAACACCCCATTGTGTAGAAAAATCATAAATATGTACTCTTACTGGCAGGATCTTCAAAAAATTCCAATCGTTCGTCCGACACGCAAAAAGAACACGAACGTAAGTTTCTTTCTGACTTAAATAATTTATTTGACATTGCTCACGCGAATGCTTTAGAAATTATAAAATTTGAAGTAGATAAAACATTCTTATAGAGACATAGCCGAGGAGAAGGGGATGTTTTAGGGGCAGTCGATTTGAAGTTAGCGTTCAAGAAAGGGCATTATTGAGACTATTGGAATATGATAACAGACGGGCTAAGGCTCAGTATTAAAGACGGTCAACTCAGCAATATTCTCTCTCGTAGGAGCAGAAGTCATTCTCGCTGGCTCAAGAAGGGAGCGGGGCCGTGGAGAGGGAACCGCCAACGGAAGGTCGAGATAATGCTCCGGTTAAAAAGATTCTCTTTCTCTTGAGGGGGCAACGAGAGCGGCCGATCGCGAGATTCTCGTAGGGACAGAGTATTCTCGTGAGCGGCGAAGTCAGCCGAGGAGCGGAAGAGGCTCGTGGTTAACATTGCTTGGTGTAGAGTAAGGATTTCCTCCACGCACGAAATTACAAAGGTCTATAACAAATGTTATAAATAAATAATGTTGCACTCCCGTAAATAAACTTTAAATAAATTAATATAAAGTGTATACATTCTTCGTGAAAGACCAGACCTAAGTCAGAATTTCAAGTATGTTTTCAAAACTTTCATATTAATGAAGTCCTTGCTAATATCATGTAGGTTATTATGGCAATTACTACAGTTTTATGAGGTTTCCGTACATATTTTTTGCTTTTGTACGTGAAGTTTTTAAAATAGCTAGTATAATTATTGAGTAATATTTTTGGCAATAAAATAATTTAGTTAAGTAAATTAAATTAATAGTAGCACTCCTGGCGCAATAATAAAACATTTACATAACGTTACACTTTTACGTATTGTCGGTGCACAAGAAAAGTGAAAAAGGGCTGAAATGAATCAGAGAAACAACTGATTCCACTGCAGCGTTTTAAAAAGCATTGTTTTAAACAGTTTATTAAAGCCGATGTTTTGTCCTGGGTGTTTTGATTGTGAATGAAACAGTACTACAATCAATTTTGTAAAAGTTAAAGTATGAAATAATAACTGTAATTGTCAGTTCGTTTTCGAACGAAAGGAAAGTGTTTGTACTTCTTTCATCGAGCAGAATATCTCTCACCGGAGAGATGACCCCGATGTGCTGTTTCCTACGCCTTATTTCGTATTTCATTCGTTAGTCAACCCATGCGCTGTGGATGTGGGGTCTTCTGCCGCCTCTGCGTGCCCTTCCAAGGCGAATTGAGGAAGCTCTGACCCTGAGCATTCAGGCTTTCAGACTCGCACTCAGTTTTATTTGTGAAAAAATATTATTTTTAACTTCCCTTTTGTCAGTTAAATCTTAATTATAATTTAACAAACACAGCTACAAAATGCTATTTTCCAAGTTCTTATTAAGTTTACTAAGTCTTTGATTAAAAAAATGTAAAAAGAATAATAAATAATTTGTGCAAAAATTAAATATTTTCATTATTAATTTTCAATTGAATAGTTCTGTTTTCTGCGGATAAGTCTATTCAGAAGTACTCAATGTCAATTTTTGTTACACTTTAGTTATCAATTGTGGCACTCTTTTGACGCTTTAACGATAAACACCACAAAAAATATAACAGGGATTACGCAATATTACAGAAAAATTGGTTTA
Organism: Teleogryllus oceanicus; assembly: GCA_964035755.1. Taxonomy (NCBI): domain Eukaryota; kingdom Metazoa; phylum Arthropoda; class Insecta; order Orthoptera; family Gryllidae; genus Teleogryllus; species Teleogryllus oceanicus. Next base: position 49,807,182 of record CAXIVR010000006.1, read on the forward strand.
CGATAGCTGAAATTGTGTTATTATTTTCGTAAAGATCAAATTTAAACTAAGTCATCTTAGGTGATAAACTCAAAATCACGGGAAGAAGGCCATCTGTTCCGAGAATTTCGATGAATTGGCAAAGCAGTATCTCCTGTTAACACGCTTCCGCCCGGACGTAGGATCCGGAGCTCATTGATATCTACAAATGCGGTTGGAATTCACCTTCGTCTCAGGCCCTGGCTTCGAGATTATCGAGTCGCCTTCCGAAGATTCGTCAGATGTAGAAAATATTTCTGATCAGTCTTGGCCTTCATCAGACATTAACTAGACTTCTCAAGAAGGAAACTTAAATGGACAGATGAGATTACGAAGAGAAATGTTGAGTTGTTTGAAAAACAACGTCAGGAAATGTTTTTAACTGAAAAATTGAGCAAAGTTCGATCGATGCCACAGCCAGGAAAATATCGTTTTTACTCTCGAAACCGCAGCTGAGTCTTTAGGACATAACGTAGGTGAACCAGCAATCAATCGAAATATGATCCAAAGATATCGGGAAGATTTTCACAAGAAGAAGGCTACTAAAATTAAAACAATAATTAATGAAAATGAACCTAGTTATGCGTCTGTTCATCGGGATGGTAAATTGCTACCTGCTTTAAATGTGAGAGATTTAATAACTGAAAGACTGCATATTATTGTTTCGTATATTGGTTAAGAAATGCTGCTTGGAGTGCTTAAATTAGAAAATTCTTCCGGAAAGAAGCAAGCTATGGCTGTCTGGAATGTTCTAAAAGATTGGGGATTCGAAGAAAAGGTTCAAATTCTTTGTTCTGTCATAACCAATTCCAACGCTGGTCGTTTCAATAGCCCTGTAACAATTCTAGCAGCCCTGTAGCAGTTTGCAGAGGGAGATGATATATTTTCCATGAGGTCATCACATTTAAAAATTAGTGCAACGAAGTGTTTTCGAAAATGAGTTACCTCAAGTGAATAGTGGTCCAGATGTAGTTTTCTTTTAAAAATATTCCAGAAAACTGGAATACTATGGAAAAAGAAAATTATGTAGATGGATATAAATACTTAAACGAAATTTGTGGTGAAAGCGAAATTCTGAGTAATGTGTATTATCCTTTTAATGTAATTAAAAATTGAAGCACAATTATCGGGAGCTTGTTGAATTATATATATAGTTTTTATTGGAAGGACTCAACTATCAAAACTAGGCCACCTAGGAGCATTGCACCATGTTCGGTGAATGGCAAAAGGAACTTACTGCTTTAAAATGTTTTTGTTTCGAGAGCAATTGGGTTTAAAAGTGTGTGAAGAGAATTTATCACGAATTTATTAAATTTACTGCTAAATTAATCAAGGGTTCGACGTACAACATATTACTGCTTACCTGTTGCATGTGGACGTGGAATTCTATAGGGAATCACGATTCCTGGAAGTTCTATTGATTGTAACGAATTATTAGATTGATAGCAACTAATATAAATCGTCAGCCTTTTTCAACAATAAACATTTAACATTTAAATTTATAACATATATTACAATTCTATTGATTTATGTGAATTACTTTTCAATGTAGAACATTAAAACACCGTTCGTAAACTTGAGATATTGATAGATGGCTTCTCGGCTCACCAGCAGAATATTGTTCATGGAATCCATCGTATGCCAACTCTCGCGACCTTGCCTAAATTAAAAAAATGTTCCAAAATGTCCATAACGATTGCTATTAGTAGGACTCAATATTTCTACAAAATTAGTTCGCGGTTGCGACTTTTCTTATCTGTGTTTCGTATGAAACATCTACTCGCGACTGACTATATTCAGCTACCTATTGAAAATGCTTCCTTCTACGGCGCTACCCTAATATATATCCCCTCGAAACATGGAGTCTATTTAATACAAACTTACAGCTACTACATTAATAGAATTTACTATTATAATTTACACAATACCAAGCTCTCAAACTAATCATAAATTCTCGCCTCTCTATCGTTTAAATAATACCTAGCCTGTGCTGAAAATCCGTTCGCACCTCACCAACCGCTTCAGTATTCTTCTAGAGAATGATTCCATACGTCCTTCCACAAGATTACGGCTATCAACGCCCCCTCCAAACCTTTTTTATGTGTTCGAGGCCGTGTCTATCAGCACAGTGCTATGACATCAAGCATGGAATATCACATTTTGTTGATCCGTTGTCCTAACAATGCGCATTCTTTGACTTCAGTTTGCAAACAATTCTGTTATTACTAACGTTAGATGCCGCTTATATTAAACCTAAACCTGCGGTTCATGGCTTATCATTATTTTTATTTGTTTAGAATACTTTTCATTAAACATTTTTCTTTGATTTCATCTTAAACCGTCAAATGTATAATTTATAAAGTGTTTAACAGTGTGTTCCAATAAATATTTGCAAATTGAGTCATTCGAAATTTAGATATATTATTACAATAACTTTGTTGTTTTTGTTTTCAGAAAAAAAATGAGGATGTCATTTCCCATAGACATATACATTTATTAACGAAATTGGATGTTGATATTGGCTTTCTGAATCATACCCCAGATCTCTAGGATATGGATGATTCTTAGTAGTTCAAAGCACAAAAACTGGAATCTCAATGTTAATGATGTAGCAAAAAGAGGGGTGAAATTGTTGCAAGGGGGAATCTGTAGTTATTGTCTAACGTACATTCCGTATTAAGTTGGGTTGCGATCCTCCAGATGATAACATCCGCAAATGAAATAATCAATTTGAAGGTACTGGCTGCGTTTGTGAAGGGCAGAGTATTGGGCGATGGAGTTAGTGAAGACAGCGTTGAGCGATTGCGAGACGTTCACGCGTAGCCCCGAGAAATCCGTTCGGAAGGCTAGTGGTGAATTAGAAATTCCTGTTAAAACTACCTTATCGCTTGCAGCTTTTACAGGCTGTAAAACCTATGGCCCATAGTTTACGTGCCAACTTCTCTAACGACATGTTGTTGCAGGACGGTGAAGATTTCTTTGATCATGTCGTCTTCAGTGACGAATCGACCTTCCAGCTTAGTGGACATGTGAACACTCATTATGTGCGGATCTGGGGTTCAGAAAATCATCATGCTATGGTACAAGTGCAACGATTCTCTCCTAAATTGAATGTTTTTTGTGCCATATCTCGGCGGAAAGTTTATGGGCCTCTCTTTTATGGTGAAGCAACTGCAACTGGTATTTTGTATCTCGATACTCTTCAGCTATGGCTCCTCAGTTGGAAGATGATGAACCAGAGAACTTAATTTTTCAGCAAGATGGTGCGCCGCCTCACTGGCATAACGAAATACGCGACTGGTTGAATGACTCTGTACGCGGCCACTGGATTGGCCGCAAGAGGCCTAATGATACGGCTTGTTTCTCATGACCTCCACGGTCGGCCGAGTGATTTCTACCTTTGGGGGATTTCTACCTACATCAAGGATAGTTTGTATTAGCCTCCACAACCAGCTGACCTGAACCTGCAAATTCGGGAGCACCACTAATCATCTTCTGGTTCCGCTTAAAGTAGTAGAAGATTTGGAAATATGGCCTTCCTCACCAGAAAAATGGATCTTTGAGGGAAAGTGTAACAAAGCACATAGTTAACATTTTAAAGACGTCTAATATGGATTGTGATTTATTAAATGGGAAAATCAACCCAATAAGATGACAATATGTAAACATGCAAAACACTTGCTCTCAGTCAGTGCCAAACAAGTAAATTTGTGTATGAAAATTGTTTTCACTTCAAATAACCATTGAATGCCTATTTTTGTTTAATATGTCATAATTGCACGCACATTCTCAGTGGCAAACGCTGAGTGTTTACGGAAACGTCCCGTCATCGCGCGCGGCCCCCTGCCTGAAGAGACCGGACGGCGCACTGTGCTGTCTCTGTAGGCGCAGGCCTCTTGCCTGTCCTCGCGCGTTTCCACGAGTCCACTTCTTTCTAGATAGCGTAGAAGGCGGCGACTCTCTTGCGGAATGTCGGCCAGCAATCTCTTCTTGCAACAGACTAAGGGGAACGAACATGCACAGAAGTTACGTAGTACATGCTATTCACACTACTCTGTTGTGACCTTGGCGACTAAGATGAGTGAATCATTTTATTTTGCAGTTCCGGATTCCCCTCTTTTTATACGTACATGTAACATCACATTTCTCTTTTCTCGTCTATTATATATATGGGATCTGAATGAGTTTGCCTGCTAGTAATTGCCCAGAAATAGCAAACGACCAATGAAGGAGAATGATCCTCAGCACAGGCATTGGCTGCAGCAATTAAAGCAATCATTGAAGATGCAAGGTCTGCAGAGCTGCCCGTGTTCATGGTATCCAATTTCGCACGCTACAGAAGACTTGCAACTTCTAACAAGTTCATAAACTACTAATATATTAATTTTTTTAATATATATTTGGCCATTACCCACATAGTGATTTCCATTACATACATGACATAGTGACTCCAGTTACTCCGCATATGGGGGTAATGCGGGTGAAATGCAAGTTTTTGGAAATTTGATATTTTAGAAGCTTTTAATGTATTTTTGATTAATTGTTGTTATAAAAACACAAGCTTAATAACTAATGCGATATAACAGCACATACTTGTTCACAGAAACACTTAGTACTAATTTATTTCGAAAAAACAAGTGACCCTCATTCCCGCCGGTTTCCCTACTCCTGTTTCGAAGATAATAGTGGAAAAGACTGTTGCCAGTTGACATTTCAAAATACATTTAATTACTAAATTCGTTCTTTCACAGGTTATCTGCCAGAACTTGAACGATTAATTTATCAAGAGTGTTTTTGAGTAATTCGTTCACTTTACTCTTCATCAAACATGGCTCCAATCCAAACGAGACCGACGCAGCCACCGACACCGCAACAGCAAGACCAGACGCAACGGGTGGACGAGAAGGTGGGGCGCTGTTTGCCTACAGTATCAGGTGACGAGGTACGTTCTTACTGTTTCTCGAAACTGCATAACGCTACAACGGTAATGTGTTTAGATTTGGGATTCATTTGTTCTTTTACAGTGATCAATGACTGAATCAACTGCAATTAAAGCACTGCAAAAATTTTTCCAGTTACGTGAAGTGATATCATCGTCTGTAACAAATAGAGTTTGCTCCTTGCAAAACTGCACGCGTTGAAGAAAAATAAATAATAAAGGTAGAAGCTTAGAGGTACTACAATATCTTAGACCTGCGGACTATGTCTCCCCATAAAAAATAAGAGGAGAATTAATTTTCATTTCGTTGCGATTACAGAATCGAAATATTTTGACACCAACACTTCCCGTTGTGGGTAAATAGATGTAAAAGTGTTGCATTACGTCATGTAAAAAATTATGAATCAAAATATTTTCTGGTTAATTACAAAAGCCACTCACAATGAATTCGAACACAAAACTGTGTAAAATCTAGATGAAACTGTTCTTGCATTGATTAGAGAAGCCGGGCGCGTCAATTGCTAAGGTTATTGGTCCCGTATGTGTAATGCATGTTTTTATTGCGAAAACTGGTGATGCCCTTCCTCCGCTAAATGACGAGAACGACGAGTCAGCACTTTGCACAGAGAGTTCAAAAAGATGTAGCTGCACACAGTAGCTTTAGCACAAAATTCCTGTCTTCGCTTTTCTTATCCGTAAACGTGAGCACATTTGAATTTATAAGAAAATTTGAGTGCTTATCAATGAAGCAACATTGGATATAAGTCATAGGTTTTAACAGCTGAATACATTCGTCAACAAAAAGTTTTTTGAATGTTTCTGTGGTATCCAGTAGATGGAAATATTTAATTTTGACACATTAAGAGAAAATTAGATATTTTAATAATATACGCCAACAGTTCACTTGAATAAGTTTAAATGACAGTTACATTTAAAGAGCTCTGAATGGATAGAAAATACCTAGAGAATTGGGTTTGAAGATAATTATGTGGTGCCATTATCAGTTCGCCGTCTTTTGGCTTTCCCATTCTAAATACATATCCGCATCATCAGCAGTAATCCGCGAGCATTGCTTCGTTTCAACGGCCCTATATCCTCGTTCCATTAAAGAAATGTACTAATGGAATCTTTCTCCGGTTTCATTGAGGCTCTACAATTAAGAGGGAAAAAGTCGAGATGGAAGTGCGTAAAAAGATTTCAAAGTACATTTTAATGAAAGTTCAAGGAATTTTTCGAGAAGCACTACGACTTCCTGAGTGTAATTTTCATCTCTTATGATGCCTAAACATCCATGAAAAAGTCCCAAGTTCCTTTTTCTTTCTTCTCCGAACCGCAGTCGAACGTAGAATGCTTGAGATGTAATCGAATTTGTGGTCCAACAAAAATACCTTCCTTTAGTTTGGCACTATTTAATATAGATTTTTTTCTATGAAGTTCTACGTAAGCTACCTCTTGTCCTTCTTGGTTAGTGACAACATGTTTCATCAAATTCAGCTTTATATGTAGAGATGGAAGGAGAACTCGTTTTGGATCTAGGAGATGGTCGGCAACGATATTTTTTCTCGCTAGAGTACAGGTTTCTTGCAGGCCAGTCTTCTTGAATATAATGTGATTTGCTGTCTCTGCTATCTCACGTACAATCACAAGTGGTGCTGCAAATCGCATTTTCTCGCTTTGGTTGTAAATGCTCCGCAATATTATACTACAAAAACCAGCAAAACTAATTTCAACTAGCAACATTTTTCCCGCTTCCAGACCCGATCTGCCGTAAAGATGTACTCTGGTGATCTTTTTTTGGTGAAACTATTTTTGATTTCCATCATCGTGGTACTCTGCCTATATGGTTGACATGTAAAATGACTTGTTGCTGTGGCCACCCGCAGGTGGTGATCTCGGGGGTAGCGGGCCGCTTCCCGGAATGCGACGACGTGCAGGCGCTGCGGGACGCCCTACTGCGCGGCGCAGACCTCCTCACGGCCGACGACCGCCGCTGGAGTATCGGTGAGCGCTCTCTGGGGACGCAGGCGGAACTTGGCGGCGAAGAAAGAGTAGGGACAGGGTTTGAGACGGCTTGGGTGGAGACGAGGGAACGGGATGAGCCGTGGGCGGGTGCAGGCCTGAAGCGAGGGATAATACGAAACGGGATCTGGGGTGGTGTGAGGTAGATGGTTGTACGAGGATGGGAGAGGGGCAGAGAGGATTAAGAGGCGTGAGTGGAGATAAGGACAGGAATGAACCGGAGGGGGCGGAAGCTGTGCCGGGTGCTTGTGAGTGGGGGAATGGTGGGGGTTGTGCGGGAAGGAGACGAACATCACAAAGCGAGGTCTGAGGCAGCGTTGAGGCTGATAGAAGTAGAGGGCGGAGGGAGATAAGGGAGGATTCAACCGGGGGATCGAGGAGACAGGAGCTCAGATGAGTTCTTGTGCGAGTGTGGGAGCGGGACGAAGACATCAAGGCGGGGTCTGAGACAGGGTTGAGGCTGAGAGCAGCCGAGGGGAGGACGGCTGCACAGGGGCGTCCGCCTGCAGCGTTGCACTGTTCGGTTGCAGACCACCCCGAGTCCCACCGCGCAGCGGGAAGATAACGGGCTGGAGAAGTTCGACGCCAGTTTCTTCAGAGTCCATTTCAAGCAGGCGCACCCCATGGATCCCATGTGCCGCCTTTTGTTGGAACGCTCTTATGAAGCCATCGTGGACGCTGGTGAGTGGATGTTCAGCCTCCGTAGACATTGGTATGGTGTGCTTCTGCTTACATTGAGCTGAAAACATTTGTTATGTAGTAATAGTATAATCCACTTATTGCAGGAGTGAATCCGCGATCTCTGCGTGGCAGCCGCATGGGCGTATTTGTGGGCGCTTGCTTCTCTGAATCGGAGAAGTTCTGGTTTTTCGAAAAGATCCAGCTCTCAGGCTTTGGCCTCACGGGTTGCAGCCGCGCCATGCTGGCTAACCGGGTCTCGTACTGGTTGGGAGCTAAAGGTAAGTGAGCTAGAATGTTGATTGGCAGCATAATAGCCTTCGGTATGTATATCAAATTGTAATTCTTTATTCAGTTTTGCTATTTGAACAGAGCGAGCTGTTAATCGTATTCGAAGGAAGAGATAATGACATGGTCATCAGCAAATATGGGGTTTAAAATAGGGTGATTTAATATAAAATTATTTGACAGTTGGCCTTACCATTCTTGGATGACGCGTATAAAAATTGGGAGAAAGTGGGCACCCTTGTAGGCACTCATGCTAGCAGAAATATTGTTAGATGTATTGATCTTAATGGAAGTATTTCTACACATTTCTTGTATCATCTTAATTAGATGTTCAGGATAGCGTTTGTCTTTTATTATTGTGCATAGTTTTCGTCTGTTTCTTTTATCGAAGGCTTTATTATAATCAATAAACAGCAAATAAGTAGGAAGGTTATAATTATGTTTCTGTATAATTGTATAATCATAAATCACAGTTTGTACATGAGCGTGCTTTACTTAACCCATTTTGTTCTTCTTGTAATATCCTTCAGAAATATTATTCAGTCGCCTAGTAATTATTTTGGCAAAACGTTTGTGTGCGGCATTGAGGAGACGTATATCCCTGTAATTATTACAGTCCATTCTATTGTCACTCTTAAATATAGGACATATAATCGTTTCTTTCCATGCATTAGGTATTTGGTGTGTTATTCAGCAAATGTTGAAGATATTTAAAAATCTCTCTTTAACCACCCTTGGAGAATATTTTTATTAATTCTGGGTTTATCTCGTCATTGCCAGGACTTTTCTTGTTCTTAGACGCTTTTAAAACATTCTCTAGTTCTTCCATAGTTATAAGGTCAGCAGAATGGTATGTTACTGTATTAGGAAGTATTTCTAATATTTCTTCGCAAGTGGACCCAAAGGTTTTTATAATAATTTAACCACGTATATTCGGATATATTGTTAATTCGTTTTGTTTCACGTTCTTCCTTATTGAGATGCTCAAAATTTTGAAAGCTTCGACCGAATTTGTATGAAAAGAGTGCTCTAAGTTAGAAATGTATTTATCCCAAGACCCACTATTCAATTTCCTCACCGCCCTTTTAGCTGGAGCACTCTTTTTTATATTCATTTTTATCAGTGTATCATGTCGAAGTCCCAATGATTTAAAAGAAGCTTGCCAAATTATTCCCTTTAAATCTTCCCACCCCGTTTCAACATCCAGGCTCAATGCTCTGTGATGTAACTTTTGTGTCAATCTTTGGCAATATAATGTCCTTATACGACGGCCGCGGCGGTGGTGTAGCGGTTAGCGTAGAGGACTGCTATACCCAAGTTTGCGGGTTCAAACCCGATCGAAGCCGTGGATTTTTAAGGGCGAAAAAACCTTTCGTACGCCTTCCTTCGGAGGGGAAGTAAAGCCGGCTGTCCCATGTTAGTACATTTACTGCATGTAAAAGATCCTCAAGCCTAAATGACGCCTCCGAGCTAAATTCAAATCGCCTGTTTCGTCGCTCTAGTAATACCTTCTTTCTCCCCTAGTTGGTGAAAGGAGCGTAGCGAAATTTGCGTGGTCAGACGGAAGAGCAGGCCTCATGGCCTGCGTCTCGCCACGTAAAATAAGGCACATTCAGTTCAATTCAATACTGCCTACATGAAATAGATGGGTTTTGAAATATTCCTTTTTAGGTTTTGGAAATTGACGATGTTTAGTAGCCCATCTAGTTAGTAAGTTGATAGTAGAGACAAAGATAAATAGAGATAAACGGTTATTACTAGGAAGGGATAAATAAAACCACCAGTTTCGACCTACAGCGCGTAGCTGAACGTTAAAGCCGAGTATCAACATTTTGAAAGAGCGACAGAACGATAGGAAATTTCCAGGGTAGAACATTCTAGAATCTTGTTGGCTGAGAATATATTTCGGCGTAATAGTTTCCGATCAATCGGAGTATAAAATGTCAATGGAAGAGATAGGTCACGTATGTTTGAGGGAAGGGGAAAGAGAAGAACGAGGAGTTTTCGGCTGGGTTTGACCTACTTTGGTTGTGACGGCCGGAGAGATCAGAGGCACATCCACCACCGCGATTGACTACTCAGAAGTCGCGGAACGTAGATAGAGATATCACCGACGTGATAGAGAGAACGTAACTTGCTGAGAGCCTAGATTTTGACTTTAATCGTAAGATGCATCGTGCTGCATCCTCGTATCACTGACGTCGGGAGAGGTTCCGTGAACTATCAGAGCGTGCCGCTCTCTATAATCAATTTTTACCGACGAGACCTGGCCAAAGAACTAAACGTACGGGACGTGTGTGAACGAACGCTGATCTGGTGGCGTTCGCACCCGGACCAGCGGGCGGCCACCCCTCCGTCGCCGCCGAGGCTGCGAAAAGCCCCTACCCATCAGCCCGCTCCCCTCTCTGGCGAGCCAGCTGATGGTTCAACAACCTCGCAGAGTCGCCCCAACGGAGATCGAAAACGGTGAAATTTTTCTGATGAAGAGCGGGCCAAAAGTTTCCTAGAACGCTCTTTAGGCATGGTGCAAATATTAAAGTTGAGATCTATTCATGCGTGATTCTTTTCAAGTAGTAAGAAAGGGCTACTGGGCCTGACTATTAAAATAATTGCAGATATGTACCTCAGGCTCTTTGTTCGAATTTATTGGGACTTTTTCAAGTGATGTCTGAAGCGAAGTCAAAAATTGCGATATTATATTACATAATCGTTACCCATAATTCGAAAAAACGTGTACTGTTGTACCAAAATTATAGTGAGGTAACACTTAAAAGCTAGCCTAGATTAAATAGGTAAAGAAAATAACTAGTATGAGGATTCCTGAACCATTGTGTAGCACCACTTATTTAAATTTAAAAATGCCTTCCACTTCTTAAAGGGTTCACATCGCCTCCGGCAACTCCCGTAAAAAGAAGCATCCTCTGGCTTTGAAACTTCCTATGCGCCGTCTTCTTCCTTGTAACTTTCAAACCCTGAGATTAGGCAACCTGTGCAGCGCGCCCGCAGTCTCCGCTGGATGCACGCGTGCATCACAGAAGATCTTCACAAGTATTGTAGTCTGCCCCACGCAAGGGGAGAGAAGGCCTCGGTGACCGCAGCGGCCCACTTTGGGCAGCATGGCCCCAATTCCTTCGCTGTCCGTACGTGCTTCGACCTTACACAAAACGTACAACAAGCGAAGTGTACCGTATAGAGAGAATTGAAAAACTGGTAATAAAGAATCAAAAGTTAATTAAAAACGAATCCTCTCGTCTCTGTCTGTCTCTCGCTCTCATCACTGAATTTAAATTATTAATTACCTGCATTTGCTGCTAGTTTGAAATGTACAGCAATGAGCATGTTCAGCAGCTCGTTCTAGTTGCTGAACATGTTCATTGATGTCGCATGGGAAATAAAGGTTCTTCAAAGAAATTAGGCCCCACCTCCACAGAGTGTGAGACAATATCATTTTCTTTTGCAGGGGCTTCCAGCACCAAAGACACTGCCTGCAGCTCGTCCTTGTACGCATTACACGAGGCCTTTGATGCCATCAGGAACGGACACATCGACTGCGCGCTGGTGGGGGGCACCAACCTGACCTTGCACCCGTACATCTCGCTGCAGTTTGGGCGGTTGGGAGTACTCGCAAAAAAAGGAAAAAGCCGCCCGTTTGACCAAGACGGTAAGAAAAAAGTACACAGTTCGGCTGAAAAAAATAACGTCAGCCGAAGGTACATGTAAATTTTCCCCAGAGGTAGGAAATTCCAGTTCTGTCCTTTAGTGCTACTGAAAACTCCAAATGTGTCCTCGAAAATGACCTTTTTAGTTAAAATGTAATATTTTTAATCGCCTGAAATGAAAAGATGTTCTGGATGTAGAAAACGCTTACTCCGAGAAAATTTTGGAAAAGTACTCCGCGCGATCATCGTAAATTTTAATAAAATTTTGTGTGCCTACAGACATCTGTCTCAAAGAAACTTTTGTGAAGATGAAGCTTTGTAGGCGAAATACTTTTTGAGTTATATCAGCTTGGTTGACCCCGTGCAGCGTCGAACAGTGCGGCTATTACATTTTCGCAACTTGGGAGACAATTTCCGTTATTGCTACACATGAAGCAGCTTATTTGAATAGCTAACTACTTAGTTTTTTGTTTTATTCATTGAAATTTACGATAATTTTTTATTATTAATACACATTAGATAATTTGCAGCAAACTCGCCAAACAATTTTGCCAAAATCAACTTTGCATTTAAAATTTGAAGAATAAGAGCTGGTAGGTTAATATTATGGATTCAGAAACAATTTTATATTATGGATGTTTTATATTTCTTTTAATGAAGCTATTTAATGTTTAAGTATGGAAATTTTAACACTATTTTTTGGGCAACTTTGCTGCAATATACGCTGATGCGAAACACACCGCCGACGAGTAGCTTGCTTGCCCGACTAGACACTCAGCAGTAAACAAAAGATTTAATGAAACTATTGTGAGTTTAATCCCAGGGAGTAGTGTATATATCCACACACACACACGCACTCATATATTAACTTACGTTTGAGACTGGAATGAAGGGTTGAAATCAAGACCATTTTGGCTGGCAACATGAATAAATTTAATACTATTTATAAAAGTAAAAATGTTTATACAATTGGAAACCGAAAACCATGCACCATTATACAATTTACTTAATCATTTTACTTAATAACAATAACGGTATCAATCCGTTTACGTCTTCAATCGTCCATCACCCTCAAATACTGGAGTTCCCCCTTATTATTGTTAAAAGTTCCATTATTCGCATAACAGATATTCTATTCGAGGTAGTAAAAGATCGTTTGTTGAATCACAAATTGCGTTAACACTAGAACGCGAAAAGACTGTTCACATATGAGACATAAGCAGTTGTAATATGATTATTTATAACTCGCATAATGTAGTCCACTTAGAATCTCGCTACTCTAGAAAGTGAAACCAAAAATAATCAAAGTCTCCCAGTCAAAATTCTTTTCATAACAAGAAAAGCTATTCTCACTATCACCAGAATTATTCTCTCGTTCTACGCGATTTGCCTCCTACCGATGACAAAATTATTCTGTCGACACCAAGATTATTCTGCCTCTCATCGCTCATTCCACTTATCGCGAAGCCTCTGTTCTCTCACTCCCGAACATCGTAGTGCACCATCACCCCATACAATTTCTCCAATCATTTGCCGAGTTCTTTGCCTTAGTTAAAACCATTCATACTATTCGCTATTGGAAACTGGATCGCCAGTCCTTCCAAAAGTCGCTCTTCCAGCGCACGTGGGTGCCCTTGTCGCGAGCCTAATTTGTCCTAGGGAAAATCCCAACTCTGTAGCTGTCAAGTATACTCGGGTTGTTCTATTATCAGGGGACTCTAGCTTCCCTGACGAGGTGTCTATCCCTGCTTCACGCCAATTTCACACGATTTGTTCTCAAACATTTTCATCCACAAAAGAATCGCAGCCCTGCCCCGCATCAGGCACGCTTAGGGTGGAAAAGTTTCCTTTGTGCACGTTCTCATCTTTTGTGTCTCGCTGCGGAGAAGCTCCATCTGGTGTCCTTCTTCGACATATCCTGTGTTTCAGATTGATGTGTGTCCCTTCGTATAAATAAATCTCGCAGGGAATTATTTGTCTCCTTTGCTGGGCGTCTCTCCGCGTCTCGCCCGCCTCCTTAGACAAAAAGAACCGACCCGAAGGAGACGCGGTTAGGGTGTTGAGGGCTTTTCTCTCAGTTCTCAGCCTATTGCCGTTTTCTACGAAGTAGAATTGTCTGGTTTACGTCCGTTTTAATCATCTTTGGTGTGTGTTCCTTTATAGAAATACAATTATGCAGGAAATTATGTCTCCTTAGCTATACGAAAAGTCCTTACCAGTCTTCTTTGACAAAAGAACACGTCCCGAATCGAATCAGGAACGTATAGGGTGGCAAATGTTTTTCTCTGCTAGTTCTCAGCTCTTTCGCGTGTTCTACAAAGTAGGAATATTTGGTTTCCGTTCGATTTAATTGTTAGTTTATCCATCTTTGATGTGTGTTACATCACACTACCTAATATGTGTTAATAATAATAATAATGAAGAATCGATCTTTGTTTCACTGAATTGAGGAAAACATTCTACAAAGATACTCAGTTTCATTTGTAAATAACGGAGAAGAAAATATTGTTTTCCAAAATTGCGAAAATTAAATCGTCGTACTGTAGTATAACGTATATCCTCAAAGCACATTATTTTTTCCACCTTAGTAAAATCGTTTTCACTGGCTTGGATGTTAACTCCAGAAACATAAGTGTTTTACAGAGTCCGTTGTTATTTGATACTGAGCAATTCCTGTAGCTAGCTATACAAATGGAAATAATTTACTTCAAAACTGATGATCCAATGCAGGATAAATTTCTAGAAAGAAATTTGATTGAATTCGACAAACAAATCCAATGGACCTTTATCCAAAGAGGATTTTTTTTCAGAAGTTTGTTGTCTGCAGTTGATACTATAGCGTCACGTTGTCGGCCGTGCGTGGGAGGACGCGGAAGGCTCGCATAACTGAGAGCTGAATAGCTTAGGTGCCACGCCGTTGGTGTCATATATTTTTGTTCTCCAGATGGACACCGACGTTGCATAGATTGTCACGTGGTAATATGCAACCTCCCACGCCCAACGGTGGTCACGTGATGGTGAGCCGGCGAGTATAAATTAAACTGACTCGCTCACGCCGTCGGGTTTTGTTCCTGGAAACCTCACGCTTTGCGCGAAATTCACACCGAGGCTGCAACGTGTTCGTGCGTTGCACGGGTGACGAGTCACAGAAGTGACGCGGTAGAAGCGCTAGAGTACATGTGGTGTATCCACAGGACTATACAATAGCGGCTGGCGGTCGGGAAATACCACAAAGTATGTACGGAGGTGTTAATTTAATTATTTGTACATTTTTTGTAAATAAAACTTGTATATACTTTTTAATGTCTGTGTGTTTACATTCATAACGCCACAGTACAAATTATAGATGTGAACAGACTTTCTCGAAAATTAAGTATGTGAAGTCTTGAGTACAGATGTAACTTAACGGATGAACACTTAAGAGACATTTTAATAATAGGAGGATAACTTGTTAGATTCTAAAAAACTATTTCATTTTTCTCATTAAAGTACGTTTTAAAATTATTGATTTAAAACCGAAATGTCTGTAATTTACTTTCAAAATTTTAAAATTGCAGACCTCAATGTGTAATAATTATTGCAAATATTATGTTCAGAATCGTGTGCTCATATTATGTTATTATGTTTGTTTCAAGATTTATTTGTGAACTGTTACGTCGTTCTTTAAAAAGAATTTTAAATATAGACGATAAATTCCATCCTATCATGAAATTCAAATTTTGGCCCTCAAGAGTCTTAAAAACTTCCTATTCGCCTCCCAGTACAAGAAAGTTTGGAAAACCCTTCTCAAACACATTGTGTAGTCAGAATCAATGCTTTGTAAACCTTTCATACCGAAAAGTGGATTGATGGCAAATTGACTTTGTCTTCCCGTCCCCTAAACCGTTCAGGCGATTTTCTCCAAAATTGATATTAATCAATCCATTTGAAGGAACTGGAGTCTGTGTGAGCTTGAAATGGATATTTGCATTTGAGGGCACTTTACACGAAGTCGCACAATTTTAAAAATTTCCTCGAAAATGGATGCAAATTTTTTGACAAGTATTGGCCTCTAATAGGGTAAAGGACGCTTAAAAGTCCTACTTTCGTTAAAATCTGATTTTTTTAAAAAATTGCAAAAATTTAACATTTATTCGGGGTCTTCCTGCAACTACAATATTTAAAATACAGTACGTTCTTAATGAAATGTTTTCCAAAGACAGATCTTGAAGTAAATTCATGTATAATTTGTCGATAATACAAGTATCGATGTAAGAATAGTACAATTGTATCAATAGCTATCGCGGAATTTCGCATGAAAAAAAGGCAATTTTTTAAAAACTAATTTCTCAACAGCTGACCTGTTGTTTTGTTCTTTAAATTTCCTCCTTATTCCTTCCTTCAAAGAATGAGAGTAAAACTGATTCTGCACCCATTTCCGGAAAAAAAGTATTTTCAAAAATTAAAAAAATAACATTGCAAAAGTTATTGAAGATTGATGATATAAAGATTGATGATAGAGATCTTTTTGTTCAATATAATGTTCTAAAAACACGTATAATTTTTTAAACTAGTAGTTTTCGCGTGATTTTTGCTTGAAATAAATGAAATTGATAAAAAAGGATTTTGAAAAAAAGGTTCCAAACTTTTTATTTATTATTTTTTCGGATAGAACAAGAGACGCTTGAAAGAATGGCGCAGTTTTTATTTTCATTGAACGCTCTGAATTTAAGAAAATTGGAAAAGTTAGAAATAATGAAATGAAATGTGAGCTGTAGTACCATTTAAGCACCTTGAAAACATGTGTATGAGCATCTGATGCACTTGAAAAAGAGTCAATTGAATTGTTCAGCCGCTGTGTCCCCAACTGCGAGTTTGAATAAGATATTTTGATTTTCGGGGATACTTTATATGAAAGCTCAGTTACATTTTCTCAAAAAACCAGCTCCAATTTTTATATTAAACTTTGTCTTGGAGGCGTAAATGACGCTTAAATCATGCCGCTGGTCTCATTTTCTCGGAAATCTGTTTTTTTTCGAAAATTATAAAAGTTTCACTTTTCTCGGCGTCTTCATACTAAATACAATATCGACGTAAATATTGAAGTTTCGCGAAAACTTTGTTAATGAAATATATTCTTCAAAAACACTTGAAATAACGTACCGGAAAAGGAGGCTCAGCAGTGCCTCTGGCCGGGAGGTCCGAGCTTCGAGACCCGGCGATGGCAGGACTTACGTCACAGGCTGTTTAGCTAGGTCGAGTTCTGTCGCTGTCTAAAGAATTCTAGCGGGTGGTTGGTCTGATGGGTAGTTTTCCGTGGTTTCTCTAATCAACACCAGGCGAATGCCGGAGCACTACCCTAACAAACAGACCGCACGCGATCTTCCCTTCCCCGTCTTCTCCTTCCCTGTAACTTGCACACACTTGCGCTCAAATGCACTACACTACAACTTATGTGGGAAAATTAGTCTGGAGCTTACATCGTGTTCCTGGCTGAAGTGGTGCCCCGTTAGTGGGAGATTTCTGGTTGGCAAACACCTCACATGCTGATGTGTAGGTCGGCGCCGTATCTCACCAGACAGCTGGGGAAATCTCCTCTCGGGTACATAACATGCACTGCACTTACGGAATTAACAACCTTAGCAGTTCACGCGCCCGGAATATCTAATCAATCCGTCAATCGACAGGCGACGGATACGTGCGTTCGGAGGCGATCGCCGCAGTGTTCCTGCAGCGCGCCAAGGACGCGCGCCGCGTGTACGCCACTGTGGTGAACGCGGGGGTCAACTGCGACGGCTACAAGGAGCAGGGCATCACGTACCCCTCGGGGCAGGCGCAAGCAGAGCTGATGCGCGACACGTGCAGAAATGCCGGCGTGGACCCATGCAGCCTGGTATACGTCGAAGCACACGGCACCGGCACCAGGGTAATAAAGTGGATACGAGTTTTCTAACACGATTGGTGCATTTGCGCATCGTTCACATAACGTAGTTTAGTCACGAAAATACATGCGTTGTCATTCAATTTGTGTTATTGCGAACCCTCCACTCTTTCCACACAGGTCGGCGACCCAGAAGAAGCGGCCGCAATCGACAAAGTGTTTTGCCTGGAATCTGGCAGAAAAGAGCCTCTATTCATCGGCTCCGTTAAAAGCAACTTGGGCCACACGGAGCCAGTGTCAGGATTGTGTTCTATTGCGAAGGTTATCGTCGCCATGGAGGAAGGAGTTATCCCGCCAACCATCAACTTCCGGCGTCCGCGGAAGAACATCCAGGGCCTCATAGAAGGACGCATGAAGGTGAGCTAGAGATCTTACACAAAATCTGATCCCGGTGATCAGGACATACAAGCATAATGCAATATGAAGGCAGTTGTTGGGGTCGGCAAAGAGTAATGCAACGTGAAAGTTGGAAAGCATTTGGCTTAAGGCCTGAAAGCCACAGAGCACTAACAGGCGTCGTTCATACGTATGCGAAATAACAGAAGAGATATTGATGTTTCTTGTTTCTTGGAGCGCAGGTGGTAACAGAATCGACACCGTTGAAAGATGGAGTGGTAGTCGTGAACTCATTTGGCTTCGGCGGCGCCAACGCGGTCGTGCTGCTGGGACCTCCTACACACGCCCCTCCCGCCGCGGAAGGCAAGGGCAAAGGTGACTCGGAAGAGTCGCCACTGCCGCGTCTGGTGCTGGCGTCTGGGCGCACGCGCGAGGCCGTGGACGGTGCTGGACGAGGTGACGCGCCACACGCCGCCGCACCAGGGGCTGGTGCAGCTCATGCACGCCCTGCACGAAGTCAACACGCCGGGCCACATCTACCGCGGCTTCGTGGTGGCAGGGGACGCTTCGGCACCGGCCACCGGTCGCGACGTGCAGCACTGGTCGGGCGAGCGCCGGCCCGTGTGGTTCGTGTTCGCCGGCATGGGCAGCCAGTGGCCCGCCATGGGCGCCGCGCTCATGCGCCTGCCGCTCTTCGCCGCCGCCGTGCAGCGCTGCCCGCCGGCGGTCTCGCCCCCCCAACAACTCGGCACTGCTTCGTGGGCATCGCCACGGTGCAGGTGGGGCTGGTGGACGTGCTGCGCGCGGTGGGCATCGAGCCCGACGTCATCATCGGCCACTCGGTGGGGGCGGGTGCGCCTACGCCGACGGGAGCGGGGCTCTCGCGCGGCCGCGCGTGGCCCAGCCGGCCGGGCGCCATGGCGGCCGTGGGGCTGAGCGCGGCGGAGGTGGCGCCGCTGTGCCCGCCCGACGTGGACGTGGCGTGCCACAACGGGCCCGACTCCGCCAAGGCGCGCGGTTCCGGGGGGGGCGGCATCGCCACCATAGCCGCTACATCGCGCCCGCCGGCAGCTGCTCCTGCGCTCCCTCAAGGAGGTAGGCATAGGCCTGGAGGTGCGTGCACAACCCCACGGGGCCGGGCCGCGCCCGGGCCGGCTCAGCTCGTCGGTGGGCGAGGCCGCGTGGGGGCTGCCCGAGGCGCAGCTGTGCTCGGCCCAGTACCAGACCAACAACCTTCTCCGGCCGGTGCTGTTCGAGCCCCTGCTCACCCGCGTGCCGGAGAACGCAGTCGCCATCGAGATCGCGCCGCACGGCCTGCTGCAGGCCATCCTCAAGCGCGCGCTGCCGGCCGAAGTGCTCAACGTGCCGCTGGCTCAACGGGGCGCTGACTCGCTCAACATCCTTCTCAACGCCATCGGACAGTGAGAAAACTTTTAGACTTCTGAGAGAACGAACTTCAAAAAAATTCATTCCACCACATTTGAAACTTTTTGCACGGCATCTGTGGGATTATCCAAAGCATATGGCCTTAGCGTCCGACTCTTGTACCGAGCCATTAGCTAGGCTAACACTAGAGACCTCCAACTCTTGAAATTAATAATTTTTGTTAATTCGCATTGTCTCAAACTTTGCGTACATATTGTATTACTTTTCTTGATTCGAAAGAACATGGTCTGTCATGTATTCTCGGGGATATATTCACGGGGAGACATTTTTTAACTTCTACTTTACCAGAATGTTGTGTCTGAGATTGCATGCATGCGTAGGCTGTACAACGCGGGGCTGCAGCCGCGTCCTGCGGCGCTGTACCCGCCTCCACAGTGGCCCGTGCCCCGAGGCACGCCCATGATCTCCCCGCTGGTGCGCTGGTCCCATGAAGATGACTGGTACGTCGCCAACTTTCGCACGAACGAGAAGGCCGACAGCGCGGAAAGTACCATCATTCTGAAGCCAAAAACTGAGGAAAGCTTGTTCATGGAGGGCCACATTATTGACGGACGACCGCTTCTTCCGGCAACCGGGTATCTGGTACGAAAATGCATTTTTCATCGCTAAAACTCTTTTGCCCCACATTTTTTTCCATAAAAATTATCTGTGCAAAATTGCAGTATTTCAGTGAAGTCTTGTTTATTTGGGGATCCAAAACAATATCCATAAAGGAGATCCATCCAAAAACGTTTCGTTATCTAAAAATTTGAAGCGTATAATATCGTTCGTCTTTATCACAACTTGCTACGTTGCGACTTATCATTCAGTTCCAAAGTTACGGCGACTTTTTGGAAAACTTGTGACAAGTTTTCGATGTAAATTTGTTCCGTCATTATTGCAGTAAGACGAAAAGCTATTTGACAACATTTGCAATTTTGATTCATATCCGAGCGTAAATTTGGCTACGTTTAATTTTGAAACTTCGAGATAATATAATGGTTTGTGCTACCGATTTTCAAATTTTCATTTAATTATAATACAATACTTTCTTTACTATACATTACTCGACAAACTTGCTTGAACCTTCTTTTATCGTTTCAGAATATTTATTATGTAGATAAGTCTTTAGGTGTCTTATTATTAATAATTTACAATAATGTTGCGTTTACGCAATGTTAGGATTAGTGACTATATGGCAGGAACTTGATAGAACAAATACAATTGGAATGTAATCAATGAGTATTAGACATGTAACTACGGTTTCGTATTTCCGTTCCTGATATAATTATCTCTTCTTTACAGATAGTATTTTATCCTGCATTGTTGCGAGGGCTGAATTACCATTTGCGGAGCTCTAATCAGTAAATATTTTGGGGCCCCCACTGATCAATTATTTTTGTCCAAATGTAATGAATTTTTATGTAATGTTTTTTTATCCAAATCCAAACTCCAATTTTTAATTTACAATCTATATAAATAGGATTTTTATAGTTTTAGTTATAAATTTATGACAAATTGCAATATAACTTTACTAAAAAATGAACACGATATTCATGCTTTTCATTTATTAATCAATAAATACACATTCATTAGTAATACCTTTGGTTTACACTTGACTATGTCCATTCGTATCTATAGTAGATATATAAAATATAACTTATTTAAATCATCTTTTTTCTACACTTTTGCTGAGCAAACTCTTTTATTAAATCATCAAAATTTAAGTGACACATAACATCAGATTGAATTGATAAAGCCAATGAACTCAATATATTTTGTCGCATTGTCGTCCTCAGAGTTGTTTTTATCCTTTTTAACTGTGAATAAGATCGCTCTCCAGAACACATTGTTATCATCAATGTTAAAAACATACTAATGCAGATTTCGAAGTTCGGAAAAACTGTCTGGAGTTTATCGTTTATAATTATTTTATAGAAATCAGTATAATAATTCATTTTAAAAGTATGTAATGATGAAATATTTTTCAATTCTGCGGCAAGATTCAAAATTAGATCCTCAGTATACGATGCGACAGGCGTTTCAACGTTAGATGAGAACTCAAAAGTTTAACAAGTGCTTGTTTAACAAGAAAGAAAACTTGTTTGACAGATTTTTATGACCCTGGTCTCTACTTTTCATCTGAGGAATGTCAATGATCGCAGAAAGTTGAAACCCGAAATTTGTCTCTTGCACTTAAACTACGTCTTCCGTTTGACAATCAGTAGAGTTTTCTTTATAATCAACATCAGGCAGAACGAATTTCAACGCGTTTTCAAATTAATTTCAAACTTTGAAATTCGAAGATTTTTTAAAATCTTCTTCTTCCATCAAGCCATCAAATTAATTTCTGCACTTTGAAGAGCTTGAGATGTGCGATGACAGTGATTTAAAATGTCATTCGACATTGTTAGCATAAAAACGAACTCAAATTCTTGCATTTTTGTAGCAATATTTGTTGCCTCTCGCTTAGTATCTCCTTTGTGATCATCATCGTCGGACATAAAATCCAACGCCAGTCGCGACCTGACCGCCGAGATAGTCGGACGTTCCTTCCGCTCCAGGCGAAATCGCGATGTGCGTACATTAATTGACTCGGTGGTTGTCAGTATTATGTAAAGCGTGGTAGATGTGGAATTATTAAGTGAAGTGATATTATTTAACGAAGTGAAAAGTAATTTTTTTCGTGACCGTTATGGAGCCCTCTCAAGTTCATCAATCTTCAGGAGACCAGAACAGTAAGACTAGTATTAATTACGCTCAAGCTACTATGCAGTCTCTCTTTCCCAAGAAATAAAACGCAATAATCATAGAATCGGCAAATACTGCGCCAATTGTAGAATTTATTGAAAAGTTATCTATTAAAGTTAACCCCTTTCATATTAAGTTTGCTTCAAAAATTTCGCACAACAGACTGTGTGTACTTATCCAGCAAGGAAATCGCAGATGACCATGTGTATAAGAACATTGTTGGGTCTAATCAACTTTTCCCTATAAGACCATTAATCTCTAGGAACAAAAGAATTATTCTATCAAACGTTTCCCCAAGTATCCCACATGAAGTGATTACATCTTACTACAGTAGCCAGGACACTCCCTTCGTCTCAAACTTTCATGCCATGCTCCTTTCAGCGTAGAATAAAGAAGATAACCTTATATTTTCCTTTTCAATATCCTAAATATTTTCCAACAAAACATGTATTTAAACATGTTTCTTTTTTTTCACTGTTTTGTACTCTCTTTAGAGTACCCAATAGTATAGTCACGAATTAGTGTGATCCTAGCATCTCATTTAAAGATTCTTCTTTTGTAGTTCATTACATTAATCAACTGCAAAATGCAATTTTTCCACGTTCAGTATTACTCACAAATGACTCCCACTTATAACAAATTAAACACTGAGTTTATGGAATTGTTTTTGTGCAGAAAATTGTGTGGGAAGCGGTGGCCAACTTACAGGGTCTCCTGTACACGAAGATTCCAATTGTCTTCGAGAACGTCCGGTTCCTACGAGCAACTCGCCTACCCACCGCAGATGGTATGTGTTTAAAAGGCATTAATTAATTTTACTCAAACATGTTTTTGTAGCGGACGTTGTGTAAAAGATGTAAGTGGTATATGTTTCTCAAAAGTTTCGTAGTGAAAAAGGAGTCTCCTTTGTGTATAATATGCAAAGAATATTGATTTTGTGCCAGATTGTAGACACCAATATCCCAAAATTCCGTAAAGGTTATTTTGTTGGATACGGAATTACTCCTCGCGTGTGCATGAAAACAATTCAAGACAAAAACTTGAGAATTTTGTAAATATTACAATGAATAATGAACCAGACGCATGCGTAATGCACAAAAACCGGGCCTATTTTTTTCTAAGTATTCTTTGCTCTACTCTAGCAAAAATTTCAAATATGAAATGTGGATTCATTTTTGAGAAAATTGTGAAAATGATTCTGGGGCTTTATAAGCAGTGCCCCAAAAAATAACAATTTGTTTCAAATCCATAGGTTCTCGAGTGGATCTGGTGATTATTTACTATTATCTGAAGCACCCAGCGTTGCTCGGGTATTTCGGTAATACGAGTTCTTTGGAAGTGTCGACAAAGCTCCGACTCGCGAGGCGATGGGGGATTTATACGAGAATTTCCAAATCTCGAGTAATAGGACTATTCCACAAAAAAAACTTACTTCCAACAGTTCCAAAATGCACCAATTATTAACGCATAAACTTAGCGCATGTTAAAATTTAAGAGGTTATGTTATAGTACATACGCGGTTCATTGCACATCAACACAGCGATCGATATATACTTTCTCCTAAGATAGATAAGTCACAGCTTATTATTGGCCAGCAAGGAAGGGGCGGTAATAAAAATTGGATAGAAAAAGCGATACATTTTTTTAGTTATACTTCCCTGATTAGGGTACTTTATATGTATAGTTAAACACAATTGGTTTTAATTTCACATGTCAGCCTTAATATTGTTTGAGACTGGGAGAGTAATTTCATGTATTCCCTCTCTGTGGCGGAGCCAACTTATATTGTATCCCCGCTCCTCGCTGCACCGCCACACTCTGTCTTGGCTCCCAACTGGAATTACTTGCTATTCGCCTCACTTTCTCACTAAAAAAGGACGTATATTTTTATTATTTCCCTCTCTTTATAATTAAAAATAAATGTAAGCAAATAAATAAAATACTTGTCTCCGCACATACCGTCCATTGCAAATTCTTCCACCGTACTTTCTTGTTCATTCACGCTTTTTGATCCATGTTTCTTATCCTCATGGTTTCAAATATATGATCTTTCCATTACGAATGGTCTCCCTTTGGTTCTTCTTTTTCTTGGAATGTATATCCTAACTTTCCGAGGTAGTCTTTCTCCCTACAATCTCCTTAGATATCAATACCATTTCAATCTGATCAGTCAGACGTTATTTTACGTATACTCTCTCTTTTACCACGTCTGTCCTTACTAGATTTGTAGGCAGAGCCTGTAGTACTGTCTTCAAAAGCTATTTGCTACCGCATTTATTCTGTTTTTCATGTGTTCGTTTAAAGTCCGGACTTCCGCTCCATATATCGCACAACTTTCAATCAGTGATTTAAATATGTTTTTTTTTTTTTTCGATTCTATTCTTATGTTTTATCTCCATAATACAAAATTTAATTTAGAGACTATAGTTCGGACTTTTATTAATTTTCGTATATCACAATCATTTCTATTTTATTGTGTTAATGTCACTCCAAGAAAAGTATATTTATAATTACTAGTGAGAACCCGTCAAAATTTGACGGTGTGATCTGAGATAAATGTAAAATACTGTGGCCAGACTAATGTTCACAATATATTGCATTGTTTGAATCTTCAGGGTATAAAGAAGATATTCTATGATGTGGAGTTCCCAAACGTTTGAATACGTATGGCCCATGACCAGGTGGTAATGCAATATCGGCACCAAATGACACAAAAGAAAGAGCAGTATTAAACTGACGGATATTATTTTTAAAGTTTTTTGATTTGTCATCATCTCCTATAAACAACTGATTTCTTCTGGCATATTGCTTGAAGGTAAACTTATTTTCTCATTTAAGCAACACAGAGTAAACTCGTTTACAGAATTTCTCTCACATGGGAAGTACAAAGTAGAACAAAACTGACATTTTATAGACAATAACCCAACAGAAAACGAAATGATCTTACTATCACGACACCTACGCTGACTTTTCTCTTTCCCTGCGCCCAGTTAATGTACGTTTGCGTCTTTTGGGGCGCGTGAGCAACGATTTGGGATTCGACATAACCTGTGAACAACTTCACTACTTCAGTACAACCGAACAAAACCCACTGTCCGAATTTTCTCTACAAAATACACCACAAAAGGAAATACATGCAAACTGTCAACGCCACAATGCAATTATTACACTGAAACAAAACATTGACGAATTGTGAACAAATCTCAACAATCAAAACAAAATATCAAGCAGCACCACCATGAAGCAGCGGGAACTCACATTTATCGACTCATATATTAATTTTAAAACAGGCACCCTTTGGAAGAAAACAGTTGACTATTGATAAGCGTACTATTAAAGAATGATTTAATTAATTAATTTACACCGTAAATGATGGTGAATTAACACAAACAATATCTGATAACACATCTAGAGATCACATTCTTTTTTTTAAAGGAAAAAATACTACAATCGGTTCAGTAAAAGCTCTAAACGAAGCCATGGCAGAAAACCTTATTTTTTTAAACATATAGATTCTTTATTATGTTCCCATCGATATTTAGATATTGTCCCACATATTCTAGTGGCATGTATTCAGTTTTTTTCTGTGTTTATTTCTAGACCCCATTCTTTACACTCTTCCACGAGCTTTCTAATCATATAGGTAATATCCTCTTCTTCTTCATTAAGTACAACTTGGTCGTCAGCAAACAGTAATTTAAAAATATTTTCTGATCCGATTTGATCTCCCATTTTTCTACAATTTCTTAAAGCTGTATTTATGTATTTTTTAAACAAAGTGAGTGACAAGCAGCAACCCTGTCTTACCCCGTATTCAAAGGGAAGAATTCCGAAAAAACATTTTCTCCCATCTTTACACAGTTCCTTTTCCATCATAAAAGCGCTTATCAGTACGTATGTTGGATGGATATCACTTTCAGCCATTGCCGCGCATAATTTCTTAACTGGCACACTGTCATAAGATTTCTTTAAATCAACAAAAGCAGATGCATTTGACTGCCATAGGCTAAGGTCGTTTCCATTAGTTGCTTTAGACAAACGATGTGTCCACACCAGAACGTTCTGCTATAAAACCATTGGTCTGTTGTTTTTTGTTTTAATTTGTTGCGTCTACACCTTGACGCAACGCGTCTCCAAGCCCCTTAAGGAGCGTTGAGCGCTTTGCACTGGGTAATCCTCCATTAATGTGCTTTTTATTTTTGGAGTAATCCTCTGTTAATTACTATATTTGTCAAGTCTCGTCACGTCGCTGTCAGTCAGTGCATTTTATCACTTCGGCCAGGGGCTCGACGCCGTTAAATCCCGAGGTTCCGGTCACCCAACCACGAACCCGCGAGTCTCGAATTCGCTTAACTTTCGTGACTTCACGGAGCATAGTAAACGAATTCGGCTAGCGGTGCCGTGTTTCTTTTATCTGTAGGGGAGAGTGGGGTTAGATGGGCAACTTCCGTTGATTTTTTCTGTGATTATTAAAAGGGGCAGTCTGAATTACGTTCATTTATATTGTTTTCACAATGAATTAAAGTAGCCAATGTAATAAAGTAGCATTAGCTTTCTACTTCTATAAATTAAAAAATGTGAAGTCTAAAAAAGTGGCTCATCCAATCCCAAGACGCAGGTTAGATAAGCCAAGCAGCGAGGTTAGATGAACCATCAAATAAAATGCTATTTATAGAATAATCATTGTATTATAGACAAAAACTTACCAAAGTGCAAAAACTAAAATAGAAAGAGCATAAATGTTATCAAGTAGGTCAATGTTATTGAACTAAAAATTAACACTTAAAAAAGAAAAAAACTATCAGAATCAATAGAAAAGAACATTGACAAAATCTTAGCAAAACACAAAAAAGTCTAGTTTGTGGTATGGCCCATCTAATCCCAAAGACATTTCCATAGCAAAAATCAGAAAATCTGTATGATTGAAGAGTTTATAAAAAGTAGAATACACACGTAAATACCTTATCTATACAAGTTATACACAAAATAATAGTTTTATTGTAGAATATATATTTTGTCAAAAAACAGCAAAGCTATTGAAATAATTACTCTTACCTGATGTACCGTATTTGCTGCTGTGTAAGACGTAAATACAAAGCTTGGCAATTTTTGTAACTTTTTGAATGTTTAGTATATATCATTACAAAAATCAAACTTTTGTACACAGAAAAAAAGAAATTTGTATTTCTACAAAATTGATCGTAACAGAAGCTAAAAGCTCTCGTAAGGCGGCCGGGAGACACTCAACGACTGACAATTCTCGAAGATACTTTTGTTTTGGACATCATCTAATATGACGACCAATGCTAATAACAATGCTAAACGAATTAAGAACTCGGAATCATGGAATATATATCTACATGGAATATTCGCTGATTAGCACACAAAAGAGCGGAACTCGATAGTGAACTTCAAAGATTAGACGTAGACATTCCAGCTATAACGGAAACAAAACGTTCAAGGGAAGTATGGACCTACAAACTTCCCTATTATACTTCTTAGGTGTCCCAAACAAACAAAGAGGATCTGCAGGAGTGGCAATTCTGATCAAGAAAACTTTAAAATCAAAAATACATAGCTACAACTTCGTGAATGATAGAATTATGTACATCCGACTTAAAATAACACGAGGATACGAGGTTCAGAATTTACGCTCCAGAAAAAGGAAGGAAAGAATTAAGCCAAGAATTTTATGAAACTTCAAAAACAACTGAATACGATTAACAGAAATGATTAAGTAATGTTATGTGAGGATTTTAACGCTAGAGTAGGGAACCAGCCAATGGGAGATATATTGGGACCACATGGAGAAACAACATTGAATGAGAATGGGAAAACATTAAGGAATTTTGCAGCTTTCAATCAACTGAAATTAACAAATACGCTCTATAAACATAAAGAAATACACAAGTACACATGGGCAGTCAGAGGCTCCAAATCTCTGACAGACTATTTACTTGTGAATCAAAAAATGAAGTCGAATGTATTAGATACACGTGTATACAGAAGTGTAGTCCGATCATTTCCTTTTTACATCTAAAATCAGAATTCTTCCAAAATGGTTAGAAAAGAAGAAATTATCAGAAAGATCAGAACATAGCTGCTTCAAAGTACATCTCTTAAGACAAGACAGTATACGGAGACTATACTGGTCCAGAATGGAAAAATATATAGATATAGAGCAATTAATATCGATATAAATCAAGAGAATAAAATATGCATAGTAAAAAAAAAGGAGTAAATTAAATAGAGAAAGCTGGTATAACTACATAAGCAATCTTGAATCCGATGTGCACGGTGTTCAGATAATCCATAAAAAAGGAGATCGTTCAAATCTGAATAATTATAGAGAGATCAGCTAGCTAAACACAGCCTATAAACTATATGCTAAAATAATATAATAATACACGCCGGCTAAATGTAATAATTGAAGTTAAACTAAGAGAAAAGCAATCAGGCTTAAGTAAAGGAAGATCTTTCTCAGACTGTCTTACAGCAAATTATCCAAAAAGAAGAGAATTCAATCTCCCAACATTCATCCTCTTCGTGGATTACGAAAAAGCATTTCATTCCATTTACAGAGAACAACTGTGGGATACAATGAATGCCAAAGGCTACCCTAGCCATGTCATCTCATAGTCAAACCATACAAAATCTTGATAAAAACACATAGATAGTAATGCAAATAAATGACAAGTACAGCAATACATCTTTTGTCAGTTCAGGCGTCAAACAAGATTGTCCATTATCACCGGCATTGTTTAATATATACATTGATTCGGAAATAGAAGAATAGCAATCATCATCACCAGCTGGAATAAACGTAGGTAATATGCCCTTTAAGATTATACTATTTTCAGATAATCAACTATCTACTTTTATCTGAAAAATTATCACTACTCGTTGCAGAATCTGAAAATGTCTTACAAATTACAAAAAGTAATGGGGCAATATCATCTTAAGATATGTTGCCAAATCTAAAACTGTGGCTTTTGTCGGTCCAGAACATGTCAGGTGCAAAATAGTTCTAAATAAAAGTTTAGAACAAGTTTGCACCTTTTATTACTTAGGCTGTAGTGGGTCGTATCTAATAGAAAGCGATCTTGATGTGAAACTGAGTAGATTCCAGAGAATGAGTGGAACAATAAGAAAAACTTAAAAAATAAAACCTGAAGACACACTCAGTTAAAAGTATATAAAACTGCTGTTCCAACATTAACCAATGGATGCGAAAATTGGACGTTAAATAGATCGTCAAAAAGGAAAATTCAAACTAACGAAATGAAGTTCCTGCGAAGTGTTGCTAACTATTCTTTATTAGATCATAAGAAAAATGTGGACATAACATAAAGTAAATATTTTTAACCTCTTAGAAAGAGACGAAAAACAAAAACAAAATTGGTATGCCCATATTATAAGAATGCACGAAGCCAGACTTCATTAACAAATAAAAATTATGTACCGACTGGCAAATAAAGAGTTGGAAGATCAAAGACTCGTTGGATTGATGTCAACGTTGAAGAGGACGGAACAGGCCTACAGGCCTAATCCTTGATATTGAAGAAGAAGCTAAAAGTATTGGAAGAACAAAAACGGTTGAAAATTTCGCTGTGTCAACGTAGTGGTGTAGAAAATGTATAGAAAGGTACAGTCTTTCCATGCGCATAGAAAAATATTATAAAGACCCCTGGCGGAATATGAAGAAAAGATCATTGCTTTTCACACGTCACAATTCCCGTTTCTTCCATAAAAACAAAACCAAGTATAAAATATAACATTAAAGAACGAAATCCTTCTTGAAAATAGGGGTGCGTTTTATACACCGGCAAATACGGTAATCACAAAATGTCGATGTGGAGTTCTGACGTGTAGTCAGCAGCAAACAATGTAATACAAGTCGATTCCGCCGACGAATGCTCGGTCTTCTAGTCGTTTTTAAAAAATGCGTCAATTTTGAATTTTAAAGCCACTGGCTCATCTAACCTGACGGCCCATTAAACCCCACTTTACCCTACTTCACAAAACTCGTTCCTACAGTCTACCCATTGTAGAAGTAATACTAATTCTCCTGTAATTTGTGCATTCTTTATTTCCTTTTTTATAAATGGAACTTATATAATCAATTTTCCTCTCTCTTGGAATCTGTTCTTACTGTTTCTGCCTCTTTTTCTCTTTTAATTTGTTGCGTCTGTATTGACGCAGCACGTCTCCAAACCTCTAGGAGGGTGTTGAGCGCTTGTATTTTACTTAAGAACTAATCCTCTGTTAAGATTTACTACTTCTGCCCAGTCTCGTTGCAGTCAGTTGTCAAGAGGACCGCCAGGTAGCATCTCCGCGTACGCGCCCCTGCGTTACTACCCAGCGGCCAGGCATAGGAAAGTGGTAGGGTTTAGGGCACTTAACAGGGGTTGAACTAGCCCTTGTGAAGCTGCCAAACTCGTTTTGTCGGAAGAAATTTAACATGAGATTTCCGGGAAACAACGAAAATCTAACACGGGCCTAGGTGGTGAAAGGAGAATGACTTCGCTCTAAACACTTATAACACATTTCTGTAAGATATTCAATAACTATATCTGATTTTTTGAATAGCTCCGCGGTTATACCTCCACGACCATGCGATTTGTTATTTTTCATTGTAGTTCATGTTTCACTTGAACTGAACGTTATCTGCATATTATTTAAGTCTTGGTTTTGGTTATACTCCACATTACAAAATTGTTGGTGGATTTCTATAAATAACCATTTCAATTGTCCAGTTGGATCTTTAGTCAATTTTTCTCTTTATTTATATTTAGCGTCATTATAATTTTCCAAGCGGCTCTTGACCTTAAGCTACCAAACAGTCTGTTTCTATACATTTCTGCTCTCAAAACCTATTTTTATTCGGGTGATTCTTTTTTTCGTCAAGTAGGATATCCTCCTTTATATTATTTTATCGGCAGGGTCCCTTGTACTCGACCTATGGTTATATAGTACCATCATTTCTTCCACAATTTCCTTTAATTATTCATTACATCATATATTTGTATTTGTTTTATTTCATATCTCTTTTTCTCCCAAAGCTTATTTTGCTCTTTAATGTATATTGATCTTTATCGCTAAGAGAAATCTACAGGTGGATCATCACTGGGTTAAGTTGGCAGGATTACGTTTAGGATCAGCTGTGCTTTTCTTTTACCGAGTAAGGAAATGCATTTGTTCGAACAATGTGGTTCCAAAAGGGATCGTACTATCATTCCTAAATATGAGCAATTCGGTTTAAACAATTGAACGAAAAAATGGTTATCTCCTATCCTTTACATTATCATAGTGCATTAATGAACTCAGTCGTAGATGTCAGTTATTCGCGCGCAAATAAACTGTTGCACATTGGTGCACTCTTGAATCTGTGATATGATGTGATGAAAAATTCCATAGAAATAATAATTTTGTAAATATATTAAGATTTATGGTTGGAAATCGTAGCCCATAGTACTCCTGACGCTCAAAGGAACCTAGCAGAAAATCTGCATGGATATTAGTTGAGTGTATTTAGAAATTATCGCGCTGTAAGTCAATGCAATTGTCTCCTTAAATATTAATGAAGATATATATTGCAATGTAGATACGATTGTTTCAGCCATATGTCACTAAACTGGCCTCAAAATTTCAAGTAGTAAGGCACTAAAACTCTTCGTTTAGGAGTTATTATATATTCAGTGACAATACTATGAGCGTTGCGGGTTATATTTGATATGAATATTTAGATACTTTTTTCACCAAATCCTTCACATTCTTAAAGTCAAAATGCCATTTGTCACGTCTCCGTAAAAATCTCTTTCTTCAGAGACATTTATAGATTGGTTGCCAGTGAGAGTCGCAAAAGGTATGTATATTGTTGAAATAATTAAGGAAACGATAATACCGTCATTTCTGTTTATATTGTTATATCTATATTAGATAGAGATAGGAAGAATCCAGTGATAGGCGCGGGTGTTGGTCACGCACGATTGTCGACGCTGTCTGGTGGGAGCGGGACAGGGGCACCCGGGCGCCTGGGCCCCATGGGCGCGCCTCGGCCGCAGGCGTGGCTTTCCAGAAGACTCACCAACGACAAAGCTCCTTTCAGCTCCTGTAGCTTACGGGGATTGGAATTTTTCTCCTAATCTAAGAGAGAAGGATTATGTTAATTAATGTGGCTTTCATTTATCACATTTTAATAGGGTTCAACAAGCTCTTTTTTCTGTCACTTTTCATTTAATCATTAGCAATATTATTCATTGTTTTCCTTCTTCTCACACTTTAATTGGTATTTTTAATATTATTTTATCTGCCCAATGGTACAGAGAATAACATTCTTAAACCATGAAACCGTTAAGTCCCAGTCGATTCCGACCGAAGAGAACTTTGTAGAATTCTACTTATTTTCTCCTTTCAAGAACACTTTCAGGCTTTTCCCCTTGGTCTTATGAATCCTGGTGGGCCCCAATGGCCTTGGTTAATTTTTAGCTTCTGGGGTACGGATCACGTAAAATAAAGAATCATGCCTAGAAAGATTCGGTCTCTTCGCTTTCAGTTCATTCTGCAGTGCAGTGTCTTTGCATACGCTTTGTACCACCACATTGTAGTGCCAAATTACTTTGAAAGGCAAGTTCCCCCCTTAGCTTGCTCCGATCCACGTCACGGCGAGACTCGGGCCTTCGGCCATCGCGTTCACTATAAACAACATTGAGCCTATTGTAACGTATTGTATTAACAAGCAGGAAAACCGGTGCCATTTAGGCACCGCGTCGCAGGATTACGGCGGCAGAAAATACTGCGTGGAGAAAGGAAGTACAAAGACGGTAGCTAGGGGCGGAGGGCCCCGAGGTATTTTGAGATCCATGGGAAGGGATGCCCAAAATGTGTGGCGGCGCGACAGTCACGTGGCATGAAGTACCCCGCGAAAGCGAGATGACATTGCGTGTCACGTGGTCTAGGAGGTATATAAGCAAGAGCACAAATCGCGAGGGTGAGTTTTTGGGCTGAGTGAAAACCTCGTGCAAACGCACAAAACTTGCGCCCAGGGCGGTGCGGAGACGAGATATGTAGTAGAGCAACCCATGTGTTGGGGCGCCGCTGTGGAACATTTCTTCCACGGGTGACTGCGGTCGCCGGGGCTCTACGCTGTGCGCGTAAGCTCGCTGTAGAGTGGCGAGGGCTATGAGTAATGCAGATTTGCATCTTTTAAGGATCGCTCCGGAGATCGGGGTATAGTGTCTATCAGAGCTGTACATAACGGATCAAACTATTCATTTGTAAATACTAATTAATAAATATGTAAATATCTGAAGCTCGTGTCTGTGATTGCTGTTGTGTTCCCACGACGTCACACAATCCACCGCATAATTACCGACTCACTTTTATAAGAAAGCACTTAAATGGTTAAGTTTATTCTCTGAAATTAATAAAATTGAACATTTACCTTAGTATGTAATTGGGTTTGATCAGTTGAAGGAAATTTCTCGTTCGCTCGCACGAATCTACGCGCCCATTTATCTTTGAAAAGTGTGCATCTTCCCCGTACTGCCTACACACCCACGTATATTCATCTTTTCTGTCTTTCCTTTCCGTAAGTTGTATTTTTAAATGACAGAGAATTCACACTCTTTTCGTGAAATATATTTTTGGCCCCAAAGAAACACCCTTTTAAAACTTTAATTTTGAACCCACTGGCTTCCAGTATTCGTGTAACTTCATTTTCTGTGCACGTCTTCTAGAATTCAGTGGAAAATACAATTATTCAAATTATCGTTTCCATGTTGTCGCGGCAGGAAGTATTATTCTGAAGGACAACTTGGATAAGAGCCAAAATTTATTGTTTTTTTTATCCTTGAAAATAAATTTTATTACATGGGAGTTTTTTTTCTCTTCGAAATTTAAGTAGTATATGACTTAGTGTAGGGATCACAGAATTTTGAAAATTTGCGCACAATTCACTTTTCCCCATAGCACGTCATACGCAGTTTTAACTGTTTTCTTGACGTAAAATAAATAATAACATACTGCGCAGTTGTAAACACGTTGTGAAGAAACAACACAAGCTTTCTTTAGAATCGGATCCAACGAACAGTTCACAGTGAACGCGAGTCATACTCTAAAATAAGAATTAGCCATCGCCTTAGATGTTAAAACGCCCTTAAACATGGTTCGTCATCATTACCATCTTCCAAACGAGCAAAGTAAGCATACACTCTCAGCATACTTGCAGGATTTAAGGAAAC
Organism: Teleogryllus oceanicus; assembly: GCA_964035755.1. Lineage (NCBI taxonomy): Eukaryota > Metazoa > Arthropoda > Insecta > Orthoptera > Gryllidae > Teleogryllus > Teleogryllus oceanicus. Next base: position 49,841,457 of record CAXIVR010000006.1, read on the forward strand.
TGCAAATAAACCAAGAAACGTATTCTTTTCGCTCTCCAGGTGAAGTGGTGGAACTAAAGGTGATCATTCACCGCGGCAGCGGCGACTGGGAGGTGTCGGACAACGGCACCGTGGTGGCGTGCGGCCGCGTGCGCATCCCGGAGGACGTGGAGAAGGAGATGGTCTCCCCGCCGCTGCCGCAGCGCGCGCCGCGCACCGCCCCCGCCGACGCAGAGGAGGCCGCCGCCGCCGCCTCGCGCGCCGCCGCCGCCAAACCCGATGGCGAACGAGGCGACAACGACGATGAGGAGGAGGAGGAGGAGGCGGAGGAAGCTGTTGCGGCCGCGGCTCCCCCTGCAATGGGAGAGGAGCCGGTCGACTTCGACCTGAGCTCCAAGCACGTGTACAAGTGCCTCAGGCTGCGAGGGTACAATTACCAAGGGCTCTTCCGCTGTGTTCACTCTGTCAGTTCCAATGGTAAGATATTGATTAAAAACCTAGGTAACGAGGAATCAAATTATCCATGAGGCACCCCTCGAATCGATTTGTAAATTCCAGTCGGCATAAAAGCGAACCATGTACAGGAGCTAACGTTTCTATAAAACATAACATTACAAAAAAATGATCAAGTAAGTTTTATAAGAATTGCTCATGTGGTTCTAAAAATCCAATTCCTAACTCTGAATGTTTCACTTAAACTCAGATTGCAGATTAAATAGATAAGAGAATTATCGTATCTATCTATCGAGTAAGAAGTTTGCAATCGGTTATAATCGGTTCGCCCAAAATGTGTAACAAAGTATAAACAAATACTAGCAATCAGTATCTCTCATGCAATTTTCATTTAGGTAAAGAAGTTTTTCACCAAACTCATACGTGACAATTCGTTGCTCGTTATATTTTCCTATCTCACTCGTGGTGGCGTAATTGGTAACTTTCTCTTTTCATTCTGAGTTCCTTGTTTCGGTTTCCGACCGAAATCGTAGGAGTTTTATGATACAAACGCATGCCTTATGTTCGAGGGTAGGTCCAAAAGTTATCGGCCTGACCTATTTAGCGGATGAGTGCCAAAGAATTGTTGCGATTCGAAGGTGAAGATGTTCGACACTAGCGCCCATGTTCGCTTTTTTCTCCGCACGTTCCCACGCGCCAGAGGGAGGTTCAAACATAACCTGCACGCACCATGTCAAATATGGAGTATCGTGCGGTGATCAAGTTTTTGACTAAAGAAGGCAGCACGCCGTCTGATATTTACGTACGCCTAAAAAATGTGTATGGAGATGCTTGTCCTTCATATTCTACAGGAACAAACTGGGCCAAACTTTCTAAATTGGTAGAGAATGTCTAGAAGATGGCACAAGCTCTGGACGCCCTGCGACAGCGATCAATGATGAAAATATCACTAGTGTGCAGGAGTAAGTGCTGGAAGACAGAAGACTGAAGGCAGAGGAAATTGCAGCAAGAGTGGGCTTGTCGAAAATCACCGTCCTTAGAATTCTCGTATGGAAAAAGGTGGATTTTTCGTTGCCATTTGGTAACAGCACGACTAAACGTCCAAAGAGCCTTTGTGAGAAAAGAGACCTTTCCTATTGAGTGCCACATAATATTACTTCATACGTTGCCTAGTTTAGACAAACACATTTCCCTACATGTTCCTTATATCATTTTGAAGTTTGTTTTATCATTCGTTCTCCTAGGACAGAGTGCTCTAATACAGTGGAGCAATTGGATATCGTTCATGGATGGTATGCTCCAACTGCAAATCCTTCCCACGGAGTCCACACAGCTGTATGTGCCCACGTCCATACAGAAACTAGTAGTTAACATTCAACGTCACTTCGATGCTGTGAGTTCCATGCCAAGTAATCGCAAACGTAAGTACTCTTTCAAATTTATTATTTTTATCACCCTTGTCACACAAATCTCCAAATGTTTCTTGCTACAATACCCATTAGCCTCTTTCTTCCATATAGATAAAGCGTATAACACCACCTGAAAGTACGGCATTCTTCGCACCTTCCATTCTTGGTGTCTTAGGGACCGGCTGCCACTGTTTTTAGTAGAATGTTTCGTCAAGATACTTTCGTGTCCGCCTGGGTGACAGTATCTGCCAGTTAGAAATCAGGGTCCCTCAGGGATCGTTCTATTCGCCATTGTAATCAATATTATAACACCGTTAATTCGAGAGCCATTGCTCTTCTTTAACGACATAGCCTTTTTTGCACCTACGCAGGCAAGTTATTGAGAAGCAGTTACTACTTGTTCTCAACAAGTGGAGCGATAATACAGGATTTAAGTTCTCCATCTCAAAACTGCATACACATCTGCAGAATTCATCTCTACAACCATCCTGATCTTTTGCTGGAGGTCAACTTCCTTTTGTGGAATCTGCAACTTTCCTTGGGTTTACATTTGACAAGAGATTAACTTGGGGGAAAATATTTGTAAATTGAAGGGCCGATGGATATCAATTCTTAACCTCCTTAGTGGTAGCCCCTTGGGTCGCAGACCGTGTGTGTCACTTGCGTTTGTATAGGTCCCTAATCCGCTCTATTTTGGACTATGGATGTATTGTATATATGTCAGCGTCTCCATTAACACTCCGGCCATTAAATAGAATATACAAAGCCCGTATAAGGAACACTACAGGCGCCTACCGGCGAATGCCTCTTCGCCGAGCCTGGAGGACACAATTTATCCTCTTTTGTTACCAGAATCCGCCGCTTTTTCCCGCAGCCAAATGCGACAACCATGTGAACTATGCGTTTCATTTTTCATCTTAATCAGGCCGATTTTCCCTACACTATTTATAGAAGTGTCACTTACAGATAATTAAACAAATCTTTATGAAACGATATTTTTGCATAAAACATTAAATATAAAATATTTTGCGCCATTGAGCTAGCATTTTCTCTTCTCTCTGTTAGAAATAGAATATGAATATAAAAGGCTACAAATAAATAGCATACGTGGTTAACAAATTGCGCAGTTTTCGACGCACACATCGTGCCTGAACTGGACCTCATCACGACTGGAACGGTGGAGATACGCGGCCTGTTCGCCACGCCCATCGCTCGCCGCCGCACGCTGGCAGAGCCCGTGCTGGAGCACTACGAGTTCGTGCCCTACGACTCCGACGCCGACGCCGCAGCCCAGAGCGAGGAGCGCGAGTGGGAGACGGCGGAGGCGTTGCGCGTGTGCGTGCAGTTGGTGCAGGAGAACCGCCCGCCCGTCACGCGCACCAGCCCGCCCGTGCGCGTGGCCGAAGTGGTGGCGCGCGGCCTGACGCCGCTGGCGCCGCTGCTCCTGGCGGCGCTGGCCGACCTGCCGCTGGTGCAGGCCAAGGCCACGCTCTTCCTCGAGGAGGGCGAGGGCGCGGAGGCGGAGGCGGAGGTGGAGGTGGAAGGCGAGGGGGCGGGGCCGGGGGCGGGGCTCCCCACGGCCGACGCTTCCAAGCTGGCGGCCGAGCGCGACCTGGCGCTGCTGGTGCTCAGCGACGCGGGAGCTGGCGCTGCGCATGCGTCTGCGCGGCGGCGCGTGGCTGCTGCTGTTCCGCAAGGGCGGCTGGAGCGCAGAGCCCGCGCAGCTGCACGTGGTGCGCGTGCCCGAGCTGGCCGAGGCCGAGGCCGAGGCCGACGCCGAGGCGGCGTTCGCGTGGGTGGAGCGGCTGCAGGCGGCGCTGCGCGACCCCAACCCGGCCGAGAAGCGCGTGGCGCTGGTGGCGCGGGGGCCGCTCAACGGCGCGCTGGGCCTCTTCAACTGCCGCGCCAGGACCCGGCGCCGGCCCGCGCCCGGTTCCGTGCCCGAGGGGCGAGGGAGGCGGCGCGTGGGCGACGCTGCAGCGCTGCTGGAGCGGCTGCGGCCGCGGCTGGAGCTGGACCTGGGGTGAACGTGCTGCAGGGCGGCCGCTGGGGATGCATGCGCCACCTGCCGCTGCCTGCCGCGCCCTCCGTGCCCGTGCGACACGCTTTCTGCGAAACGGCCGTGCGCGGGGACCTCTCTAGCATGGCGTGGTTCCAAGGCCGCATCGACCCTGAAAGGTGGGGTCGAGGTGTGCGTGGCGCCTTGCTCATTACGAGCGTTCTCAGCCGTCACAGCAGCCATGTTTCTTGTCCGCAGAACTCTCGCACCGGCTGGCCAGGTGTTGGTGCACGTCCACTATGCTGCGTTAAACTTCCGCGATGTGATGGTCGCTTCCGCCAAGTTGGACGCAGAAGCTCTTGCCTGTAGCGACCCGGTACTGTTCCTCTATTATTTATTGTGATTGCTGTTTTATTTGTAGGGATCATAGATAAAAGGTATTTCAAAATTTGCTACATTAAATTCTTATAATATGTCAACATATTTTACATAATGAAATATAAGTAAATTTAAATAAAAAGATATGCTATTTTCTGTAACATTTCTATTTCGTCTACGTGAAACATGAAACAACATTTGTCAATGCCAAAACTCATAAGGATGTCCTCAGAAAATGTTCGTGTTATTTCAAGGAGATATTGAAGCTGTCTGTTGAACTGTAAAGTTTAATGTCATCCATGTACATCAGATGTGATATGGTGTGGATAGTTTTCTTATTTTTACGAATTTGGAATTCATAGTGAGTACTGTTGTGTTCACAGATGGTTTAGAGCCAGGCAGAACAACAATGGGCTTAAGGAGTCTGCTTGGAAAATTCCCCGCTTAATGCTGATGTCTTTTGTTGTGATTGTTAACTCTTGCTGCCTTAAGAACAATGTTGTTCTCCATTGAGCCATGATCTGTTCCAGAAAGTTGATGATGGTATCATTAAGTTTGAAACTGCGAAGAACTTCAATAAGCCAACCATGAGGAACGCTATCAATGCATGTCAGGTGCAAGTTTCTATGGCTTTTATATGCTTGTTGAAGAATAACCATATCTGTTAGTTGTTCTTTACATCTCTTATGTAATCATCTGCAACCTTTCTGTTATTCGGTTAGTTAGTTAATGCCTTATTTTACGTGGCGAGACTCGGGCCATCGGGCCCGCTCTTCCGTCTAACCACGCAAATTTCGCTACGCTGCTTTCACCACCTAGCGGAGGAGGTATTATCTTGGGCGACGAAACAGGCGGATCTCAATTTTGCTCTGAGGCTTCATTTAGGCTTGATCTTTTACATGCAGTAAATCTACTAACATGGGACGACGGGCTTTACTTCCCCTCCGAAGGAAGGCGTACGAAGGATTTTTTCGCCCTTAAAAATCCACGGCGTCGTTCGGGATTGAACACGCAAACTCTGGTACAACAGTTCGGTCATTATTTCTCAGTCCTCAATATAATCTTGGATTTTACTTGTAATGCACGAAGTCAAAATTTTTTACATTGTGGGAAGGCAAGTGTTTGGGCGGTATTGAGACGGGTTGTGTGTGTCTCTTCTTTTGGGTTTCATGTATGTAATACTGTCACGAATATTGCGTTATCTGCCGTGGCCACCACGATCTACATGGTATGCGCAGGTTGCGACATCTGCCGGTGGCCCTCGAACTAGATGGTCCCGGACGGTTCGCGATTTTTATCGCAAGTTCAAGTAAATTCTCGACGGCGGTCGTCGAGTATAAATACGCAGCGGCCGGCGACCGCAAGTCAGTCTGAAGTGGAAGCTGAGCTGTGAAGTGTGTGCATCGCGGTGAATAACAGTGCTGTGGTTGTGCTTAGTGCAGTGGACTGTGGTCAGTGCATCGAACAGTGATCAGTGCTTAGAACAGTGTGATAGAGCAAAAGAAGAGAACAGTGAAAATAATTAAGATATTGTAGTGTAAATAATCAAGTGAAGACAATCTGTACATAAATCAAGTGTTTTCAGTGATCGTGTTAAGAAACAAAATGAACGTTTTTGTTAAAATAATGTCTGTATTTTAATTCACTACGTAGATTCGTAACAATACCTTTCGTGAAGACATATCTTCTGGAGTGTTAATGATTTGTGTGAAGCATGGGCCAACTTAGGGTGAAGCGATGTAAACTGCTTGTACCGGAAATTTTGAACGTGTAAACTGGGTCAGGAGCTTTCCAGTTGTGGGTTTTCGCAATTGCAGTATTTTACTATGATCTCTTGATACTACATTAGCTCTATGTTTTGAACATTATTTATTTCTTCCTTAATCCAGTGTGCCTCACTATTGTGATGACTAGTTTCTGACCAAATCTCTGGCCAGTACTGTTCTGAATTTTGTTGGTCTGGAGCACCGCTGTTCTCTTGTTGGAAATTGTAGTTTTGTCTGACTTGTTCATAGAAAACTTTTTCATTTTGATGAAACATTGGATTTTGTTGTTCACGTTCTGTTGTTTTTTTGTATCGTCTAAGTCTTTGTGATTTAGCTGCAAGGTTCTATTTCATTTCATCCAAGTGTTCAGCTATTAAATTTCGATCAATGATGTTATATCCCTGGTTCTTGTGTTTTCTGGATTCATATTTTCGGATCTTTGCAAGCATTTTCTTAATTTTCTTGGCTAATTTCTTGTTGTTTGGTTGGTTCAAATATTACGTTACTTCGCCTATTTCTTGTCTGAGATATTGTATTTGATATTCGAATCTTTGCTGCCATGACGCTTTAGTATTTTTATTCATTGACATCCCTTTTTGACTTTGATTTTACAACTACGAAAGCGGCTTGACTGAGATTTTACAGCTACGGTAGCGGCTGCACAGTTAACTATAGCATGTATATTTGTTAAAGTATCTTCTCCTTTGATATGACAGAGCAAAACATGTTCATTTATTCATTGAATAATTTGGACGGACCTGTTGTTTCTATTGCTGTTGATTTTAGGAATTCTGGGGCGAAGAATTGGATCTAATCCTGAGTACTTCAGAAAAGTTCCTGGTACATATCAATTGTCTGATAGGTTGTCTTCCTTGGTACCTGGTGTTGATGGGTCCTGATTTGCTTCATCTAATTGGGCTGAATGTGGTACTACGTGTGAATCTGTGTTAGTTTGTGTCAAGGGACATTCATTACTAGAGGAAGCAATTTCTGTTGCTAATTCTTATTTAATTTGTTCCAACCTTACTTTTGGGATTAGATTGATTTTAATATAGCTCTTTTTTCATCTACAAGCCTTTGTTCTGTGACGCCAATATGGGGAAAGCTTTCTCTGAATTCAGCATGCGGAGACTGTATCCACTCATTTGTTTCTAAACGTGTGGCTCTGTAGTAGACATGCAAAATATAATTATTCTAGTTACTCGTCCACTTCATACGTTGCCTCACATTCCCAGCGTTGGTGGTTGCAAGCAGCTGCTCGGGCACAACACTATCGGCAGATGAAACCACAGATTGCGGGTTGCTTCTTTAGGATTGGGCTGTAGTTTGTTCGGGTGGTCCGGTAGGCGCCCGCCTGTTCAGCGTCCTACCACCGGTGGCTCGCATTCTGTCACGGCCGGCACCGGCTCCAGAGGTGCCGCGGCGCTCCCCGGCAACGTCTCTTTTTCCGAGGCCTTATGGCTTAAACGTATCTCCATATCGCTATGGGTGATTGCCCCGAGCATCTTTATAATCGCTGACAATTGCTCGTCTTCCACGTCGCACAGTTGTTCTTGCTAACACGTAGGGTTGGACTTAAGACTTGTGGAAAGAGGGAGAGAGGAAGAGGGGGATGTCATAGGAAATTCGTGTGAAGGGAACTAAAGGAGGGAAACGATGAGGGACAACTTATGACAGGGGCGAGAGGGGTAATGAGAGATGTATTAATTTCCCAGGTAAGGACAGCGGATAGCTGCTCCGGTTCTTCGCCTCTTACGACAGGGAGAGATCCCGTGGTGCAATTCTACTAAAACCCCGTCACCATTCGGTGTTTCATTATTATTTTATTATTATTATTTTAACTTTCAATTATTTATCGTTAAAATGTTGGAATGGTAATTTGGAACCACCATAAAACGTACGTAAATATATATAAATAAATAAAACGTATATCTTCATCCCCACACGTCATATACAGTTTTTTGACAAAATAAATCAAATCAAATGGATCATTTCTTTGCTTTAGAGGAGGAAATGGGAATTAACATAGAGCGACGTACTAGAAAAGAATAACACAGACGACTGTTTCTGTTGAATATTTACAATATATTTACAATTAATTTATAAATATTATAATACAAAATTTACCCCTTGGCAACCTTTCAATTCTCTTAGCCGCGAAACCCCGCGACCGTCCCTAGGCCTAGCCCAGAACCACTACTCGGAAGCAGCAAAAAGCAACGCGAGGTGCGAAGCTGTCGGACATAGAGTCCCGTAACTACCGAAGTTACATGGCCTGTCGCCAAACCGATCTTCAACCTGAAGATCACGTGCAAAGATTGCACTGGAGATACCTCTCGTCTTTCGACACTCTGCGTATCCCGCGAGGCGCATGTCGGCGCAGCCTTAAGTATCCGCCGGCTCGCCCCCACTCCACAAGCGGCGGGCGTCAATCGGCTCGCTGGCCAGCCCTTCCAGGGCTGCAACCGACATTACAAGACTCGCGCCCGCGCGCGTCCATTTCTCCCAGTTATTTGCGTACTGGGATTTTTCGGCCGGCGTGGCGCCGCCGCCTTTCACCCCCATTCCACCTCCGGCTTAGGAGCGGGTTTCCCCGAAGCGGCCCGCCGCAGCGGCGCCGTACCCCGCGACGCCACAATAGCTAAATTTGGAACAATAACTGTGAACTAACTTCTTGAAAATGACTGTCATGGGCCATATAGCCAGTGATGTACGAGCATTCCGAAGCGATTTGTACAACCCTTACTTTTCATTTTCGCGCCAGTTGCTCGGGATGCACTGCCCGCTTGCTCTAGTAAGCTGGTTACCTTTCCCGCGATCTTAACATGCCTGATGTAGTGATTAGATCCTCAGTACCGCAAAAATACCAATCACATATATTCTTTGGGTTTTCATCTGCAGGACGCTGTAATTGGATTCGAATTCTCTGGTCGCCTTTCGAACGGCCGCCGTGTCATGGGAATGAAGATGGGAGGTTGCCTGTCTACGGAGATTTTAACACAGGATATTTTCTTATGGGATGTACCTGATGAAATGACTCTCCTTGAAGCTTCCACCATACCTGCTGCCTACGGAACGGTAAGATACGTAAAAAGAATTAATTCAAGCACCTATTGCAAATTCAACCCATATTCCCAAATTCTTTTTTATAATTATTTATCAACATCGAATAAATATCAAAAGTCCTTTTGTACAGCATTGAGTGTGACTTTCTATCACATCAGTTTCACACAAAATGCTGTTAATACAATTTAGGGACAGAACATATAACTGTAACTATTATTCTAAACTCCAAATAATCAATTATACATTTTCGATGTGCAGCTAAAACTATTTGAGTTCAAACTTCAGATATCACAAAATACATTTCAAAGAATTGAATTTAAATAATTCGCAATTTACTTGGAACAGATATTTGTGTTCTTTTATTTATTAAATTGTATACATTTTCTTAAAATGAATCAACATAACCCACTTCAATCACGTATAGACGATTTCTTGTTCAGCGATTCTGAAAGACCCGGAATGGATTGTGTAATATGCAATCTTTAGCTGAACCAAACCTTATTCTCAATCAAAATATATTTTTGTTGCAAAAATTCGTTGAACACTTAAAGTAGTTATTGTGACGCAAGAACAAACTAATAGAGACAACTGTGATGGTCCGGGGATTTGTCGAAACTCTGATTAAAGTTAAATTCATAACTAAAAGCTACTACCTTCCAATAGTACAAGAGATAGAAGGATAACTATCTAGTTAAATTTTGAATTGGAATTTGTTATTTAGCAATGAATTAATTTTTATAGTTTTCGTATTTCCCTGAAAAATTAAAAATCATTTCCAATGATAAGGACAACTTTGACAGGATTTTGATCCGCCGAGGACATCATCTCAAGGCGAATCACACATCTTTGCGGCTTTTTATTTTCATCGTCATAAAAGAGAAATGTACTACACGCGCGGGGAGGCGTCGCCAATGTTTGATGCGGTGTGCAGGTGGTGTTCGCGCTGGAGATGGTGGGGCGCATGGCGGCGGGCGAGAGCGTGCTGGTGCACGCGGCCAGCGGCGCCGTCGGACAGGCGGCGCTGACGCTGGCGCTGGCTCGCGGCTGCCGCGTCTTCGCCACCGTCGGCACCCAGCAGAAGAAGGACTTCCTGCTGCGCGCCTTCCCGCAGGTACCCCCACCTCCCTCTCCTCTCCTCTCCTCTGCGCGGCCTCCGCTCTCTCAGAGTGACGCCACGCTTTTTGGACAGATGGCGGCCGACGACATCGGCAGCTCGCGCGACCTCACCTTCGAGCCGCTGGTGCTGCGGCGCACGGGCGGCCGCGGCGTCGACCTCGTGCTCAACTCGCTGGCGGACGACAAGCTGCAGGCGTCTCTGCGCTGCCTGGCCCAAAACGGACGCTTCCTCGAGATCGGGAAGGTCGACATGATGAACAACAGCGCCATCGGTGAGTCCAAGGACTTGGGCGACTGGCTATGAAAGAAGGCTTTTCCCATCCTCAACTATTGGGATTTATGACATTTGATTTACACATGTCATTCCATTACAAATTCCCTCATCCGTAATACATAAAGTATGTTTTTTAAACAATGGAATACCGCCTATATTTCTCAATTATCGGTCGGTAGGTCCGTCACCCTACCCACATTATCAGTAAATCATATTTATTAACGAGAAGTACTGTCCGCAAACGCAGAAAATAGGCAAATAGATGTTTTCCCAATACTAAGAGACATTCTCAACTCAAGAAATACATGTCTCAAGGAGTTCTTCCAAGGCTATCGCATCTTCAGTGTTTGCGTGTTGGCTGTTGGGGTATATCATTGTGTCTGTTCATGAACTTGCAAATGCGTATTGTGAAAATTTGCAGGGATGCGGCTGCTTCTGCGGCAGGTGAGCGTTCACGGGATCCTCTTGGACGAGGTTGTCATGGAGCAAGGAACGCCCCGCGTCAAAGAGCTCTGCTCACGCCTCAAAGAGTTGCTGAAGAGCGGAATTGTGCGACCTGTGCAGACGGAGGTTTTCTCCCGCGACCAAGTTGAGACGGCAATGAAGTAAGTTATCCTTTACATTCTCAATTACATTCAAAATTAAAATTATTGACGATTTTCAACAGTAACAATAAAACTTAAAGCCTAAGAGCATCAATATCTTCAATTTCAAAGAGACTCGGATCATAATGTAATGTAATTAAAAACCATGTACCATCCATTCCAATTATTCATTGATTTGGATCAAGCGGTTCCTCTAGTATAGTTATTTCTGGTGTCCAAATAAAAAACCATGTTCTCACCTTCAGTAATGATGTCGAAAGAACGAACGACTTAAAATGAGATATTTGATGAGTTGACTGAACAATATTTTTTTCGTAACATTATATATTCAATTATTAACAATCAAAAAATATCAAACAATAGAAATTTGATCGTCTACAGATCATATCAACTCGCACAGTAACTCTGAGTACAATTCGTTTTTAAACACAAGCGCAACTAATTTTTCACAAATGAAATATCGACACAGAAGTAGATAGTGCGATAGAAAACGTGTAGAAACTGTCATTCTTTTGGATGCTCCAGTGAAGAACCTGTGTGTCCCTTGCAGGCACATGGCGGCGGGCAAGCACATCGGGAAGGTGGTGATCCGCGTGCGTGAGGGCGAGGAGCGGGGCCACGCCCTCTCCAAGCCCCTCGCGCTGCCCGCGCGACCGCGCTTCTACTGCCAACCGGACGCCTCCTACGTCCTCGTGGGTGAGTGCAGGGGCGGGGGCCGTGGCGGGGCGCGGCAGGGCGGGCAGGGGCGCTCATGCGACGCCGTGTGCGCAGGCGGGCTGGGCGGCCTGGGGCTCGAGCTGGCGCACTGGATGCCCCTGGGCGGGCGCTGGCCGGCTGGTTGGGACCGGCGGCGGCGGCGTTCGCCGAATCGTTCCGCTGCAAGGCGACGGCGGCGGTGCAGCTGAACGCGGCGTCGCGCCGCCTGTGCCCGCGCCTGCGCCACTTCGTGCTGTTCTCGAGCGTGTCGTGCGGGCGCGGCAACGCGGGCCAGACCAACTACGCGCGCGGTGATGGTGGTGGCGGAGAAGCGCGCGGGCGCGGGCGAGGACGATCTGGTCTCCACCATGGCCACCATGCTGGGCTTCCGCGACCTCAAGCAACTCAGCATGGAATCGACGCTGGCCGAGTTGGGCATGGACTCTATGATGGCGGTGGAGATCCAGCAGACGCTGGCGCGCGACTTCGACATCCTGCTGGGCCCGCAGGACGTGCGCGCGCTCACCTTCGGCCGCCTGCGCGAGTACCAGCGCGCGAAGGAGGCCAAGGAGAAGAAGGCGCGGGCGGCGCCGGCGACGGCCGCCGAGCTGGCCAAGGCGTCGGCCGAGCGCAGCGGGCCCGCGCCGACGCTGGCGGCGGTGGAGGGGGCGGGGCAGGCGAGCGACGCCCTGCGCATGCTGGTGGGCGCCGTGGCCGACGAGCTGAGCGCCTCCAAGACCGTGGTGGAGCTGCCGTCTGCGGTAGCCAAGGGCGAGCTGGAGCGCGGGGGCGTGGTCGTGTGCTTCCCTGGTGTAGAGGGCGTGGCGGCCCCGCTTGAGCCCTTGGCTCGCGGCCTGGGCAGCCGAGCAGTCGCTGTGCAACTGCCCTTTGGTTAAAAGGGTTTCGGTTAAGGCCCGGGGTGATGCGTCTGGCTGTGCAAAGCGCTATGAATTTCGCTACTCAGGGTTTGTGTAAAAACGGCGGAAATGCGGGTGTCGCCAGGGATATAAGCCGGTGATGGGTGCGGTTATCTATTGTTCCTACCGAAGAGAGGATCGAGCGCCGTGACGTCAGGAGTAAGGTATGCGACCGAAGATTAGTGACGCAGGGGCGTTCATCACGGAGCATTTCGGAAGGGTGGCTTCAGGTGGCGTCAGCTGACGGTGTGATAGAAATCACGGCACATCCAAACGGGTACGTGATTGGCCGGGAGCCGCCGCTTCATCGGCGTGGGAGAAGGGCCCGCGTAAACTATAAATACGGAGATGGGAAGTTATCCGGTCTTCTGAAACGTTTCGTCGAGCGATCTGATTCTAAAACTTTTCGTTGAGCGGTCTTCTGTAATAGTTCTGCCGAGCTTCTGTTTTGGCTCCTCGAAGTTTCGCCGTACGGCTGGATAAGTGTCGTCAATGTTGCTTGGTGAGTTTGACGAAGCGTACGCCGCCACCAGCTTCAATAAGTTCGAGTTGGTAGCCCACATGTGCGGGACGATTTATGGGAGCGGTCGCATTGTTTGTGGCGAGACAGCGGGAGACGCATGGTTTCTTCCCCGAGTCATCGCTCTCGCCACGCCGCTCCATCACCGAAGGACGAGTGAGGCCGCCACACCCACGCGCCTTGACGCGGGGCTCGGCTCCGACGAAACTTTACTGCGTGGAGCGATCTACTAATATCACTCTCTCTACGGTAGCCCGCCGCCTACCAGCGCCAGCCACGGACAATTTTGGGTGAGATCGCCCATGGGCACATCAACAGAAACAATGAAAGGTGGAGAGGGAGAGAAAGGGAAGGAGGTTATCATAGATCATAAGGGCGCAGTAGACATAATATTGTATAGTGTTTCTAGTATAATTTTTCTGGTTGGGTCTGGTTATTCAATTAAGTAATATTCGTGCTTCAATTAACGTATTTTAATGACTAGAAAATTTAGAAACCCGTGCATGCATGCCTCCTTAATTCTTTGCAAGATTATACATGTGGCGACGCAGGTGAGTTCTCACTACCAACTGGCAGCCGGGCAAGCAGCCAGCTTAAGTGGAAGAGGGGCAAAAAATTACAATATTTAGTTAATTATTGAGATTAAGTAGTATTACCGTCCGATTCTTTAAGAGATATATTTGTTGAACAGTATTTTAGAAATTTGTTTGCGCGACGAACGCTTGGACGCAAGGAACGGTTTGACAAATTCAAATACAGAATTTCCACCACTGCATTGACTCGCTGTTTATTCAGGGATCGGGCGTTCATATAATAATTCGTAGATGAATAGAAATGTTTTTTTTTTCGCTACTTTATGTAATGGCTAAGAAATACAGTGCATAACAGACTTGTTTGTGCAGTGCAAATTCTCTATCTTATTGAATTTACCACGGATATATATATATATATATACATATATATATATATATATATATATATATATATATATATATATATATATATATATAATGAAAAATTAAAATAAGTACTATGATTTATAAAACGAAGCAAGAGATTATCGCAAAAATCATCTTATAATATGAAGTTCATTCAATTCACTTAAAAATTTGTTTGTACACTTGAATAAATTCCCTTACTCCTAGGATGTTAATACTTTCCGTCACGTTCAGACGTTCTTCATATTGGCCGTTATCAGCTATATTTGGTTTGTGGATTTGTGTGTTTCACGATGAGAAGGAGCAAATAACTTAGCAGTAATGTTCAGGGATCATTACTCTTGGTTTACGAGGCTGTTTTCTAAGAAAAACTGAACGCAGAGTGAACAAACATGTTAAATAACTTTACATACAACGGTTCAACAAAGAACCTTGAAAGAAAAGCCAAGAAAAAGAGGTTTAATGAAAGAGACGAACTTTTCATAATTCAACGGGCGACGAAAACTCCATTAAGTGTTCCCAACAGCCGCAAAATCATAGAACAAATCACGTAAAATAAACTATCAAACCAGACAATTCGCAGAGTACTGTGCAACTACGGCTATCATGGCAGAAGATCACGAATGTGTCCATTCGTAAGTAGAAGAAATCGACTTGCCAGAATTAAATTCTGCAGACAGCACGAAAGATTTCACAGTGGATATCGAACGGTATGGAGAAAGGTAAATATGGCCAACGAAACTTGCAACACTCTGCCTACTGTGAAACACGAAGAGTGTTCTGGAGGGACATGTCGTCTATGGACGTGTTGGAACTATGCATATCATCGATGACATTATGAACAAATGAGAATACTTAGATATCTCGAAGTATAATCTTAAGCAGACTGCAGAACAAATGCAATTAGGGCAAAGATACATTTTCAGCAAGATAACGATCCCAAGTACCTGCTGATACCTGCAAACAGTGACTTATTCGGAACGTGTCTAAGCATTTGCGAACTCCCCATCAATCTCCTGATATGTATCAGATTGAATACATGTGCGTTGATTTGAGGGAATGGGTGCATTCAAGAAAACCTAGGTCGCTGGAACAATTAAACCTGTTGTAGAAGAAGAATGGGGGAAAACTGATATGTGGGGGATTCAATGTAGAGACGATGCAAAGCAGAAGTGGTCAGTGGGCGTCAGGGTATTAAATATTTTTTTCTTCTGAATTCTTGAATAAATTCTTTATTTTTTCGATGGTGCATAAATAAGACTGTTGCACGTTAACAGCCAGATTTATGTTAAATTATTTATTTGTATTTTTAAATGAAAGTGTTTGTTGGCTGCTTTGTTTCCTTAGAGTTATGTTAAGACAAAAATATGAAACAATGTAAATATTTCATTTTTAGTTTCAAAAAGTACGTGTACAAGCAAGAGTGTTACACATTGTATGTCGTGGATATGCATAAAAATATCACTGTGTTCGCAAGCGACAACATAGTGTCCTTCGGGTATCAGGGTCAAAAGTTTCGAATCATTATTTTGGTACTCGTAATTTTAATCAAGTGAAAGTTTTCCGCAAAAAGCTGTCCCTACAATTCTATAAATATTTTTCTAATAATCCTATGTTGTTTTTTAAATTTCTTGCGTCTCTCGTAGTGACGCAACTCGTCTCTTAACCCTCATTGGGCGTTGATCTCTTATTATTAGGAGTAATCATCCGCCCCTTTTTATACCATCATCATCAATAGGAGTGATACACAATTACTTTTTTATATACTCGTCAAGAGAACCGACAGGTAGCATCTCCGCGTACACGCCTCTCTCTTGCACGCTCCTGCGTCCCTACCCAGAGGCCAGAATTGGGAAGGAATTAGGATAAGGGTGGTGTTTAGGACACTACAGGAGTTCGACTAGCCCTTGTGAAGCAGCTTAACCCGTTTTGTTAAAACAAATTTTACATGAGAATGTCCGAGTATCGAACCCGGAAATTTCTTGGTAAAAGGCAAGCGACTTCGCTCTTGAGCCACGAGACAGCAACTTGTCGAACGTCTTTATGTCACAAACTATTGTAATGGTTTCTAGCCGTTCTGTGCGTTTGTATGTTCATAGGATGTGAAAACACTTGTGGAAACAAGTGAGTCCGGCGGGTACATGCTGCTGGGCTACTCGTACGGAGGCCTCCTGGCGCTGGAGGCGGCGGCGCGGTTCGAGGCGGAGGGTTGGGCGAGCGCGGGCCACGTGGTGCTGCTGGACTCGGCGCCTGACGTAATGCGCGCCATGGCCAAGATGATGGTGATGGCGGACGCAGATTCCTTGCAAAATGGTTTGCCTACGAGTGAAAGCAGACACAAGGTGAACTTAGTGTTCATTTTCTGAAAGCATTGTTGGTTTGGTTCAAATAATTCCAGTGGGTTACGTCATGTTCATCATTTTGATTTGTTTAATTACAGCTTTGGATTGCTTAGATATGATCAGATCTGTATTCTGACTGTCAAGAATATTCAGTTTCGTTGCTCTACGTTGACTTGCAAGATAGTCGAACTCTTGAATGCGATTTACCAGTTCTGTAGCCTATGTTCGGGAGATGTTTGAGAAAAGAACTTCAATTATGAGAGTAATACTAACTTTTGTTTCGGGATATTGTACAAAATTATGTACGTACGAGTAATTTGAAGTTATTTGCAATGCATTTCTCCCGAAAACGTTACATTTGTTTATTAATTTTTACGTTAAATAACTAAATGCGTTAAATTAAATAAATACCAAACCAATTATTTGTAAAATTGAGTTTTTTTATCTCTCATTTTACAGTAATACTATTTTTTCATTGGGAATTTTGTATTTTCATTAGTATTTCAAGAGGTGTTTGTTGAATATTTCCAATATCAAAAGTTAATAATTTAATAAATCTCTAGTACTAATTGAACTTCATGATGATTTTGAAATCTTTTTTTCCTTAAAATTAAATGCAAACGTATTAGAACTTAGAAATTGTATTTGTGGCAAATAGGTTAGTAAAATTATTATGGACAGAAGATGCATTACATTCTTAGTTGTCAGATTTAACAAAGTGTAATTATCATTTGATCTTTCGATTTTCATAATCCGTAACATATATTAATAGTTCGTGACATAACAAGAAAAGTAATGACAAGATAGTAAAAATCCTACTGAAATGTAACAATACTAACACTTTTGTAAATAGCAGAACGATGCTGGATCTGAAGCGGACTCCAACGAAGACCTGCGCCTGCAGGAGAAGCTTTTGGTTCAAGTGGCACAAACGACGGTCCCAGACATAAAGACGGACCAGCTTCAGGCAAGTGGCCCTTAGTGCTTGTTATTCAATATCACTTTCACAATATAACTAGTGATGCTTAAAAAGCACATACTTCAAACAAGATAGTTAATGGTTATGTACTTTTATAAAATGTCCGTCTTACACTTCAGCTACCATTTAAAAAATTCCTAAACAAACGAAGCGCAAAAAATACGTCATTTTAAATTGAAACATTTAAATTAAAACTGCTTTCTGTCATTGAATGCAGTGTGACACATTCTACATAAATGTACAAACAATGCCCGATGCGTATTTTAGCTGCAAATAAAATGTTTAGTATGTAAAAACGTGAACCAGCGTCGAGCGTCTCTGCCGCTATCGGCTGCCAGTGCGGAGTTGTCAAAGCAACAATGGCCGCTGGATTCGTATAGCAAACATTTTGCAAACGGCTCTCTTGATACCACCAGCAACAAAACGAAAATAAGAAATAAAAGAGGTCATCTTCGTCAACGTATTAGCTTTATTAAGATAGCCGGCTTTCGACGGCTTTGCCGTCATCGTTAGTCTACAAGATACAGAAAGACAACCAAATTAAAAATAAATACACAATAAGATAGAAAATTAAATTACAATTAAGGGATACATCTAAAGTATTTAGTTACAGATAGCAGATAAAATTTCAAAAAAAGGGAGGGAAATTCAACGGGAGGATTAGTAGCAATTCAAATTAAACAAAAAATCAATACAGAAAGACACATTGTATGATTGCAAAAGTTAAGGAACATATAGCAGATAAAATTGGAAAAATGAATCGCGACAGGGGGGGATTAATACCGATACTAGCGGTTCAAATTTCAGGTTATAAATATATGTGAAGAAATATACATTCTCTTATTCAAAAGAAAGAAAAAGGTAGGAGGCGGGGGAGTCAGTGAGGTCGGGGTGTGTAAAATTATTAGTAGAGGGGACAGAGGGAAATTACTTTGTTCGTTGAGAAGGGCCTCAGATTTCTGCTTGGCTTCAAATATGTGAAAGATTTCTAAAGCGGTTCTGTTCCAGAATTTATTTTCTATTTCAAGAATTTTAATGTCTGAGTGTGGGTGGAAAGTGTGGCCTGCGTTTATAAGATATGTAGCAAAGTGCGATTTGTTTCTATTGTGCTTCCATGCATGTAAATGTTCTTTAATTATGGCATTGAAGCTTCTACCTGTTTGTCCAATGTATTTAGTCTCGCAATTGTGGCAGTGTAGTTCATAAACTCCTGATTTCGCCATGAATGGGGTGGTGTTGCGAGGTGAGAGTAGGTGTTTGAGGGATTTGTGTTTGGTAAAGGAAACGTGAAAATTGTATTTGTGAAGAATATGGGCTACCTTCTGCGATATTTGTCCAAAGAACGGAATGGAAATAAATGTTGATGGTTTCTGGGTGAATGGAGTGAGGCTTGTATACGTTTTCAGTTTTTTCTTATTTAATTTGCGGCGTAGTATGTTGTCAACGAGAGTGGTACTGTATCCATTGGCGGTAGTTATGTATTTAATGGTGGGTGTTTCTTTTTGAAAATTGTCTTGTGATAAGGGAAGGCTGACAAGTCTGTGAATCATGGCATGGAAAGCTGCGTGTTTGTGGGCAGATGGATGTTGGGATGTGTTATGGATGATAGTGTCTGTGTGTGTGGGTTTTCTAAAAACATTGAAGATGTGTTTGTTGTCCAACCTAGAGATGGTTCGGTCTAAGAAATTAATTGATTGATTTTCATTTTCTAGTTCTTTAGTGAATTTTATGGATGGGTGTCTGGAGTTAAGGAACTCGACGAAGATGTCGAGTTGCCTTGTTGTACCTGTCCATAGAGCTAAGATGTCATCGACGTAGCGGTACCAGTACGTTAAATTTTGAAGAAGGGGATGTTGTGTCTCAAACAAGAGTGTTTCAAAATTGTCCATAAACATGTCTGCAAGTAGTGGTGACAGAGGTGATCCCATCGGAAGACCGTAATTTTGTTTGTAGACAGAGTTATTAAACATAAAGTAGTTAGTGTCCATGCAGAGTGAGATCAGATTGTATAGTTCTGTTCGTATTAGTACGGGGCATGTAGCTTTGTCCAGGATATTTTGTAAAATTAATTTAGTCTTGAGTTGTACACTCTTGAGTTACTCGTGCCACAAACAAAAAACACGACATAATCTCTGCCGTTATATGTAATTTTATGAACGATTTATTGCAAAGAAAAAGTTCGTTTATAATGCTGGAAAACAAATAAAGTGTATTCACGCCTGATAATTAAATTCAGCTCATTGTAATACTGGCAAGGTCAGAGAGGCGTCTTGGTAAAGTAACAACCGCATTAAGTACGACACGAGATTTCAAAGCGTAAAATAAGAGCGACATTTTTTACTCCTCGTTGACAGGTCTCTTATAGTTAATACAATGCTTAATTTGTTGAATAAGTAACAAAAATAATGAAAGATGAAATAATATTCTTCTGTTTGCAGTGGAGTTACTGCATTTAAAAACGAGACTCACAAAATGAATAGTGATTGCGTTCGCATTTCAAATTCAAATAAAATTATATATATTTTCAGAAGCTGAAAAAATTGCTTTCAGTCACTTCTGTCGTTTCAAGCAAATCGATCACAGGTTCAAATTTTTAAACACGACATTCTTTTGAATCTCGAACTTACGTTCTTTGAGAATGGGGTTTCCATTTAAGAGCCAGTGAGATGCATACGTGGGACCGTGCGTTTAGAGATTATGTGGAGTTAACTTATAATGCTCCAGCGCTCTTTATTGAGAAAGTGTCTCAACTTGCTCAATAGATTTGTCATATAATGTAGCTTTAAAATATGGTCTATGCTGATTCGTTATATTTCATTGAACAAATAGTTTTAAGACATGGAAAAATTGTCAATATGGCTTTGCAATTCCTTCATCGAAGTGTTGGCTTCGTGCAGAATCTCCGAGAGCAGCTTCGGGCGGAGAGCAGCTGGGAGGCACGCCTACGGCAGTTCGCGGAGAGCATATTTATCACGGGCCAAGATGGAATATACAGCAGTAAAAGCACGGAGTACAAGATGGCGGCGCTGGACGCCATCTACAAGCGCCATCTATCGGCGCTGCGCTACTCTTGGCCGCGCGACAGGCCGCGCCTGCGCGCCGCCATCACCCTCATCCGCCCCGCCGTCTCCGCTCTGCCGCCCGGCTTCCTCCCCGAAGACTACGGCCTCTCCCAGGTACAGCTCTCAACTCTTCTCTCTCTCCATCTCTCGTTTAAATGAATCTCGTTACTTTGCTCCTCGACGAATCCGCTGCTTCACCTTTGAATGGAGGTGGTTTGTAAAAGATGTCACTGTGGAATTGGTAATGTGGGAATAATGACAAAAGAAAATGGAACGCAGAAGACACTGCTTACTTGGTAAAAACCAGCCGCAAACACTATTTTCCCCCTCCCCTCCCAATTCCACTTCGATCGGACTCGCATAGAACTGGAGATACCATTGCGGTCAGGGAAGTAGCGACCGCAACACGAGTCGCTTCACATGGTATCACATGGTATCACAGAATGTTGATCACAGAATTCACTTCTCCCCATAACACGTAACAGTGTTTAACTGTTTTTGACGTAAAATAAACAAATAAATAACTACCACGCTCTCCTCGCGCGACCCGTACAATCACTAACTCCCGGAAATGGGCAGAGCAGAACTGTGAAAACTGCTGGGAGGCGAGTCTAGCCTGGCCACCGACAGCGCTCCTCCGTCACGGGCGGTGCGCGCTCCCGGGAAGGGGAAATAAGGGCGTGGAGCCTACCCCAGCTCCGGGCCTGCGCCTGCGGGACCACTGTTCCTGCCTACAGTGGGCCCAACTAACCATGACCACAACACATTTCCCTCATGACCACAACACACTTCCAGTAGCAGATCTAGGTAGCTCGGCTAAGGAACGACAGCTTCGGGCGACCTCCCCGCATGCTACGTCATGCAAGTAACAACAATTCACATTCTCCTATGTAAGAGACTAGGGCGTCGACGTAGAGGCTGAGCAAAGATAGTCAAGCCAGTTTCTTCCAAAATCTCAAGCGTGTTCGGCGATCGGGCGTGTCATTCTATTTGCGAATGAGAGAATGTCATTATCATACGAAAGGTTTTTTTTTTAAATCGCTCCTTTGATACACCTAATGAAGTGTATGCATGGTAAGCGATCTTAATCTTCCTCATGAAAATGTAGAGATGGCGATTGAGCGCGCTGATGCACGTTGCGTTGCAGATCTGCGAGCGCCCGGTGCGTGTGCACTACGTGGAGGGCGCCGACCACTACACGCTGCCCAGCAAGCGCCAGACGGCGGCGCTGGTCAACGCCGCGCTGGAGGCGGCCCACAAGGACCTCGCCAAGGACTTTAAGACCGCCCTCATCAGCCCGCGGCAGCACGAGTCATACGGCCTCACGAGCCTTCGCAATTAACCGACCACGTGCTCTAAGAGTAGGTGTTCAAGCTTCACTAGATGCATAGACTTGACCGTGTGGAACCTTCCACTGAGCACTTTAATTGGCAATCCTAGCCATTCCGGCTTCACTCCAAGAAACACAGAAGAGGTCAGCGCCGACGAAACTGCCCGGAAAGGAGTAACTAGATTGTCGAGGGACCGCCGCGTCGCCTGGCAGAAAAACGACGCCCGCGTGGGAGATAGGGAAAGGTCCACTTTGGTCCAAGAATTGAAGCCCCGCCTTCAGAGTTGCTTTTACGTGGTATATTTAAAGCTACCCCCAACAGATTTAATGTTTCAAATTGTTTTTGTTAATCATCCTCTAAATTGAAATATAACAGAAAAATATAAAATGTAAACTTCATCTAACATATGTGTAATTGAAGATACGTTATGCTACAACCTAATTGACATTTATCTATTCCTGCATTAATGAATCCTGTGATGTGAGGAGCAGTTGGTTATTAAGGGGTATAGCCGAATGAGGGGGGTGAAAAGTGACCCCAAACCAAATCGATAATCTCGACGCTCGTACGAAAGAGACAAAACATACCGTAGATTCACAAAAATCAGCCTGCTACGCAATCTGTTGCAGATATACGAGAAACGTATTTTATTTTCTTCTCAGCTTCTATTGCATGCATCAGTGTGGAAAAAATTGGAGAGATTTGGAAAATGGTTGAATTTTAAGGTATTTTTGGCAACCAATTGTAACGTCAAACACAAACGGAAAAAAATCGTTTTTCACTATCGTCCACATTATTTAATAATCTGAAAAAATATGTTATAGCATGTTATAAGATACATTCTAGGTGGGAAATTAAGACAGTACTCCAACGTTATCACGTCGAAAATATATTTCAAAAAATTATTTATTTTTTTCTATTAGTATATGGCGTGAGAATTGGTTGCCAAAAATACCTTAAAATTTAACTACTTTTCCCTTCCCCAACTTTTTCAGACTAATAAATGTAATAGAAGCTGAGAAAAAATAAAACAAGAAAAACACGTTTCTCCTTGTATCTCTGCAACAGATTGCCCTAGGAGGATGATTTCTTGTGAACCTACGGCATTTTTCATTCTCTTTTGTATGAGCTTCGCGATTATTTATTTGGTTTGGGAGCACTTTTGACCGTCTTATTCAGCTATATCCTTTGGATATTTAGCGTAATGTTATCCTGCACTTTTTCATCCCTTCTCCGGGCAAGTAGTCCGATAGACACTGCCTTATACGTGTACAAATGTTCGATTATTTCACTTTATCAAAGCGAATGCGTTGAATGTTAATTACTAAAACTGAAAGAAATTTCCTTACTTTTCAATAAGTTTTATAATTTACTTGGATATTCTCCAATCAGTTATAATTATCGTATTAGTATTATATTTTGTAGATGTCATTCTTTGTAAAAAATATTCTCCACATATAGTTTTGAATAAATGTTACTTGCTCTTTCTGTTTATTAGTTGTTTTCGTATCCACGCTGATTCCTTTATGTTTTATGTAATAAACAATCAGTGTAATGGAATTAAACAAAATATTACTTACTTCACATCTCCCATAGGTTGACCGTCATTGTTGTATTGTTAATGTTAATGGTCAAGTAAAAATATCCATGCCTGGACTGCAGGGAGAACAGTAGCATCTCCAAAAACTGCCACACATCCTTTCGTTATCTTTTGTCGTTTATTCTTTCAAAAAATTAGATAAGCCTTTCTACGTACGAATAGAAACATTTTTCAAGAATTAGAAAGCGTATTCTAAGATGGGTTTAGAAAATTAAAATATACGGAAACGGCAATATTTTCATTCGTTAAAGGTCATTGCTTTAGACTGGATATATTCATATCTTAAACAACGATCTCGGAGATTAAAAATACCGTTCTGTTATAGATTATTTTACTCATCATCCCGCTACATTGACATTGAGTATGGGATCCCACACGTTCGATTTAAGTCCTATCAACGTCATTCTGTGCTTAAAGGATATGCCCTCACCAATTCGAAACAGAACAGTATCCCTTGGCGTCTAAAACAAAAGCATAGAAGACTCGACTTTGCCCTTCTGATTCGACCGAGCTGCATGAAGCATACAAGCAATAAGTAAAACTGTATCGGAAAGAAAGAAATATCCCACTCTCAAATTAATTTCCTTTCAGGAAAACACTTCACGCGTAATGTTTTGCGCACGAACCTTGCTGAAAACATATACTCGGTAATGAGCTGGCAAGACATAATCACCAACATACTCCCAGGCGATCTCGCGTTAAATACACATCCCTTTCGCTTTCCCTACGTTCTTCACCCCAGCCCTATTTCGAACTATTTTACCTCCTTCTCTAAACACACTCCCGATTTTCCAAATCCCACTACCCATTCCTGTCCACCTGATGCCCCAATTTTCTCACAACCTGTTACAGCTGGGACACGTTACAACTTTCGACCATGACCCCGAGGTAAATATGGAGTAAATGTATGGCAACTACATTCATATATAATAGAAAAAAACATCCGTGTAGGTATTTGTAAAAGATTAACATTCTGCACCACAATGTTCAGTCTCTTTCAATTTTTTTAAAACTAAGTTTTTCGATATAGCTTCACAGAGCGATTTGAATCAAGTAGATATTCTTTGCTTTACAGAACATTCGATATCTCTTAATGAACTTATCATTTCCACAAATTCCTAACTTATATCTCTCAGGCTCTTGCTGTCGGGAATGAGAATTAAATAAAGGTTCTGCATATGGGTGTTCTTGTTCATGTATTTTTGTTAAAATTGATTTCGTATTTATCTCCTTGATGGAATTAAATCTGTATTCAGTTGAAAATGTTTTTGAATTATCTATTGTACATCTTTCTATACTTAATATTATCTTACTATATATCTACAGGCATCCAACAAAGCGAGGTACAGATTATAACCTGTTTTTAGAAAAACTAGAGATAACTATAAACAAAGTCAATAATCGCTCTTTTGAATCCATTGATGTATACGCAGATTTTAACATTTTTGTCGAATCTTACAAGAAATAGTAGTTTGTATATTTAATTAATGGCATTAGGTTATATATTGTAATAAATGTATCTACACAGCCAATCCTTAATTCAAAAAAATCGATCGATCCAATAATAATTAAAAATACTATTAGATATGAAATTACAACAAAAGATTTGGAAAACAGTGGTCACGATACACAAATTCTTAACACTACAAGAAATGCGGACACTGACATAAATAATTCACATTTGAGTAGATTGGTTACAAAAAGTAAAATTTAGTTCCTCATAAACTACTTGCTGCAGGAATTGTTGGACGCTGTTAGAATATTGTTTAATCAACGATAAATACGTATAATTCATTTTTTAAGCTTGTATTTCACTGTAACACGTGCTTCTTTCTTCCAAAAATTAAACTTTTAACGGAAATACAAAAGCATTGGGCATTCGCTCGGCAGCAGTGGTCGAGGCAACATCGTGTGCCCCGCTCAGTAGTGCCCCGCTGTCTGTGACTTGTTTACGTGTTTTCATCGAACTCAAGAAGTTAAAGTGTCAGTGTAAAGTAAGCAGTCTACTTCAGTGCATATAATTGTTCTGATTTCGATCGACCTGCTTCTCATTGTGAATGGGGAACAGAAAATAAATGGCGGATGCCGAAGCCGCTACCGAGGCAGGCCTCTGACTACAGGAGCCAGCCCGCTGAAGGAAACCACACGGCCGTCCAAGTTACAACAGAGTCGTTCTCAATGCTGTACCCGGAGAAGGAACAAGGTATTATAATTGAAGGCAAGACCACAGCACCCTCGAAAGGTACGTGAAGCCTTAGCATTGATTGTTCCGCCTAGTCACATCACGTATGCTTCAAAATTTCAAATAACAGGTGTGTGTATTTTGAGCAGTAAGCAGTTAGTGGACGAATTAACAGAGAGCACAAGACTATTAATTTGAGGCTCCTCCCAAAATATTCGGTCTCTTGTGAGTAGACAGAAACGTATAGTTATTTCAAATGTTTACCTATGATTCCTAATGCAGTAATTGAAGACGAACTAGACAAATTAAAAGTGATACGCAGCTCTCAAGTGTCGTTTCTCAGAGCTGGTTTTGGTAAAGAACAGTTCCTCATATCTTAAGTTTTCGAGACAGGTGTTCGTTCCGGAAGACTCAGTAAATTTGATACCTGAAGCCATACTATCACATACAAAGGAGAAAGAAACTGGATTTACATGTCAAGTGGTATCATTAAGTGCTTTCACTGCAAGGAAGAAGGTCATATTGCCAAAAACTGTAAAAATGTAGGAATTAACCTCAACCAACCGGAAGACATAATTGATAACAATGTAGCCGTTGATAACGAACAAAGAGATAAGGTTCTAGTTACCAAGAATTTCCCCACTTGACCAAGGCAAGCCTGTTAAGAGGGCTTTATCTCAGATCACAAGTATTCCCAGCAACAATTCAAGCGAAGTTCAGGAAGAACAATACAACCGTCCCCAAGGAAAAATTAACGGTGCGGCAAAACAAACTAAGAAAAGAAAGGAAAGTATCCAAGGAGAACACCATTAGTAGCGTCTGCAATAAGAAAAGCATAGTGGAGCAACTAGCTGAAAGAAAGAATAGAAGGATCCAACAATGTACTAACGTATGAGCAACTAAAGACTTTCTGGAAAATACTTATGGCTAAGTAACCCTTCAAATATCTCTTTGTTACACCAAAGAGACAGGCAGACTAATTGAAATGCTAAAGAAATATATCCATTACTGTCTGATATAGGAATAAAATCAAGATTTACGAGAATTATGAAGAAGCTGAAGGACCCAGTCCTCTCAGATTCCTCAAAAGAATCGTCTGACAACGACAATTAACAAGCGAAGATCTTCAAATATGAAGATTAAAATTTTACAATGGAATGTGAACGGTTTTCTTACTAGATATGAATTTCTTCAGAAGATCCTCAAAGACGAAAATTATGATATACTGTGCATCCAAGAAACCAATTTCAAAAATAAATACCATTTTAGTATAAAGGTTATCAATGTTTTATAAAATCCGAGTGATATGTGGAAATGCCAGTGGCGGAGTTGCCATCTATGTTCGTACGTCTATCAAGTGTAGTGAATGCGCGATTATAAGTGACCTAGAAGTATGTGTAATCGGCTGCATATTGGAGGTAGTAGTTTTAATCTGTGTAACGTATACATTCCTAATGCGTTTCAGCTAGAATCTACCACCTAGACAACTTATATGCACAAATATCTGGCCCGGTACTGATAGTGGGCGATTTTAACAGTCACAACTTGATTTGGGGATCAAGAAGAACAGATCGAAGAGGAAAATTGTTGGTGAATTTCGAACAATGAAGATCTTATAGTCTTGAATGATTGCAGAAAATCTACATACTTCAATGCGGGTAGCGGAACACATCTTGCATCGACCTAAGCATCTGCACTCCAACTTTGGCGAGATATCTAAAATGGAACGTAATGGAGGACCTTCACAGCAGTGATCATTATCCTATAGCATTATCATATGAGAATTCGATTATTCCTGAAGACATCTATATGCCCAGATGGATATTTAAAAGGCCAACGGAAGTCGTACCAAGACATCATTGCGAGCAAAGTTCAGAACCTTAAGAAATTGAACATCGACGACTCAGTGCAAATAAACGATATTGTGAGCAACTTTACAGACCTTATACTGTCGACAGCGGATGTGACTATTCCCAAAACAAAAAATACTAAAGTAAGAAGAAACTACCTTGGTGGACAAAGGAATGTGAAGAAGCGGTTATGAATTACAAGCACTGGTTTAATGTTTTAGAAACATAACACAAATGAAAATAAATTCACGTTTAAATCAGCACGGGCCAGGGCAAGAAGAATCATAAAACAATCTAAGAGGAGCTGCTGGAAGGAATATATATCATCCTTAAACAGTAAACTGAACTACACAGAGGTTTGGAAGAAAATAAATGCTATCGATGGAAAATGCAGAACAAATTACCGAAGTCTATGTATACGCCAGACGGACAATTCATTCAGGACCGTGCGATATGCAAGTAGCTTTGGAAAGTTTTCGCCTCCAATTCTAGTGATGCAACCTTGCGGATAGCTTCACGAAACATAAAGAAGAAACTGAGAGATCTCCCCTAAATCTGGAAGTAGAAGAAAATGAAATAGATGATTCCAAACAACTGAATGTACCCATTACGCTCCGAGAACTTAAGGTAAATATACGTCAACTAAAAGACACCAGCGCCAGTCCCGACGGAATACCTAACATATTATCGGATGCTCCTGAAGAAGCTATCAGGGTTCTTTAGACATTTACAATTATCTATATTTAAACAATGTCTTCCCACAAAAATGGTCAGAAGCAGTTATTGTTCCAATTCACAAGCCTGGTAAGGACAAATTTTTAGTAGACAGCTACAGGCCTATTGCCCTAACGTGTTGTCTGTGTAAATTACTTGAGAAGGTAGTGAACCACAGACTTAAATGGTACCTAGAAAAACATCAGCTAATATCGCCTCACCAAAGTGGTTTCCAAGAACTGATCTGCCTTAGACAGCATTGCAATAATTGAGAACGCTATCTACAATGGATTCGCCAATAACATGTTCACAGTGGTACTAAGCCTCGACATTGAAAAGGCATATGAGATGGTTTGGCGACGGCGTGTTATGGACATAATAACGAAACATGGAATTAAAGGCAACATAGCTAAGTTCGTCATAACTTTATTAAAGAACGTTATATTAATGTCAGAGTAAGAGGAGCCTTATCAGAGATATATGCTGACAAATGGGTACCGCAGGGCTCAGTGCTTAGTGTGACCTTGTTTTTGTTGATAATAAATGAACTGCAGACCAAAATCAAACCTCCCGCGCTAGTAAGCATGTATGCGGATGACTGTAATATATGCATCACTGGAAAACATCTGTCCTCCATAGCAGTTATAGCGCAAAACATCTTAGACACCATCCTCGATTCTCCAATGAAGTTGGTCTAAAATTCTCAAGACGAAATCCATTCATTATTTTCTCAGGAAGCGATCCACTGAGAAGACTCTATCCCTGAATATCGGTGAACACAAGATAAAACAATGTAAAACCTTAAAAGTCTTAGGCCTGATACTGACGAAAGATTATCCTGGATACCTCATATTAAAAGCCTGAAAGTGGAATGACGAAAAGACTAAACTTGATGAAAATCATAAGTCATTCGGCGTGGGGGGCCGATTATACAGTGCTTAGAAGAACATACCAGGCATTGATCAGGGCTAAAATGGATTATGGCAGCATATTCTACGATGCTGCAAATAAGAATATTAAAAGAATACTCGACCCTATCAATAACACTGGTGCCAGGCTTATATGCGGTGCATATAGAACAAGTCCAGTGATAAGCATGTTACAGGAAGCTAATTTACCACCTGGATAAAAGAAGAAGAAATCTAATTGTAGGATATATAATCAAAGTTACAGCTAACTGCAGCAACCTGTGAACCAAATTTACCACACATACAGAAATAGGAAGCAATTATGTTTCAAAAGAAACTACCAAAACCAATCAGTGTACGGGCTATACAAATACTAAGCACAATGTCAGAAAAAATTCCCCCTCTTAAACCTATTAGTATCACTGACTATGCACCATGGACCATGCAGGACATTAAAGCTGAGAGCTGATAAACAATCCTAAGTCAAAATTAACAACCAAGAGATAAGAGCCAGAATAGGACAAGAAATAGTCAAATATGAGAACTACAACAAATATATACAGATGGCTCGAAAAGTAGCAACTTGGTGGGATGTGCCGCTGTAACGTCAACAAAGTAATATCAACCAAACTGCCCGACAAGTACGCAGTCCTGTCCAGCGAATTATATGCCATCATCACAGCACTAGACTACATTCTCGAAGACAGTGAACGTAAATTTTGATAGTAACAGACTCAAATTGGCTCTGTCGACTATTGGAAATGTCTTTTATTCAGGAAACTCGCTAGCTGTAGACATTGTTGGTAAGATTAGAAACTTGAACTTTAAAGGTAAAGATATAGTTTTGGATGGATCCGGCTCATGTGGGTATCAGGAGAATGAGCTGGCAGACAGATCCGCAAAGAGGCGTCACAACTTGATGAAAAGTAACTCTCCCATAATACCACAGGACTATCATGCCAATATCAAGAAAATTACAAGAATTGGACAGACAGGAATGGAATAACAACGCCCGATGTAAATTGAAGTATATGTGAATACGATGATTATAATCCAGCCACATTCTTCTGCAGAGCTGACCAGGTTGTGTTAACTAGATGCAGAATAGGTCCACAAGCTACACATGTCCATCTGATCACAGGAAAAACAGCTGTTATGTGTAATGTGTGTAATGTTTCTATGTATGTTAATCACCTATTTATGTGCCCCAGGTTTGAGACTGACCGTACGAGACATGGTGTTGAGAACGACATGCCAAGTGTGCTGAAGGACAGAGAAAAATGTAATCGGTTTCTCAATTTTCTGAAGACCATAAAATTGTACGGGGACATATAAGACAAGTGTATAAACTTTATTAATGTGATGTGAATGTTTCTATAAATGTCATAACTCCCCATGTACAAAATATTAATGTGATTGTATAGATGTCGCTAATAACCTTTGCAGTTGATGCGACATAAAATAAAATAAATAAAAAAAAAAGCATTGGGTACAAAGAATTGCTTTTCCGTGATTTTTTAAATTTTTTTTGTAAGAAAGTAAGTGTTAAAGTCAAATGCAAGATTTAAAAAATGAATTATATGCCAGCCATAATACGATATATGAGTATCTTAAACAAGTACAAATTCTGCAGGGGTCACATTGGATCAACCGCAAATACAAAATACGATAAAAATGTTTGTATTTTATTACACTGAAACCATGTAATGCCTTAGGAATGATCAGTGAATAAGAACGATGATAAAAGAATATTGGATAACACAAAGATTAGAACATGCATCGAAGAACGAATTTTTTATCTAATTTCTTCTGGTGCAGTGGATTACAAAAGTTATACACAACTTTCGGACATAGTACAATTTGCTTGGTTCTATTATTACATAGTCAGGGTTACCAGGAGGGGTTTTTTCCTCAACGGAGGACATTTCACATTTTTATACTCCACGATGTATAGACAATGTACTCAACAATTTCAAACCATTAATAGTCTTTAAAAATTATATTAGACTATGCGTCATTCAAAATGAAAGCGTTCGATTGGAGAACTACGCTCCCACCCTCACCTTTGTTGTCCACCAAATAATAAGCATAAATAAGTTTTATATCATAATACGCCTAGTGATCTATTATGCAGACCATTTATTTGAATAAAAATGTAGATATTCAAGACGTGAGGTCCCTTTAATGAATTAAATTATTTTAAAATTATGTCCCGTTGAATTTTCAAATCAAAGGACAAAAAGGAGGACAAGTCATGTCAATTTAATAAAGGAGGGACGACAATATTAAAAAAGGAGGACTTGTCCACCAAACGGAGGACAGAAGGCAACCCAGGGAGGGTGTCCCCTCTGGGATCCTCTTCAGGCATCCAGCAGTGAAGAATTTATTTCTCATTTTAGTTATCTTAAAGTATTTTTATACATTAGAGTAGAATATAAGAGTTGGGATTGGTTTCAAGTGGGGGAAATTTGTCCCTGGGAAGTCTGGAGCGGATTCTTCTTTGTCGGACGTTTTACCTAGTTGAAAAATGATCTGGGATGGAAAATTAGGTCATTTTCTGTCGAACCTTTTTGACATGCTGAGATACGAGATAGGATGGTTTAGATATGAAATGTTTGAGAAATGATGGTAGATTATTGAGAAATTGAGGTCTTTGTGAATTTGAGTGTTTGCAGAACATCAGGGTACATCTACAGCTGCTCTCCAGATTTCAGTTCAAAAAGTAGATGATCGATGGATAAACAAACAACGTCTCCCCATACGGAGCAACGGTAAATTAGAGACGGACGAAGTAGGGCTTTGTAAAGATGTAAAGAGGGCAGCTGATCTAACATCACACTTGTTGGAATTGCGAGTGAACTATGATTAAGATTGGATTAGTGCTAATCTGGAGCTCTCTGATACCTCAATAGGTATTTGGATGGATCGTGTTTTGCGGTGTCCATTGGGCATTGTACACATATATGTATGAAGAAATAAAAGATGTCATCTCATACTCGAAGTTTCCGTTCTTAAAATACTTTCACGTTGTGACGAGAGCGCAGTGTGTTCTTTCAGAGTACATGATTTTGAAGGAAAATGTCGAATATTCTGCGTTTGGGTTCTCAGTTGCAATAACAACCAAACAGAAGACGAGGAAGATACAGATCTGTTTACTTTTTCAGAGAAAAGAAACACAATGTGGCGCAGTAAGTATGAAATGGCATTATACTGCCAACACATCAGGATGATTCGAGTCATTAGTAAAATCATTACTGAATTCAAAATAAAATGGAATTGGTACAGTTTCGACATTATATACTAATTTTTCCGAGCCATTGTCAAATGCAATAAATAGAAGATCATAATTTTCATGAATTGCAAAAATTGGTATTTTTTAGTCATCCGCATACCTCAATACGGATTACAGGTTGAACGTCGAAATTTGGTTCCCCTGGCAACACTGCAGAGGATGACGACTGTGAGATCTACTAATCAATATCCTGAATCACGAAATGTATGTTGGGTTTTGAATGTACATGACCGTTTGTGAACGTTAGTGGTTTGTTCATTTCTGAAAGTTGGTGGAAAGTTTGAAGCAAACAAATGGGAAATGAAAGTCATTGTACATGCATAGTCCATTGTCCATGAATGTTATGTACTATGTACAGTTTTGGGAAAGAAAACATTCAGAGTTTGAAAGTATTTAAAAATTATAGTAGGTTGAGTTAGTGAAAACGTGTGGAATGTTACTATACACTTACTCAGAATATTACTGTCGTAAAACGTTATGTACAGTATGAATATTGAAATGGAGTATTTTCTGAATAAACAACGTCTTTTACAAAATGTTATATATGTAGTTTTGAGAATGAAAATCCTTTAAGCCTACTACTCTTATTCTGTAGTTTTGCAAACCAATTGTTACCAATCCACGAATTCATCCATTTTCTTTTTAGTGAGAAAATAAATATCTAAAAACAGTAATGTCAAGGAAAATAAAAGATTCTGGAAGTCCACAAATACTTGCATTTCAAGTTACATAACATCTAACACATCAAATTAAATAATGTTGACATGATGACATAATAATGACAAATTAAATAATGTTGACTAACATTGTTTTGTAGGAAGTGCTTCAGCCCGTTGTCAAATTATTGTTTGCCTCTTGTACATATTGGATAATCAGTATTGTTCTAATGTTTCGATGGCATGATAAATAAATTTAACTAAACATACGTTTTATACACGTTGCATGCACATGGGTCTTTAAATATGTTAAAAAATGTCGTATTTAAAATAATTATAAAAACAGGCAGTTTCAGCGTAGATATTTCCATTCATCTTTATGTCTCATAAATTACGTTAACAAGTCAATAATAAAAATTTGAATGTTAAGTGAACACATTTTCTTTTTGCCTTTTGACATATTAAACATTCCTAGTATTTGCAAGTCCAACTGTAAGTTATACATCAGTATTTCCTGATTCGCTTCGATGAAAATCAGTAAAATCACATTCTGAAGAGAAGAAAAATCAGTATAACGTGTAGCGCGGTGCTCTCCTTTTTTAGTATCAAACTAAGTATTTTGAGACCGCAACTCTAAAAATGTATTGAGTGCAATAGAAACGAGTTAAGACGAGCAAAAATATAAAATCGACCAAAAGGTATATATTAATAGACAATACTTATTGATTAAAACTACTATCTAGTATACAAGAACTACGTAAAGCATCCGCCATCTTTAAGTGAGTCATAACATGCATTTTTCAGTACTTGTACGTATTAAACAGTTTTAACGTTGGTTGGTAATCAGCCTTGACCGTTTCAACCAAGTTTTTATTATCGTTATTAGTGAAAATAGTTTAATTGCATTATATTGGCATTCTTTAATAGCACTATAAAATTATTGATTAGAAAGTATAAAATATATTTAACTGATATTACGAGCATTTCGTATTTTTATGTTTTTACTGTCAGGAAGTATTTTCTGAATAATTGTGGTTGTTACGTTTCACAAAGTTTTGATAGAAAATTCTTTGCACTCTCAAATTGCTTCCACACACTTTTCGTTTCTATTACTGTTTTTCGGTACTAATTTTTTTAATGGATTCTATTTCAGAGTTTTAAACATTACCAAAACAACACATTTTAGTATTATATTAAAGTTCACAAGCTACTACGGACCTAAAACAATTGCTATCTGTATCTTAGAAAGGTAAACAAAGTGATTACAGCGAAGTTCAAAAGGTAAAGAAAGTGATAATCATTTCGCAATAGACATCTGCGATAGGTAATTTGAATTTATTCTTGCATTAGTTACTTACATTCTAAGCATTGGTTACTTACGACACGTACAGACATAAGTTAAATAGTCAAATGATAATCACATAAACCAATGATTTTACCTCAATTTTCTGTGAATAATGTAGTTGTCACTTGCACGGAATTTTCTATTACTGATAATAATAATAATAATAATAATAATAATAATAATAATAATAATAATACTTACGACGTATGCATATGCTCCCGTCATAATGTGGGAATGTTGCAACGTTCATTGCGACTTTTGCACAACACCCTCCTCACCCAGTTTGCGACGCGTGTCATGGCACGTAATCCTAGGCAACAGCGCGATTTGCACAAGGCGTTGTTTGGGTAGCAACGGTGTATTGTAATTCTAGCTATGAAGATTCTAGGACGATCATTCCAATTGGTGAAGATATTCAGTATTATACTTGGGTTTTTCTATAGTGGCAGCTGAGGGTATTATCCTCAAGATGGAATATCGCACGGCTTTTCGCGTCTTTCTCAGTCGTGCCGCTAGTCTCTTGATCTGCAGCACTGCTTGATACGTTTGCGATCATGCGATATCTTGCGCCAGGACAGAGAAAGACGCAAAAAGTCGTGCCATATTCCATCTTGAAGATAATACCCGCAGCTGCTACGTTTGAAAAACCGGTATTGGAGCCAGCATATCAGCAGGGTTACCAGAAATATTTTTCCCAGCGGATGGCATTTTACCAAAAAGGAGACATTTCAATGAAATGGAAGACAATTTACATTTCTATAGTCCACGATGTACAGACAATGTAGTGAACAATTCCAAACCATGAATAGTCTTTGAAAGTCATATTAGACTTTGCGTCATTAAAAATGAAAGCTTCCGGCTGGATGAGTTCGCCCCCGGACTCGCCTTCGTTATCCACCAAATAATAAGCACAAATAAGTTTTATCACAATATGCCTAATGATCTATTATGCAGGCCATTTATTTCAGTAAAAATGTAGATATTCAAAACATGAAGTCCCTTTAATTAATTAAATTACTTTAAAACCATGACAATATTTTTTAATTCAACAGAACAAAAAGGATATTTCATATAAATTTTAAAATATAGGGAGAAGAATGTTAAAAAAGGAGGACAGATGGCAAGCCTGATATCAGTGATGTTTCTTCCACAGCCATTCAGATGTACCAAATCGCCCTGCGTTGCCGTAGATATTACAATGAGGGCCTAAAGTCCATGTATTTTGATTCCCCCAAAAATAATGAAATTCGCCGAAAATGGCTTGTTGGTTGTTTTTTTGTTCACCAGAGGAGTCAGTTCTCAACAATGTGAACAGATGAACGTGTCTCAATTATCATTTAGATGATACATTCAAACATTCGTTTTACACAAAACGCACATATTACTACAATTAATACCGCCCCCAACAGAGTACTACTAAAAACATTAATGTAGAAAGTACTAAACAATTTTTAACGAAGTAAAATACCATATTTTCTTGTTTATTTGTATAGCATTCACTCAATTAATCAATACACTGCTAATTTCAGTTCGTATTGTTCATGCTAGAAATTCATTTTATGGCCCACGCAATTTGACAACCAACACATTTTGATACAAAATAATCAGCGACGTGCGTTAACACGTTGAATCCAACGTACTGCATTCGCGCCTCCCTTTAAGAGAATTTCTTTTAAAGAGAAATCGTATTGTTCTGGCATGCAGTTCTACTAACACATT
This sequence comes from Teleogryllus oceanicus, assembly GCA_964035755.1. Lineage (NCBI taxonomy): Eukaryota > Metazoa > Arthropoda > Insecta > Orthoptera > Gryllidae > Teleogryllus > Teleogryllus oceanicus. Next base: position 49,877,553 of record CAXIVR010000006.1, read on the forward strand.
TACTTACACGAAACTACAAAACAGAAATCAAAAAGTAAACTTACCTAATCATTCGGGATCAACCAAAGTTTACCATGCCTCGTAGAAATTCTTTCATATCAACATGGACGTTTTCTTCCCACGTGTACTCGCATAAAGATTAATCGAAATTGTTTTTAACTTTTCACATACACGTCGGGATGTTTAGACACCACTGAATCGCTTTCAAAACTCCTTCATGGAGAAAATAATGAAAGAAAAAAACAACCATTTAAATGATACACCACAGTAAACCCAACAATTCTATAGAAAAATAAAAGTAATTATAATTAGTAAACAAATATGTACTTACCTAATTCGAAAAATTACTTGACTAAGCCAAAAACGTGTTATTGCAGTTGTATGTGAATAATAAATAACATTTGTTTCCGTTAGAAAGAATACAGTAGGCCATGACCAACTTATAATCCATTTGTAATAGAATGCTATCGATTCAATCCATTGATTCTTTCGTTTAATGATAGGGTTAATTCTATTTACTGATGTATCGAACCACTGTGTAAGAAATACAAGTGTGTTCCAGTGAACTCTAGTGTAGACTGGAGGCAACACTGTGATCAAAATTCCTGACGGTCCACTATGACGGTGAACATCTCTTTTCCTACTTATCTCAGAACCAAATAGTAAGAATTAGCGTCTCACTCCAATTTTAAACATTTATTTCTTTTTTTTTTGTGTGTGTTCATTAAAACGTAATAAAAAGTGGAAAGAAGGCATTATTTAAGAAAGCAATATAGTGTGATATAAGTCAAATACATGTTTTTCGCTTTGCAGAACACTCCGTTGTCTCATAACCAAAGAGTATATCTCATAGAGTACATCTCAAAGAGTATGTCTCATAATGATCTAAACACACACCAAATTCCTAGTTTTTACCTCGTAGGATCTTATTGTAGACCGAGGGAATCTACTAAGGGCCCTGCTTACGGGGGTTTGTGTATTTTCGGAAGCAATGGAATTGATTCTACATTCTTGTCAGAATTCAATTGATATGCAGTTGAAAAAGGTTTTGAAGCAACAGTCGTATATCTTACTACGCTCAAAATTATCTTACCTTGTATCTATACTTGGGTTTTTCTCACGTGACGGCTGAGGGTAGTATCTCCAAGATTCGGCACGACTTTTTGAGTCATTCTCAGTGCTGCAGCAAGCTGTCGTATGATCGCAACCGCTTTCTAAAAGGCGCCTAGATCTAGAAGGTGTTGATCAAGCCATGCTGCAGATCAGGCGACTCTAGCGGCAGGATAGAGAATGACTCAAAAAGTCGTACCGAATCCATCTTGGAGATACAACCCTCAGACGCCACGTTAGAAAAATCCAAGAATATAGACCTCCAACACACCGAACAATAGATTATTTCATTTTCTTAGAAAATCTGGAGATAATTCTAAACAAAATTAGTTAACTGTCTTTAAAATCCATTCTTGTATGTGGAGATTTCAATATTGGTTTTCTGAACGAATCCCACGAAAAAGAGCAGTTTCTCAATTCAGTTTCTTCATTCTTTTAATTTAGATATTACTGTGAATGTACTACGTTACTCTACAACGCATTGCCAGATGAATTAAACAATTAAAGTCGCTACACACATTTAAGTTAAAAGTAAAATCTTTTCTGCTGCATAACTGTATCTATACAATTGGAGACTATACTGATCATCAAAAAGAAAAATAATGCTTATTTTATCAAAACAATGATATATAATGGATTAGTTTCCATTTGTATTGTATTATTCTTATAAAAAAAGACTTAATATACCTGTAACAAGTAATGTACTCCAGCTTCCAGGTCAATGACCCCCATCTCGATCAGGTTTTTGTCCAGTTTCCCTGATCCATTGAGCAAATGCTGAGATGGCCCCTTGATTTGCTTCTGGACATAAATGTAGCTGCGCTATGCACAGGTTTTATTAAGCTCTCCTTTTTTTGTAGTGGTAGTAGAGCAGAAAGTGATTTACTATATTGTTAGCAACGCAGAAAAATCAATGACTTATGCACTTCTCCCACGCGGCGGGGGGAGGGAACATTTACCTGCCACATTGTGGCTAGGCTCACTCGTACGGCTCAGAGCAAGTAACGAGCAAGATCTTCATTTACTTCATTTTATTATTATTATTATTATTATTATTATTATTATTATTATTATTAATTATTATTATTATCGTTTTAAATTTCATTTTTCTTTCAACTCAAAATTCAATCATTCATTTCTTGGAGACTTTTTTAAAATTCACCCAATGGATTTTCCTTGGTTTGCGTATCTTTAATAATTTCATTATATAGCAAATAATAGTCGTCGGAAACCTAAACAAATATATTAATTTAATGGTAACCAAATAATACCTCATGTAATAACATTCGCATCTAGTTTTCAGCTTGTTGGCATTCTTTACAATCAAATGCTGCGCAATATTTTGGCTTTTTCGGTGACAGACATGATTGCAAGCATTGCTAACACACAAGTCACATTTAAATTGTAAGAGTCTGTTGATAGTTGTTCACCGCAGCCAACGTAACGAAAAAAGGTCGGCACGATTTTCAGCACTTCAAAGCATTGCAGTAGTGTATTCAGCTATAATGCTGAGATCATTGGCGGGTTCACTCCCAGTATTCCCCATTATTGCTACCATGTCTAAAACTGAAGCTCATGTGAGTTCTACATCACTTGGACATTTTGGGGGGAAGATGGCTTCGACAGCGACTTCGATGACTTCGATAGGACAGCGAGTATTATAGGTAACCTGCCGTCTCTGATAGTATACTCTCTGGTAACCTGGCTGATCTCTTCGTATTAAAAACCTGTATTCGGGAGTGTGAAGTAAATTTAGAAGTTTCCAGAGTGTGTCGAAAATGCTTCTTTAAACCGTCTGGTAGTTGTAGTGATACGATGTCTCATCAAATAGCTTTGTTTTTCATTCGAAGCCAGAAGATATTAAAAAGAAATAGATTAAAGTTTTCCCTAAAAAAAGAGAAAATCAAAAGGCAATAATTATATTTTCGTGAAGGATTTCAACAATGAAAACGATATAGAGCGATTTTCCTAAGGATGAGCCAAAGTGACAGCTTGTGCTGGCAACATAACTGAAGGTTCTGTGGTCGTCATGCTCTTGAGCCCATTAGACTCCCTTCCCACATTTATTCGTTTGCAGTTGGCGAACTTGTAAATGACTTCGACTCTTCCTTTAGTGATGTCCTCGTCCGACAAAAATATAGTGCGCCACGAGAAATAATTGAAATTTGGAAGTTCAGTTATGTGCTCTTCTGTAAAAACTTTTTTTCTTCATATATTACATTGAATTTATTTTGTGTGTGATAAATATTATGTTTATTTTAAAACCGATACTTGAATGCGAGATATGTACCGATGCACTTGGCAGTTTTCTTTTACTGATTGTGAGAGGATTTTAAAATATTTTCCACATACGTAATTAAATTTAAATATTTCCCGAACTCGCGTACGTGCATATATTTAAGCGAAACTCATAGACTTCTACATAGGGATGCTTTCACAGGAGCCATCAGCACTTTACGAAGGGACGTAGCTGAACAGCTGTTGCGGCGGAGGGATACTTCCCTGACATACATGTGATGTTCACTTGTTATGGCGAGCTGTCACTTTGGCTCATCCTTAGGAAAATCGTGCTATATATGAGGTAAGCACATTTACCAGTAATTCACTATATACTGTCAGTTAATTATGAGATAAATGCACAAGTAGTGAAAAATCATACACAATATTGTGAAATCTAAACAACCAAAGTAGTACATTCATTATTTATACATCAATTCGAAAAGAAATTCCAGGTGTTATATTGTGTAATCAAAGAATATAAATGAACATTTTGCGCTAAATTAGTGAAAAGTTCATGTTGTACCAAATTCATTAAATTTTACGGTAGCCGTTATATGTTTCACTGAACACTCGTGCTTTTTTTAGCCTTTGTCCAGAAATGTTTTAAACTTTCGTCCCCTATGCCTGCATCACACTATTTGTTGTCATTTCTTGAAAATAAGAGACAATGAAAGCAATAGTCTATTTCTTTTAACACTGCGAGTCAACACCGGCTTCGTGTCTTACCACTATTTTTCATAATGGCGGGATTTTTCCCATTTGCTTTTTTTAAAGAAAGATTTGGAGTAGGTCTTTTAGTTTTAAATTCTAGTTTCCCTCGTAGCTTAAATTATTAAAGTTTGTTGGGAATTATAATAATGAATCGATGAAATTGTCGCCTTTACTAGAGCCTTATTTCTTACAGTAAAGCAATAACACATTATTTATCAACTATTGATTAAGTACCACTTTGATCTAAACGCGATGAACATGAATTTCTGACCAGTCTGATGCAATGAGCTGAAATCTTAAATTTTTCAGCTGGATCTATTCGTTATAATATATATGCTTGTCCAACAATATAAAATAAGCACAGTATTTCAGTATGTTCCTCAGTACTGCAAGAATTCAACTGAGCTCGTATTTTCTGATCGTGCAGGCGGACGTCGCACAGATGACACAGTCTCCTAAACAGAAAGTCCGCTGAGGACCAGGACAGTGGTCCGCATTCACGTTGGACAAACATTTATTTGACTGTCCGCAAAACAATTTTAAAATGACTTAATTACTGACTTATTTTGTTCTCTCTTGTTCGTGTCGCTCGCTAGAGTCGCTAAGACATTTTAAATTTTATTATTAACTAGCTGAAGTACCCGACGTTGCTCGGGCATTTATTACTGTAAATTATTGCAGAAAGAGGAATGCTATCTTTTCATGCCCTGCTGCGGGGCCTACCTCTACCTCTTCCATTGTATCCCTTCTCCTCCCTGCTTCTTCCTGCCATGCTCTGCCCGGCCACGCACCCAAATTTAGGTCTACATCGCTCACTTTTCCATAAAAAATACATTTTTCTTTTTTAAAGTTCCAGCTCCTAAACATTCTTCACATTATAACTGAGAACAATAAAAGAAATCTAAACTACCAAAAAATAATACTTGTAGACTCGCGTGTATTATATTTGCTGAGTTTTATACATTATTCCAATACTGTCAATAAATTGTCACATTGTAAAACTTTCTCTATTGTATTCATAAAGAAAGATTTGAAATTGATCAGTCAACTCGTGACCTTGAAGGGACTTCCTGTTTTAAGCGGAGTTTATCATGTCAGAATTCTTGTACGGTGACGTAGAAAATAGATATGGAATATAGATGTAGATGTGAAAACGTAATTGATGAATCATAACCACAAAAGGAAATGAAAATGTATATGCTGAAACGTTATTGCCAGTATTTATAATTATTTTCAGAAACGACAGAAATATATGTTTAAATTACATGTAAAAACTTATTTGTTTACGTAAATCAATTCATCATACCATTAAAGCATGAGAACAATACTGATCCACAAACATTACGTGTACTTAATAAATTGACTTTGTACTGTTAAAAAACCGTATTAGCTTTTATTTTATCAGAAAATTAATTAAAAATTAAGAATGTTATAGACAAATATGTTTAGCTAAATTAATTTTTGTTTATTTTTTTATATAAAAGATGAGTGAATTCATTCTTTGGGAGCAATTGATATGAAAACAACAGCCAGATTAGTCTCAATACCTACCAATAATTATACTACATACTTAATTACACACCATTGCACATATTCAAGAAAAAAGTTCAACTGGGTGGGCCCAAAACATACAAACATTTTCCATTTTACTAATTTCACCATGAAAACTCCAAATAGCGAAATTGTGAATGCTAATGAAAAACTGCTCCACTACGTAGAGAATTATTTACATTTGCATCCCTCCTTATGGTATTATTTTCAATAGTGCGAGTGAGTAGTTCAGTAAGTTGCATTAACCTCTGAGTAGCCAATTCAAAATGTTATAGACTGCCCAATTATTTGCACTTGTAATTTGTTTTGGCCACTGTGACACTCGCGTTGTTTCAAACAATTCAATGTTTACAAATTTCTGTAAAAGAAGAGGGTGTTTTGAATGTATACGATATCTATATAGTAGTACATTGTAGATTACTGTATATTATTGTACTTTATACTCACTCAATCTACCTCAATTTTTGTACACTTTCAAACTGCAATGTTTTCTTTCCGCTTTGTACCTAACACGGGTTAAGGATAATGCATGTACATTGACATCTTTACCACTTTAGTTACGGATTTCTTTCAAATATTCCACCAATATTTAGATCTAACAAATCACCAGCGTTCACACAGGGACATTACATAACCTTATTCAAACTCCAATAATTTCGTAATAATTCTGGACATTGATGAAATCAGTAGTGGATCTCAGATGTCATCCTCTGGTGGCGCGCAGCTAAAATATTGGCATTGATGCACTCTTGAATCTGTGATGCAAATATATGCCAAACACGCCCAGAAAAGTAATTATTTTGTAAATATATTACGGTTTGTGGTTCTAAATCATAGCCTATAGTACTCCAGGCCTTTAGAGGATGTTAGCACAAAAGTTTCGTCGGCATTGGCTCAGTAGATTCAGAGATTACCGCGCTGTAAGAAAACACACTTCTGTCTTTATATATTAGTATAGAAGTATAGATAAAGATATAGATATAGATAACAGCATTTATTTTTGGTTTTTAAACAAACTACTGAGATTCAATTTTTCACTTCTACAAGACATTTCTCTCCAAAAGTGTGCATTAATTGCTTGTGAACAGCACTGATTGTCATAAATCGTACCACAAGCGACCCACTGTTTCCTGTCACCTCTCACAGTGTCGATTGATTGATTGATTGATTTTTTCGTGTTTCCGGGCGCGTCAACTGCTTTGGTCATTAGTCTCGTTAGTGTAGTGCGTGTTTTTTTTCTCGGGAGATGGCGGTGATCTTCCCCCACTAGATGGCGAGATCCGGCGCCGACTTACCATCGGCTAGTGGGGTTCCCCCTAACCAGGACTCTCCCACCAGCGGTGCACCGCCCCAGCAGGGACAAGCTCTAAACTCCCGACCTATCTTCCGAAATGTGTGATAGTGTAGTGCATGTTAGTGCAAGTGTGTGTGTGTGTAAGGGGAAAGGATATACAAAGAAGAGGAAGGAACGATCGCGCGCGGTCCGTGGCACGTTTGTTAGGATACTGCTCCGGCATTCGCCTGGTGTTGATCAGAGAAACCACGGAAAACTATGATCAGAGCAGCCGGTCGCTAGAATTCTCCTCCAGACAGCTACTGAATACGACCTAGCTGAAGAGCTAGTCTCGCGGGCACACGTACTGCGTAAGTGTTGACGCCGAAAGGCCAGAGCTTTCGTTCTCTCTCGCGCGTAAGTTCGCAATTGAGCGGGAAGTGCATAATGCCACACTCTCGAAGCCATACGAGACATGTAATTGTTCATTCGAGAATTATCAATAAATCTATATCTATACTAATGTATAAAGACAGAAGTGCGTTGTCTTACAGCGCGGTAATCTCTGAATCTACTGAATGAAAGCCGATGAAACTTTTCTGTTAGCATCCTTTAAAGGCCTGGAGTACTATAGGCTATGATTTACAAACATAAACAGTAAATATTGTCAAAATAATTACTTTTCTGAACATTTTTCGCCCATCTTTACATCACAGATTCAAGAGTGCATCAATGCCAATAGTTTTGCTACGTGCCACCAGACGATGACGTCTGAGCTCTACTACTGATTTCATCAATGTCCAGAATTATTACGAAATTCATTGGAGTTTGAATAAGGTTATATATTGTTCGCGCAAGCTTTCTTGATACACGAGCTCCCTTAGTCATCACCCAGCTCTGAATAGCACGGCCCGGTCAGATACTTAGGTTCGATACGGAACGGCACGTACCATTTACAATGCTGGCAACAACCGCCTCGTACTTTCAAAACCATTGTAGCATTCCTCGTGGCGCTTTGCCGTGTTAAGTTTATGCTTACAGTTGGTACGCCCTTTTACGCCAGAGCCCTCTCTCCGCAACCCCGGTTGTGGAATATCAAGAAAATTGGCGTGTGTAGGAATGTCCCTGTGTGAACATTTGAAAGAAAGCCGTAACTGAAGTGGTAAAGAATGTCATTTTTCAGGCATTGCTCTTTGTCCGTGTTATATACAAAGTGGCAACAAATCACTGTGAGTTTGAAAATGTTTAATAATTTAAGTAGGTTGAGAGAATAAAAAGTACAATAATATACAGCAATGTACAATGTACAATATATAGATATCGTATACAATCTAAACAACGTCTTCTTTTACACAATTTTGTTACAACTGAATTGTTTGAAAATTCAAAATTTAAGTAGTATATGACTTGGTGTAGGGATCACAGAATTTTGAAAATGTGCACACAATTCACTTTTCCCCATAGCACGTCATACGCAGTTTTTAACTGTTTTTTGACGAACATAAATAAATAAATAAATAAATAAAAAGTGTCACAATTGTCAAAACAGATTACAAATGCCAAGAGATGGGCAGTCTACTAAAATTTTGAATCGGCTACACAGAGGGAAGATGGACTTGAAGTACTCACTCGCCACATTGAAAATAATACTGCAAGAAGGGGAGAAATGTGAATAATTCTCTAAGTAGTAGGGCAGCTGTTCATTAGGAATCTCAATTTGACTATTGACACAGTTGTTAGGTTCAAAATTGTAAAATGGAAAATGTGTATATGTTTCCAGTAAATCCAATAAAATTGAAAGACTAATATGTACAGTTGTTTGTCATGTTAATTGAGTTGTACTTTTTTCTTCTGCATGTGAAGAAGGTTAGTGCATTGGTTGGTAATTAATCAATGATCATTACAATAATAAGACTAATCTGTGCAGTTGTTTTGCATGACACTTACTCCTAATGAATCAATTCATGTATATTTTTCAATAAATAATTGAAAAAAATGGTAGATCGGGAGAATAGCTACCGCCCTGCTCCAAAGCCCCCTGTACGTATAAATCTCTGTAGCAACGTACTCTCATTAAGTGAACTGATTATTCCTAATTTTCACGCTACAAAGTTAATTTTATAACCCACACAATTCTTTAACCAACGCATTTTTTCACCAAGTGGTCCGCGACGTGCTACCGCACGTCGCTACCGACTGGATCCCAAATTGCTACGTTCGCGAGGGCCTTCGGGCCCTCGCTCTCGAGACCTGGTTCGCGCCTCCGCTGTCGCTTCGGCGCTCACGTTGTTTTATATACCTCCCTCACGTTTATGAGAATTTATTTTAAAGGAACACTCACTTACTTATCAAACTTACCTTTATCAATATATGTGGAGAAGAATGCATAAACCAAATCACTTCCATTAAATGAAACAAACGAATGGAGAAAAACAATTGCTTAGAAACGTATGTGACTTAATGTAGCCTTGGCATAGGGGGGTAGCTATTCTCCCGATTAGCCGAAAAAAATTAATTTATCTAAAATATTTTGTTTAAGCAAATAAAAAAATCTGAGAGTCCTTTGTTTCTATTATTCAGTGATCATGTTCATATTGGTAAAATGGAAAATGTTTGTATGATTTCAGTCCACCGAGTAAACGTTTTTCTTCAATAGTGAAGGAGTTTTGAGCAGTGGTATTAATTTAGGAATGATCATTTACATATTGAGACTAATCTGTCAAGTTGTTTTGCATATCAATTGCTTCCAATGAATGAGTTCATTCATATTTTTCTAAAATAAATAAGCAAAAATTAATGTGTCTAAAATATTTTTGTCTCAGCAAATAAAATCTGGGAGTCCTTGGTTTTTATTATTTATATTTCAGGATCCATAATCTCTATCACTTGATATAAAATAATGATACTAATATTGTTTTGTAATTTATTATTTACACATAATGTACTGTTGGTGATATTAGTTTTCTAATGTATCAGTCTATATGAATTGATTTACCTGAACAAATAAGTTTTATGCTACATGTTACTAGAAAAAGGTAGTTATGTTTCAGAATAGATACAAGTATTTTCGTTTATTTTTATAATTATGATTCATCAATTACGAGTTAATTATGATTCATCAATCTATAACTATTACTGCGGATGTACCTACTACCGTACGCGTACATGTCTCACTCAGCTTAAAACAGTAAGTCCCTCCAAGGTCACGAGTCGACAGATCAATTTCAAAACTTTCAATTTATGAATACAATAGAAGAAAAAATATAAAAATAGGGTAAGTTTTACAACGTGACAATTTATTGATAGTGATGGAATATTATATAAAACTCCACAAAAAGTATGTGTATTTTATTTTGTCGTTTAGATTCGTTTATTGCTTTTAGTTATAAAGTGAATATTTAGAAGCTGGAAGTTTTAATAAGAGAAATGTAATTATTTGTGGAAAAGTGAGCGAGGTAATCCGGAAATTTCTCAATGGGGGTCAAGAGAAGACAGCTATCGTGGAAGAGATAGAGATAGGTCCCGCCGCAGGGCATTAAAAGATTGAATTCCTCTTCCTGTATAATAATTTACTGTAGTAAATGCCCGAGCAACGCCGGGTACTTGACCTAGTACATTATAAGGTGATGTAATTTTTTATGTTACTGGCAGACAGTTGTCAACGCCACCATATTGGAGATTTAGTGCGGACTGTTAGGTTGCTCCTAGAGAAGTAATTCTGACAGACGGACGGAGAAAATCTTAAAAATATCATTTTTTCGATTACATAGCGTTTTCAGAACCACATATAAAAGCAAAATACATATTTGGTATAAGGAGCACCGAAAATTTGTATTTCTACCAAAAATATCCAGTCCATTTCCATTTATTTATTTATTTATTTGCATAAATGTATAACTTTTTTATGATCCCGATAGTGTTTGCAAACATCCTATTTGCACACGCTAGAGCCAGTGCCACTCACGTTTGTAAAGAAATTCCCTTCAGCTCATTGTTTGAGCTGTGTTCATGAACACATTAACATGCTGTGCTGAATTTCCTAGGTTCTCACCTCTCTGAATTGTCTGCAAAAATTACATTGTTCTACAGAAATTGATCAAACGGAAGTCACTCACTTTTTACTCGAGAAATATTCCATTAAACATATGTAAATACCATTCCCACCACTAGCGTGTGAATCCTCTTGTTTTTTTTTTACTTTTATTTTTCCTTTGCAATACAAATTTGAACTTCCCTGTTATACTCCCACATGATAACTCCATGTGCTTGTTATAAGGGTTGGGAAAGAACTCATGGTTATTTTTTTTTCTAAAAGAATGTTACCGGATCACATATTTTTATTTGTCGAGTGAAAGAAATGTTGCACTAATGTATGTTCACAACAAGTATCTATGTGAGGGACTCTATTAGCTCAAAGGGCAATGTCAAATCCGTTGTCTGAGAACCGCCGTGCGAAATTAATGTAATCCGTTTCGAGCAGCGCTCATGCTCCAAGATAGTCTGCCTCAATGGAAGAAATACCCCAAGAATGTCACAGGGAATTGATGCAAATAATTTCTTTTCATGCCGGACAGTTGCGAGATGCGCAGGAGAGTTTCTGGGAGGACGCGTAGCAACCAGTGATCAGCAATGCACGTGACGACCTTTTAATGGGGAGCATTGTGGCACGTGTGGTAATTGAGCTTCTGCCAAATCCGGCCTTCAGAACGGATATGTAATGCTTCTTGAATGTTGTAAACTCGTGTAAGCTATAATGCACTCGAACATGAAATCAGTTGTATGATGACAAATCCCTTAATAAATATGAGAAACCCAATATTGGAGAGCCGTTAAATGTCTCTACATTTAGTTCATACCTGGTCCTTTCATGAGTAGATTTTATATTTTCCACCCGTGCTTGTATTCTCACAAAAAAGCTAGTGGTGCTACAGAATGGCACAGATAGTCTCATACTAAATAGTTTTCTAATTTTATTTGGTGTGGGCTAGCTGTTAGGTCTGCCACATACTTTTGCCAGTTACCATCTATCTCTGCCCAAAATCATTTTTTTTTTCTTCAATTTTCCGGTTTTTTAATGGTAGAACTGAAATATTACTTTATAAAATATCATTTAAAGCACATTCGTAAATCCAATAACGTAATCACGCAATATTACGTGAAAAGTACTAAAAGTTTTAAAAAATGTACATGACCTTAATGAAGGTACTAATTACAATACAACAACTTTCATTTGAGGGAAAAATCTCGATCTTCAATTTTTTGTCGTTGGAAGACGCCGAAAAATATTCAAACACTTAAAATTTTAGGAACTTCAGAGTTAACAGTGAAAATTGGACCTATGTGACCTTAAATAAGTGCATTTTACTCTTCTTATTCTTACAAGAAATTTAAAGAAAATTCGAGCTATTTTTGAGAAAAAATTGAAAATCTCCCTGGGAGCTTCATGTAAACTACCCCCCAAATTTTAAAGAATGTTTTTCAAAATTGCAAAGCTTTGAGTCGAGCCCGATCGATCAGGGAATATCCATTTTGGAAAAATCCTACGTAAAGTTAGGCGCTAGTGGTGTTCACAGACGAACGGGCAAACAGACTGACGGACGGACATTTCGAAAACAAAAACAACAATTTTTAGATGTTAAGGGACTCCAAAACGAGTATTTCCTTCAAAATATCGAACTTGATTTTCCGCAACATTACATAACTTTCTCTATACCTCTTATACGAGAATTATTCTTTACTCTTTATACACGTACGTATTCTGCAAAATAATTAGCGGTGCTACAGAATGGCAGAGACGTTCCTCATAGTAATTAGTTTTCTAATGTTTTTGGTCCGGACTTTGTCTATGTCTGGGCTATGTCTTTGGCCCCATCCCCTTGTCAGATGACATCTATCTGCGCCCAAAGAATGTATTTTTTTTTTAATTTATATTTTCGGTTTTCTAATGACAGAACTGAAATATTACTTTCAGAATGTTAGTGAAGAGTAAATTCTCCTCCTACATAGAAATTTTCGTTGAAAAAATTGGAGTCATGTAATAAAATTAAGTAAGAAAATTTAGTTTGAGCGTTACTGAAAATGCGAAATTTAAAGCTCTTTTTCACACAAGACTTTTGAGTTTTCGAAAAACCTTGATCTTTCGAAAACGCGCAATTCGTTTCTGAAAGTTCCCAATTTTGAACTTATTTTAAAAGAAAGATTTTCATTTTTCGAGAAACTTTATAAAACATCATTTGAAGTACATGTACCCATAATTGCAATGATATGAACACATCGCCGCTAATGTAAATATTAAGTGAGATATAAGTAAAAAAATTGCTATTGTGAGATTTTTGAAAAAAAAAGAATAGAGCAATATAGAGTTTATCTCTGTACTATAAACATTTAGCACTATCCGTACCAAACTTTTAAAGAAAATTTGGATCCACTTTCGAGCAAATCTTGATTTTTTTTTAAATATTGCATATGAAGCAATATTGCCCGAAAAGTACTAAAATTTTCAAAACGAATTTTCAGGATCGTAATGCAAGAAGTAAATATGGAGAAAAAACTTTTCTTCAAGGAAAAATAGTTGCCTTCAATTTTGTAATAGTACGAAGATGCCGAAAAAATATCAAACTTTTGTGTTTTCGAAAATTCAGTGTTAACAGTGAAAAACCTATGCCATATTTATAAATGTATTTTTCTCTATTATTAAAAAAATTAAAGAAAAAAGTTGGTGCTATTGGAAAAAATCGCTGGGGCTTCATGTACGGTACCCCCAAAAATTAATGAATGTTTTTTAAAATCACAAGGTTTTGAGTCGAGCGAGATCAACCGAGGAATATCCATTTTGGGAAAACTCCAATGTATGGTTTAGGTGCTAGAGGTGTTCACGGATGGACGGACGTTTTAAAAAAAAATAATTTTTCTGCATCATGGAACGCCAATGTTGAAATCTCGAAATCAGTTTTCCGCAGCATTGCATAACCTTCTCTATACTATGTATATAGTACGTATACGAGAAAGTAAAAATAGTTGTCATGAATAACCCCCACCCTAGTAAAATTTACTCATTGACAAAACTGTTGAGTAAGAAGGTCACTTCCATTTCTTTGTAAAATGAAAGACATAAGTGAGAGATTATTCTGGTTTCATTATTACGTCCTTAAGTAAAATGTAAATAAAGTTCGTCCCTTTGTCCAGCAACAACTTCGTTAATTTCGCAAGACTGTCAGGGAAACGGAAGCGACCTGCGTTAATGACGTGCATTTTAATAACGTGTATTCTTGAATAAAACAAGGTTCGGATATAATTGAAGGGAAGGTTTCCTAAAAATGTTAATTTTTTAAACTCTCGATTATCCTTTAAAAACGTACAACTCCCGGCTTCTTCCCGCATTTCTGTTTTGCAGGACCGCGACTGTCGACCCATCATAAAGGTGAGAAACAAGTTGTGCACGTCATTGAATTGGGTGATTGCGTTTGGCGAAAAGCACTATTAACACAATCCAACTGGCAGTAGCGTGATCGTACAGTCTGTTCGTGGGGAATATTGGAAAAAATTCTAGCTCAATATACGAGTAGGGAAACGTGTGAAATCCAGAGCAAAACTGTTTTTTAATGGGACAACAGTTAAAAGGAGTAAAAACGAATGGTTAAACGAAAGTTAAACTCACATAAAAACATTTACTCAACCTAGAATTACAAGTACAGGTATGACTAAACCTGTCACTAAATACAATATTTTGAATGACTGGATTTTCCGTTGGAGTTTGTCATTAAAGTGTAAGCACGTTATTTGACATCTATACTAAAATAGTATAGTCAAATACATTTATAAAGATGGAATAGGACCGTTTTTCAGAGTTGACCATAAAGTTTTGAAAATTTCAAAAGTTTGAAATATTTTCGACTTATTCCTATTAAAAAATTGAAGATAGAGATGTTTCCTTCAAGTAAACATTTTTCTCCATTGCAGTTCTTTCTTTAAAATCATGTACATATTTTTGAAAATTGTAGTAGTTTTCCCGCAATATTCTATGCAATATGTGCAATTTTTTTAAAATTAAAAAACAAGATTTTCTCAAAAACTGTTCCTATTTTTTCTTCAATATTTTGGTAGGGTAGAGTGCTAAATGTACTCTACAAGATGACATAAACGCCATTCTGCTCTATTGTGTTTCTCAAAAATTACAATTTTTTTTACTTGTTCCTCAGGGCAATATTTACTTCAGCTCCAATTTATTTACATTGTTGCATTTACGAGTATAGGTGCTGATGATGTCATGTAAAGTTTCTCTATAACTGAAGCGTTTTCTGTGAAAATAAGCTCAAGTTTCCGCTTCTTCAGAAACTTTCAAACGCCATTTTCTCAAAAACGGCTACATATTTCTTTAAAACTTTTCGTACGGATAGTGCTAATTGCACTGTTTAAAATGAAATAAAATTAAAAATTTTTTAAATATAGTAACGCTGTTAATTTGAGATTTCAATCTATTTGTATACATTATTGTATTTCTGAATAGAATTGCTTCAAATGACTCCCAAAAAAGTTTTTCGAAAACTCAAAATTTTTCCGTGAAATAGAACTTCAAATTTCGCATTACAGAAACACTTAAACGCCATTCTCTTAAAAACGGTTCAACATTTTTCAACGAAAATTTCCTTGAAAGATGAGAATTTTATCTTCTTTAATATTCTTAACGTAATATTTCGTTTTTTTGCTTTTGGATCTCATTCAACGTCAATTTCGCTTTTTGTAATACATAACATTTATCGGAAATAAGGAATAGCAACACTTGTCTTCAATATAGTTGCGTTTTATGTTCAAAAGTCTTTCTGTATTTGCTAGATTGAAATTGGAGTTTGGGTTTATTTTCAATCAACAATTTTATTCTGCTGGCTTTTTTGGATTTGAAACGACGTAGTATAGATACGATAGATCGACAGATAAAAATGTATTCTACAATTGGGCAGATGATGCCCGGTGGTAGAATGCAGAAATATATAAGTACAGTTACAATTACGAATAAAATAATAACGTATAAGAAATCAATACAAAAACAAATTCTCTTTGTCATTTAAAAGATATGCAGATTGCATTTACATTCGTATACTACAAATGAAAATACATATACACTAACGTATAGATACGAGGCACGTCCAGAAAGTAAGTTCCGTTTGGTAATAAAATTAAATTGTGCAGTACGAAAATTATTCATTGCAAACATTCTACAACTCTTAAACTACTTTTCCACATAATTGCCGAAATGTTGTAGGCATTTGTCATAGCGCGGCACAAGTTTTTGTATACCTTCTTCCTAGAAATTTGCCGCCTGTGTCTTCAACCAGTTCGAAACAGTTTCTTTCAGCTTGTCGTTATTGTTGAAGTGTTGACCGCCAAGGAAAGACTTGAGATGTAAGAACAGATGAAAGTCGCTAGGAGCGAGGTCAGGGCTGTACGGAGGATGGTCAAACACGTCCCAGTCAAATCCCTGTAGGAGGTTTTTCGTCACATTTGCAGTGTGTGGTCGTGCGTTGTCGTGAAGAAACACACCACCCTTTGACATCAATCCTCGGCGCTTATTCTGTATTGCGCGGCGCAATTTCCGAAGTGTCTCGCAATAAGCATCTGCTGTGATTGTTTGACCACGCGGTAAGAAATCACGAGTAAGATGCCTTTCCAGTCCCAGAACACTGTGCACATCATTTTTTGAGGTGTCAAGATTTGCTTCGGCTTAACCTTTGCTGGGGATGAAGTGTGCCTCCATTCCATTGATTGCCACTTACTTTCAGAGGTGTCGTAAGAAACCCAAGTTTCATCTCCCGTGACTATCTGTGTCAGAAATTCTTCGCCGCTTTCAGCATAAGGGTCAAAAACTGAAGTGCACTACCCATCCGTTTTGTTGTGTGTTGCTCAGTAAGAATCTTTGGTACCCAACGTGAGCAAAGTTTACGAAATTTCAGTTTTTCGGTAACAATTTCATGCATTAGTGATCGTGAAATTCGGGGAAATTCCATAGTGGGAGGTAAACCTTCGGTTTTCCTTGATGTTGTCATCAATATCGTGAACTAGTTCTTCTGTAACCAAAGATGGACGCCCACTTTGTTCTTCATCGTGCACATCACTACGTCCGTCATTGAACTGTCGGACCCATCTTCTCACCATTGAATCACTCATCGCATTTGTTCCGTAAACATCGCAAATTTGCCGATAAATTTCACTTGGTTTCCCTTTCCTCGCATTCAGAAAACAAATCACAGATCTGATTTCACAAGCAGCGGGATTTTCAATCAACACCGACATTGTAAACAAGCACAACAAAGCGTACGTGACTAACAGCGATCTCCAAATGGCGCACGTTTCTTCTCCTTACAGGGCGTCTACCGCGCATGTGCGGAACTGCGATCGCAGCGCTGCAGCGGAGATAAATTGAAACGGAACTTACTTTCTGGACGTACTTCGTAAATAAGCTTATATATTACACAAATATACATACATACATACACGCATAGATACATAGACAATCCAAGGAACGCTCGACCCACTATCTGCCCATTTCATCTCTGGTTGTGGTGGCTTTAATATATTCTTCGCCAAAAACGTGTTCTGTATAGTGCATGACCTCTGATAACTAATCCCCAGTCCGTATTAGTTCGTAAAAAATTGGAAATGAATGGTTCCCCCGGTTCTTCTTCTGGATGATAGCTTCCCGTGAACGTCCAACCGAACACTATTGATCAATGCGTGTAACTTGGGAAGCGTCCTGCCGGGAATGAAAGCATGTGCCGCGATGTCTGTTCCGAATAGCACAGCTACTTTGTTCGATTTGTGAAACTTTGGGTTCGAAATCGATACGTTTTCCGGTACTGGCCATCTCGAAATATTGATGTTTGGAGAAGTCAGTTGATTTGAAGTCTTGTTGACTGTAACGTAAGTATTTTCAGAAGACCATGACGAAACCTTTGGCATAATTTTTGCGTTAACTATCGTTAAAGTTTCCCTTGCATTGTCTGTGATAGTTTGAATAGTGAGCTTTGTAGGTTTTGTAGCTAGCTTGAGCTTTTTAGTTAATTTTCGCGGTACCAATTACTATTGCTTTTGCTATTTAGAAAGGCCTCCTTGACCGAATTCTACGTACATTTTAGATTCTATTTCAGCATAGATCGATTACACCACTTCTACATACAAGATCTGTACTTCTCCGACTTAAAATATTTATCCCATCAACAATGTCAGCTAATGTATATCTCCACTACGTCGGAGCACCTTCCACCTCCATTCGATCGCCACCGAGTCGGAATACCATCTGCCCTCCTCATAACACGCGCTATTTTTCTGTGTTCTAAGATGCGCAGTACTGAACACATTTATGTGTCTCTTCAGTTTTCTGCTTTGACACTAATCTACTCACACGCTTTCTCATTTCCGATTGGCTAATCCCGTCTAAGCATCTTGTATGGTTTATTCCATGAACAATCGATTCTTGCATTCTTTTAGGTAACTAATAACCCACGGAAATTTCTCGGGTGTTCATTTGAGATCAGTATCACAATGAATCCCGCTATTTTCCCAGTATATTACTCATATTGTCCTCCACTTACATTCTCGTTATTTACAAACCCGCCATATAATTTATTTATTTATTTATTTATTTTACGTAAAAAAACAGTTAAAAACTGCGTATGACGTGCTATAGGGAAAAGTGAATTGTGTGCACATTTTTAAAATTCTGTGATCCCTACACTAAGTCATATACTACTTAAATTTTGAATTTTGAAAGGGAGAAAAAAAACAAAAACTCCCATGTAGTAAAATCTATTTTCAAAAATAAATAAGCAATAAATTTTGAATTTTGAAAGGGAGAAAAAGAACAAAAACTCCCATGTAGTAAAATCTATTTTCAAAAATAAATAAGCAATAAATTTTGAATTTTGAAAGGGAGAAAAAAAACAAAAACTCCCATGTAGTAAAATCTATTTTCAATAAATAAGCAATAAGTCTCTTATTACTTCCTGCCGCGAAAACCTTCAGACAATAATACCTTCAGACTCCCCATCCTTGATATCGTGTGTATTTGCAAATGATGCATAATTGTTTATATATCATTTATACTGTAATAAATCATCACAGTAAAATGCCAACCAGTGATTCCCCTGGCAGCCCAACTTCATGGAGTGTCCACCAACAGAATCCTGTCATTGGCGGTTGGAGCCTCTGAGGCTATGCCAAGACCCGCATTCAATGCCCTCAAAATGTTGGGGATCACGTCTCGACGCGATCTACTATCTCGTAAATTATTTTCAGAAGCTCCATTATGCTCTACCAACAATTTGTAAATTACGATGGAGAAATTTAGAATTGCTGGCAGTAAATGTAGTAAAGAAACTTCTCAGTCCCGTGAGGAAGTCGGGGAACCCAGGGGACCTTAGATGCCTAGGAATTACTTAGTTACCACGACTCTAAGTGGGCTATTTCATGGAGCATTTAAAAAATTGTGCAAAAAGAGTCCATGTTTCGTAGGATTTTGCTCCCAAAAAATCGATTGACGGCGAAACGTCTGTACGTCCGTGTGTGTGTATGTGGTCGACGGTACCCTAGAAACTGTTTATCCAATATTCTTCAAAATTCATATTCCCCGATCGACTAAAAGTAACTTGGAGCACTCTGAGTCAGAAAGGTATATTTTATTTTTTTCAAAAATATCGCCAAACATGTTGATTAACTTTATCCTTGTAAAATGTAATAATCACTTAAAAGAATGGAGCAAGTATATGTTTCGTTGATATCCCTCATTTATTCGAAAAATTACAAAAGTTTAATTTTTTCACGTTTTCTTACAACTTTAATTTTGATGATAAAGATTTGTTTTCATAATGAAATGTGTTTTTCAAAGACAGATCTTGAAAAAATTGTATCCATACTTTTTTTTAAATATGTTGTTTTTCGCGTTATTTTGTGTGAAATTTAGGCAATTTAAAAAATCTTTAAAAAGCTCATTTTTGAGAAAAAAACAATTCTCCTCGCATGCATTAATATACAGTAAAAATCTCGTTACTCGCATTTCCAACGAACTATCTGTATTTTCGAAAATTACACTAAGGTAACATTAAAAATGTACGAGTTCAAATTTGAAGCTAGAAATTTTTCGCTTAAACAAAATCAGTTCTGCAGAATAGGATGTTAAAAAGGACATGTAGATTTTAAAAAAAAAAGTAGTTTTCGGAGAATTTCTGCCTGAACTTAACGTGAATTTAGAAAAATATCTGAAAAACCGATCCAAATTGTGTCATCAAATGTTTTGCGCGGATTCAAGCCATATTTCAATTTTACCAATTGCAGCTGCGAAGATGTTGGAACAAAACTGAAATGCTAGCTCAGATGAAAGAGATAAGAAAACAATCTATTACGAGAAAGTCTATGTCATTCTGAACCACCACTAGTGTTCTTCTGGATCGGTTTGAAGGAATGGAAGTTTTTGGGGGTGTAGCCTACCACATTAGCAAAATGAATTTCTGAGAAAAGGATAATAAAGCACATAATTAACATTTTAAATATGTCTAATGTTGATTGTGATTTATTAAAAGAAAAAATCAAGTCAATAAGGTGATGTTATGCCAGCATGCATGACACTTGTTCTCAGTGGTAAAGAAGTATATTCGAGTAATAAAATAGTTTTTACTTTATATATCTATTAAATGCATATTGTTATCTGATGTTATCTGATCATAGCGCTAACTTTCCCTGTCTGAGGGTTTAAGACTCTCTTCTCATTGTATGGGCTAAGTGATGCACAGACGTTACGGTATACCATTGACTGATGTTAATGCAACAAAATTGTTAGGTCTCTCAATTCAGTAAAACCCAAAATGGAACCTCCATTTAAATGGATTGATCACAAAATTAAGTTCATTATGCTACGCGTTCAGAATTAATTCAAATGCATACTGCTCGTGGGGTATATTTCGCGAATGTTCATTCCCGCCTGAGATATGGCACAATAAATTACAAAAAAAATGCTTATGGAGCACATGACAATATTTATATCATAGGATTCGTCTTTTTACGCTCGTCATGGCAGATTAATAAAATATGTGTAGTTCCATCTTCAAAAACAAAATTACCTCAATATCTCGTAAAATAAAAGTGATAAAATGAAAACGAATACATACATCAATTGGCCCCATTCCTCATGCACCTCCAAGAAAATTGCATTACAATGACTTCTACCGTTCAAAAATAACAGAGGTGCTAAATTAATGTTCCCTCCTGAGATATGGCATACTATTCTGGGGAAATACATCTTATAGCTACCAGACTTTTAGATTGCAAAAACGAATTGGACGAATAATAACCAAATCCCACCAAACGTGATTCTTGTAAGCTTCTCTTTTTGTTAATCTAGGAATTTTACCATTACCTTGCCTGTTAATTTACGAATGAGTGGTGTTTGTCAAAAATGTCTTACTTAAGGGCAGGAATATATTTTTAGAAAACGCCAATGTCCATAACTACGAGGACTATTAGGACTAACTACGAGGACATACTCGACGTAGTAATCATATTCATCAGGTCACAGTATCATTAGCTCACTACAAAAAATTCACATACATGTACATTATTTTACAACACTTTACCATATGACATTAAACAATTAAATTAGAATGCTTTAAAAAAGTTTAAATTCCAAGTAAAATCGTTTGTGCTGAATAACTGTGTCTATACAATTAGAGACTATACTGAGCATCACAAGGAAAATAACATTGTTTTTAACAGTGATATTTAATGTATTATTTACCATTTGGACTGTATAATTCTAAACAACCTATAGTAAGTTTGGACTGCAGTTTCTGGGTCAGTGACCCCCATCTCGATCATGTTTTTCGTCCAGTTACCCTGATCCATTGAGCAAATGCTGAGATGGCGCCTTGTGAGGCTTCTGGACATAAATGTAACTTCATTATCTGTGCGCGTCTTCTAGAATTCAGTGGGAAATATAGTTGTTCAAATAACCGTTCTCCATGTTGTCGCGGCAGGAAGTATTATTGAGTAGTACTGAGGGTAGTATCTCCAAGATGGAATTCGGCATGACTCTTTGAGTCATTCTCAATCCTGCCGCTAGAGTCGCTTGATCTGCAGCACTGCTTGATGCGGTGGCGATCATGCGACATCTTATGGCAGGATCAAGAAAGACGCAAAAAGGCTTGCCGAATTTCATCTACCCTGAGCCGCCACGTTAGAAAAACCCAAGTATAAAGAAAGCCATTACACATCATAATTAACATACATATTTTGTCATCTATTGAAATAGTGGAAAAGTATAATGCTGATAACTGACGTTTCAATATATTTAAAAATTCAATGTAATATTTTGCAGAGAACCTGCCAACAACCTTTAAGGTGTAATTTTACACAAAAAGGAGTGTTTTCAAGAACTTGACTTTTCATCAAAAATGGCTCCAACTCAAACGAGACTGGAGCAGCGACCGACACCGCAGAAGCTAGACCAGACTCAACAGGTCGCCGAGAAGTTGGGGCGCAGTTTACCTACTGCGGCTGGTGACGAGGTACGTTTTTATTGTCTAACTAAACTGCATAACGCCACAACGTTAATGTGTTTAGATTTGGGATTTGTTTATTCCTTTTCTCTGATCAAAGACTGAAACAATAGCGATTAGAGCACTTCTATGATTTTTAAGGATGGGATGTGTTTTCATCTTCGTCTGTAACCAGGGTGGGGCAGTATTTAAATACTTGTATTTGAAATATGTATTTTAAACACATTTTGTATTTGAATAACTGTATTTTTGAGCTTTTTGGACATGTATTTAGAGATGGATTTAAATACATAAAATAGGTGTATTTAAGAAAGAAAATACTTAAAATATTTGAAATAATGAAGATAACGAGTACAGATTCTTTTTGTTTGATTTTTCTAGTGAATGAACCTCACTGAAGCAAAAATTAAAGGCCCTTTCAGCTTCTGAATTTGAATTCTCTTCATTTTTAAATTATAAATCTAAACCATCAAATATGCTGGACAAATATTCAAAAACAAAAAATGCGTTTATTCCTTATAACTAGAGTCCCAGCAATGCAATTTTTGCATATGTTATTTATTTGAATGTATTTTAGACCACATGCCCCATTATCAATGTCTACCTCCGAAATGGCTTTCCTGAGCGTTTTATAATGCCTGGTTTAGAGATAATTGCCTAATCGAGCGTTAAGAGTCTATAAGTGCCAATATTAAATTTTCTGTTTCATTGATATATTTTTCACACTATTTTGGTATAATTTCTTGAGAAATCACTAACGGGTAAACACCAAACAAGTAACACCCTCGAAAAAGCTTCCAGGGCGTCCTCCGATCGAGAAGCTCTATGCCCTGCGTGTTCTTGCCTTCAACGCGTCGAGCAGGGACACCGCTTAGAGACATTTAAGAATTTGACACCGTGCGGGTTACCTCATGTACTCCGCTGAAGCCCGTCAGGGCGCTCCAAGGAATAGGAAATTGCTCTCGTCTTCCCGAACTTTGCAATGATTAGTGAGCTATTTGTTCCTTACGAAGAACACAACTCTCTTCAAAAAATATCGCTGCCGGCATCTTTCCTTTTAGAAGGTAGAATTACACAACATAAGCCAAGTTTTCTTCGATGGTTTTGAATTGGTTTCGAACTTTGGGGCTTATCAGATCAGTAGAAATGCTGTTCCTGTCAAGCATGCTTGCTACAGTACCAAAAGAGAAAGTTTCAAGAAGTGCATTGTTAAAACAGTGGATTTATGGAGAAGATTCACGGCGGACTGGGAATGTATTTTTTTGACAATGTGAAAAAATATTTCTTACAACATAAAAACACTGCAGCTCATGCAAAAAAATGCGAAAAAGTGAGACAAACTATTCAAACCTTCTTCAGCAAGTGCGGCCAAAAGATGCGCGTCAACGGCTAACGTCTTTAGTCCCGTAAGTATCGTGAATGTTGTTTCCCCGCTGAATGGCGAGAACCTGCGGCGTCCAACCCGACGTTGTGCGGGGATTCTCCCCACCCAGGTACCACCCACCAGCGGTGCAGCATCTCTCCCATCTCTCCAGCTACTCTCCCATCATGTGGGTGAGTGTATTGCATGTAATTGTATGTGTAAGTAAGGAGTGAAGATATAACAAGGAAATGGAAGGAATAATCTCGCGCGGTCCGTGGCCCGTTTGTTAGGGTACTGCTCCGGCATTTGCGTTGTGATGATCGAAGAAACCACGGAAAAGTACCTAATAGAGCAGTCGGCTGCTGGAAGTTTCCCCCAGGCAGCGGCTGAATTAGGTCTAGGTATGTAGCTAGTATCGAATATAATGCCACCGTCTGGAGTCAACACTAGGACGTTCCAGTCGGATGAGCTGCAGGGACATCAATTGATTCCGTCTAAACCGGCGAAACGGTCCGTGGAGAACGATGCCAACTCCAAGGCAAGCAGTAATCCTGGACAGCGAACTCTATGAGCAGCGACAAGCTCTCCACTTGTTGCTCGCCGTTCAGTACTAATTACAATTAGTGCGGACCCGGGCCCGTTGGTCGCCCCTGAGAAGCGGGACTAAATTACACAGCTTTTTAATATAATCAGCTACCCAAAGAAAAAACTATTTTACCTATTTGAACATATTTGTTCAAAATTACGGACATGTATTAAAACCAAATTTTGACATTCACAATATTCTAATTAATTTCTTATAATTATTACTTTGAATTTAACAACTATTTATCTTTCACCCCGGGAGTAAAGAAAGTACAACCATATAATCTCATTCACGTTCAATTGAAATAATTATTTTTTCATACTTCAAATCGTATTTTTTATTTTTATCTATGTTAAGTCTATTTATTTCGTGTTTACAGGGTGGGGCAAAATACTTTAAATTTAATATTTAAATACTTCCTCAAAACACTTCGTTAATAAGTATTTAAATACATACTCAAAATACACTAGGTTTTGAATAACTAAATACATATTTATTTAAAATACTTCTAATACTCAAAATACAGTAAATACAATATTTTATTATTAGTTTTTTATTGCAATAATTTATTGTAATTATCACTTACAATAAATTACTAATTGACAGCCATAAATTTCTGAACAATAAGTGTAAGTCTTCCTCAAATAAGCGGAATTTCCTTTTGAAGCGACCAGTTTTTCAAACAGATCATCAGCCAATATACCCCTATTTGGCGAATGTATAAAATCCGCAAAGGAAAACAGTGGTTCAACGGTCGTTCAACGGGAGTTCAGACATGTAAGCACTAAAAAGTTTTTCTCACTTTTTTTTTCGCAAATTTTGCATGAGCTGTAGTGTGTTAATGTAGGAAGAAATAATTTTTAACAGTTTTCGAGCTTTTCACAACACGAAAAAAAATCCAGCAATTTTACTGATCTGGCATGCCCCAAACTTCAAAACCAATGGTTCCTCTCGGCATCAAAAATAATTTGTCCCAATTTACTAATTTTTCGGTTCCCTAGTTGCAGAATATAACTTGTGGTGCTACAACAGAACATGTGACCTCAAAATTTCATGTTTTAAGAACTTAAAACGCTTTGTTGAGGAGTTATTTAACTCTATATATATATATATATATATATATATATATATATATATATATATATGTATGTATATATATATATGTATATATATATATGTATGTATGTATATATATATATATATATATATATATATATATATATATATTTTTATGCTCTCGAGTAATGCGGGTTGCATTTAACATGAATATTCGTTATCTGTACATTGTTTTTAACAAATCCTTCATATTTTAAAGTCAAAGTGCAATTCGTCACGTTTCCGTGAAATTCTCTTTCTTTATAGCATTCATTTATAAAGACCGGTTGCATGTGACACCCACAAAAGGTATCGATACAACTGAAATAATTTAGGAGACGATAATCACTAAAATAATAATCTAGTCAAAAATGTAGTAAATAAAAGTAAACACCCTACATTACTACTCAATTTACTTGAGCGTATGTATAAGATATACACAATCTACAGATAAAGACATCTGCAGGCGTTTTTGAAATGGTTTATTAACTGCATGTAGTGTTTCCAAGCAATGGCACTTTCAAATAGAAGAGCAGAAAGGGAACAGCCGCGTTGCGTCAATTGTCCATCCAACAAATTTTAAAAAAAGCCACGAATCAAGAAAGCGAAGTGGCGGTACTGACGATGACCTCTTTATCCACACAAAGGATCACGACGTATTGCCAAAGATGTAGGTGTATGCCAATCCAGTGCGATTCGCATTCTACACCATCACAAACTCCAGTTCCGCACCCCATACCACCACAAGTTTAGTGAAGATTGGAAATACCTTTCGTATCATCAGATACTTCAATCAGCTTCCCTTCTCCCAGTGCGCGTAAGCGGGGAGAACACTGTGAGGCCTTGTGTACCGGACTGTTTCATTCAAAATATCCGTTAAACACGTCGCAAAAAATCCACATTACTTCAAAAAATTCATACCGAATGTCTGATATTATGTATATCATTTTATTCGTCTTTTATATTCGTCATGATAGACTAAAAAAATTCCATTTGAAAAAACAGTGACCTCAATATCACGAAAAATACAAATGATAAAATAGAAACGAATACTTGTATCGACTAGATGAATGTGGCTGACGCTGCATACTGTTTTAAAACTATTTTCATGTGTTGAAAATTTCTTTAATACTTCAGTTCTTTCATGCCTAGGTTTTTTTTCAAATATGTTCTTATAGTATCTGGCATTGGACTTATCAATAAATCATAGTAGTTGTTAATGTTATTCTGCCGTTCAAAATTTCTCAACACCCAATGGCCTTGTGTATTATCTCCATACAGAATATGAATTGATAATATTGCGATTTCACCGGGAGCGGTAGCTCAACTAATGTCACTGTAGCGCCTCTGGCCAGGAGGTCCTAGGTTCGAGTCCTGACGGCGGCAGGATTTTCGACGCTAGCTTTTTAGCTCTGTTAGCTGCTCTTCTGCGTTATTCTCCATTCCTGTAATAAGATCATTCTCAATTAGTTCGTAAAATTTGGACGCAAAAGCTTCCATAACGTGATTGGATTCCTGAGTTGCTTAACACCTCCACATTTTTGTCCCCTAATTTTTTAAGATTTTAAAGCTCTACAACCTTAGTGATTTGTGTTTTGTAGGCGAATAAGAATTAAAAGGTTACTATTTTGTATGTTTATATGAAAAAGGCGAATACGTTTTACGTCACACTAAATTGAAAATCGATCTTTACATTTTTAAGACATGTATTTTCCCTAGTATTGTACTTACATTTCTGGTTGCCTTCTTATTTAGTTCATATTATTCAAATTCAATGTTCCAAGGCAATTCGCAAATTTATTATAAAAAACATCTATGAAATATTTCGTATCTTACAAACTCTGCCGCGCGATTTTCATTTCATATGGTTGGTTTGTAAACAATCAGGGTCTCTTAGAAGAAAATTATGGTGCCGGGAACTGAAAATAACCACGGGATACTGAAGTTTAATCAACGCCACCTACATCGATCTATATAGGTGGCGTTGATTAAATTCCCGGCACACTCTCTAACATTGCAGCGCCAAAACACGCAAAAACATTTTTGGAAATTTTTTTGAACTTTCTGACCGTATCCGAAAACGAATTATCAGTTCCCCCATCAGGAGACTGAAGCGCGTCAAATGACACGTCATATTTTCGATTGGTGCACGGGAAGCGGTCTAATTGTGAGTGACGGAAATCGAACGAACGCACATACAAACGCATGCATATCTGCACACTCGGGAGTTACACAAATACTGTATAGGTACTAGCCCCATTCTCACATATACTTCTGTGAAAACTGCATTGAAATAATTTCAACTGTTCAAAAACTGCAGGCGGTGCTAAAGTTACGTGACATATCCTGAGTATTGTCCTTCATTTCTTATAACATTTAAACATACCAAGTGAATTTCGTAGGTATTTTTACACATATAATACATAAACACAATACACTTATTAGTAACAATTAGCAATGGTTAAGTTGTAATCTCTTGCGTGGTACGAGCAGCTAGGAATGTGGAAACAGTAGCACAAAAACGCCACTGCTTATCGGCGTGAACTCAATCGATTGAACATGAGTTTTTCATCCAGTCATGCAAAGGTCCAACAGACCTATTGCAAATGCAGTTCCACCAATAGTCGTTCTACTAAATTCTGAGCAACTTAACTTCGTTACTCTGCATAAACTATCTCTTACGAGATGTCACCACCTAGAGTGGAATTCTTCTCTTCATAATGTGGTGTAAAGACATCCAATTGTGATCGTTGCTTGGCCCAACCATCTTTGATTTCCATCATCGTGGTACCCTGCCTGTATGGTTGACATGCAAAATGACTTGTTCCTGTGGCCACCCGCAGGTGGTGATCTCGGGGCTGGCGGGCCGCTTCCCGGAATGCGACGACGTGCAGGCGCTGCGGGACGCCCTGCTGCGCGGCGCAGACCTCCTCACGGCCGACGACCGCCGCTGGAGTATCGGTGAGCGCTCTCTGGGGACGCAGGCGGAATTTTGCGGCGAAGAAAGAGTAGGGACAGGGTTTGAGACGGCTTGGGTGGAGACGAGGGAACGGGATGAGCCGTGGGCGGGTGCAGGCCTGAAGCGAGGGATAATACGAAACGGGATCTCGGGGGTGGCGGGCCGCTTCCCGGAATGCGACGACGTGCAGGCGCTGCGGGACGCCCTGCTGCGCGGCGCAGACCTCCTCACGGCCGACGACCGCCGCTGGAGTATCGGTGAGCGCTCTCTGGGGACGCAGGCGGAATTTTGCGGCGAAGAAAGAGTAGGGACAGGGTTTGAGACGGCTTGGGTGGAGACGAGGGGAACGGGATGAGCCGTGGGCGGGTGCAGGCCTGAAGCGAGGGATAATACGAAACGGGATCTCGGGGGTGGCGGGCCGCTTCCCGGAATGCGACGACGTGCAGGCGCTGCGGGACGCCCTGCTGCGCGGCGCAGACCTCCTCACGGCCGACGACCGCCGCTGGAGTATCGGTGAGCGCTCTCTGGGGACGCAGGCGGAATTTTGCGGCGAAGAAAGAGTAGGGACAGGGTTTGAGACGGCTTGGTGGAGACGAGGAACGGGATGAGCCGTGGCGGGTGCAGGCCTGAAGCGAGGGATAATACGAAACGGGATCTCGGGGGTGGCGGGCCGCTTCCCGGAATGCGACGACGTGCAGGCGCTGCGGGACGCCCTGCTGCGCGGCGCAGATCTCCTCACGGCCGACGACCGCCGCTGGAGCATCGGTGAGCGCTCTCTGGGGACGCAGGCGGAACTTGGCGGCGAAGAAAGAGTAGGGACAGGGTTTGAGACGGCTTGGGTGGAGGCGAGGAACGGGATGAGCCGTGGCGGGTGCAGGCCTGAAGCGAGGGATAATACGAAACGGGATCTCGGGGGTGGCGGGCCGCTTCCCGGAATGCGACGACGTGCAGGCGCTGGGGAAAGCCCTGCTGCGCGGCGCAGACCTCCTCACGGCCGACGACCGCCGCTGGAGCATCGGTGAGCGCTCTCTGGGGACGCAGGCGGAACTTGGCGGCGAAGAAAGAGTAGGGACAGGGTTTGAGACGGCTTGGGTGGAGACGAGGGAACGGGATGAGCCGTGGGCGGGTGCAGGCCTGAAGCGAGGGATAATACGAAACGGGATCTCGGGGGTGGCGGGCCGCTTCCCGGAATGCGACGACGTGCAGGCGCTGGGGAAAGCCCTGCTGCGCGGCGCAGACCTCCTCACGGCCGACGACCGCCGCTGGAGCATCGGTGAGCGCGCCCTGGGTTGTCTGCGCGGGCGCAGGCGGAACAGGGCGGAGATGGGCAGCGACGCGGCCTAAGAGGGTGGAGGGTCCACACGGAGAGAACGAGAGGAAGAGGGTCGCTGCCGGGTCAAGGACTAAAGCGAGGGATGACAGGGAACGGGATCTGGGGTTGTGTGAGGGGGGTGCTTTTGGGGTGAGAGCAGGGCGGAGACACATTAAGACAGACAGAAACTGAGACAGGGTTGACCCCCCCCCCAAGGGTGAAATCTGTCGAGAGCGGAGACAAAAGCAGGGTTTAAGGGACGTATTGTGAAGGGTCGGAGCTGACGGGATGTGAGGCGGGTGCTTTTACGAAGGTGATACAGGAGTGGACACGCATTAAGTCCCGCAGGAACTGAGACTGGATTAAGTCCCGCAAAGGGGACACGAGGACTGAACCGGAAGGTTGAGAAGGGACAGAAGGGTGCATTTACAAGGGTAAGAGCGAGGCGGACACGCATCAACACAGGCAGGAATTGAGTCAGGGTTTAGCCCCTCTAGGGTGAGGACATTCGAGGGCGAGGACGGCTACATAGGGGCGACCGCCTGCAGCTGCAGCGTTGTGCTGCTCTCGGTTGCAGACCACCCCGAGATTCCGCCTGTCATCGGGAAGATCAACGAGCTAGAGAAGTTCGACGCCAGTTTCTTCAGAGTCCACTTCAAGCAGGCGCACACCATGGATCCCATGTGCCGCCTTTTGTTGGAACGCTCTTACGAAGCCATTGTGGACGCCGGTGAGTGGATGTTAAGCATCCGAAAATATGGGTGTGGTGTGCTTATGCTTACATTGAGCTGAAAACATTTGTTATAAAGTAATAATATAATACACTCATTGCAGGAGTGAATCCGCGAACTCTGCGTGGTACTCGCATGGGTGTGTTTGTGGGCACATGCTTCTCTGAATCGGAGAAGTACTGGATGTTCGAAAAGCGCCATGTCTCAGGATTGGGTCTCACGGGTTGCAGCCGAGCCATGCTGGCTAACCGGGTCTCGTACTGGTTAGGAGCTAAAGGTGAGTTTGTTTGTTGTTTTTGTTAATTTATTGCACCCGAGAAGTGGATAAACAACTTAACAGGCCTGAAATTGGATACAAACACTAAACAAATAATACAATATTAACTGAAAAGCGCCGAGGTACTTGCAAATTAAACTAACAATCCAATTTTATCTGAGAGAGAGAATTCCCTCTGGGAACCTCATTTATTCGGATTTTATGCACAGAGCAGTGGTGTGAAAGGAGTGGGAAAGGGGGAGGGGGAGTGAGCTTAGGATTACGTGTTTATGATGCTTACGGAGGTCTAATTTGATCTTTGGGAAGGCGTGTTTTTATTCTGGTTAGACCATTACTGGATTTTCCCAGGTGGTAGAGTCTGGCACCGGGAACTAGGTTTAGGTTGGTGAAGAATTTTTTTTATAATGTTGAAATGTGCTGAGTAATGGTATCGATGTTCAATTTTATGTGGAGTTGTTTGTTGGATACATACGATGGGGCGTTAACCGACGATTTTATTTTGAAAAACTTGAATTCATTTTAGGTTTGTTTGTCCAACACCGCCCCACACAGGACAGGCATATGTTAGTGATGGTTTTAATGCAGTTTTATAAATATGCAGGGTTATGTCAGTTTGGAGCGCCGATTTACGGTTAATAAGAGGATATAGTTTGAAGAGTGCAGAATACGTTTTGTTCAACCGATGGGTAATGTGCGGTTTCCATGTGAGACGAGTGTCTAGGATAGCTCCTAGGTATTTTATGGGCTTGTTGGATGGGAGCCAAGGCACTGGTGAATTTCCTATTGTGATAGTTGGAGGGTTGGTTATTCGTTTAAGTGCCAAGATTTTGCTTCTCATTTTGCTGCGTTTAAGTGTAGGCACCACTTTTCTGCCCAGTCAGAGAAAGTGTTGACGACTGATTGTAAATTGTCGATTGCTTCTGACAGATCTTGGTGTGTAGAGAATATTGCCGAGTCATCTGCATAAAAAGTCCAGAATGAGGTACATGGTATATCTGCTGTGAGCAAGTTGAAGAGGGTGGGGGAGAGAGGTGAACCTTGAGGTAACCCGACCTGAATTATCTTAGGAGCGGAGAGAGAGGAATTTATTTGCACCGAAAAGCTTCTATTTTCGAGAAAGCTGCAGATGATATTGACAAGGTAAACGGGAGTGCCGTAGTTCCTTAATTTGTAGAGCAGACCTGTGTGCAAGGCTTTGTCAAAGGCACTAACAAAGTATAAAAAGAGTGCAGAGCAATATTGCTTATTTTTAAATGCTTGACCTGTGGTTTCTACTATTCTGAGAAACTGGTGGGTGGTCGAATGAAGAGGCCGGAATCCGAATTGAAAACTAGGGATAGCTTTTGTATCTTGAAGAAATTTATTGTCTGATTAGAATCAGTTTTTCGAAAATTTTAGACAGAGTGGGTAAAAAGCTTATGGGCCTGTAACTAGATGAATGTTTCAGGGACTTTTTAGGTTTTAATATTGGGATTACAATGGATTTTTTCCAGCTTGCCGGGAAGTAGCCTAATCTGAACAGCTGTTGAAGATGGCAGTTAGGTAAGCAATGGAACGAGGACGTAAATGCTTTAGAACTATGTTGGGGATACCGTCTATTCCTGGAGTTGTTTTTGCATTCTTAATTATTTGACATTAGAGGGAGAGATATAACTAATTGGTAATGGAGCATTATGGTATAGGGATCTTAAAAACTCCTCTACAACGTTTTGGAAATTCAGATCTGTAGAAATATTGGGATAAAAAGTATCTTTGAAATGGTTGGCAAGCATTTCTAATTTGCCTGCTTCCGTGTAAGCAATATAAGAATTGGCGTATAATGGGGGGATTACTTGATGGGAGTTTAAGAAATAACGACAGAGTTTCCACATAGTATTGGCCTTTTTATCAATGTTTAAAAGTAGTTTTTGGAAGTTTTAATAGCGAAATTTATTTAACTCCTCGTAGATCTTATGTGTTATCTGATTTAAAGCGGTTTTTAATTGAGGTAGCCGGAGTGTTTGCCATTGTCGTCTTATATATCACTTTTGTCTAATAATATTCAGGATGTTAGGTGGAAGGGAAATTGGTGGGAGGTACCTCCGTTGGTCGTAATTGGGAGTAGCTGTATTTATTGCAGAGCCGATGGTGTTACCCAAAAAAGATATTCTTATGAATATGAGGAATGGGGTTGATTAGATACTATGAGATTAGCGTCACAGGAGAGAAGCACCGGGCAGTGGTCTGAGTTTGATTCTGCTAGAACAGATTGAATAATGGTTTCGAAAAGTTTTTGCAAAC
Organism: Teleogryllus oceanicus; assembly: GCA_964035755.1. Taxonomy (NCBI): domain Eukaryota; kingdom Metazoa; phylum Arthropoda; class Insecta; order Orthoptera; family Gryllidae; genus Teleogryllus; species Teleogryllus oceanicus. Next base: position 49,910,620 of record CAXIVR010000006.1, read on the forward strand.
TGCAATATTTAGGATATCCGGAAGGATGCAGCGATTATATGGATAATGCGAAGGTTCCGGTGGAGCAGAGGTAATTAAATTATTATTGATAGTATATCTGAGTAAAAACTTTCCATTCGGGGTGCATGTTCTGTATCCCCATGCCGTATGTTTGGCGTTGAAGCCGTTGAAACCTTTTAATAAATAATCAAAAAATAATTGAGAATATGATTTATCTTTCTGTGTGTCTCTCTTTCTCTCTGTCTGTCTCTCTCTCTCTCTCTCTCTCTCCTCTTTTTTCTTTTTCTCTTTTTCCTCTCTCCTGCTTTTCTTTCTCTTCTCTCTTTCTCTCCCTCTCTCTACTATAATAAAATTGTTGATTACCTACATTTGCTAATAATTTAGAATGTACAGCATGCTACTTTTAGTTGCTGAACATGTTGATGACTGTCATATGCATGGGATTGGTTTGACGAATGTAAATTTTATCAATGAATGTCGAAAATAAATAAAAATCATTCGAAAACTCTCTTTACAAATATGAGGTCCAACCTCCTCAGAATGTGAGACAATGTCATTTTCTGTCATAGGGCCTTCCTGCGTCAAAGACACTGCCTGCAGCTCGTCCATGTATGCATTACACGAGGCCTTTGGTGCCATCAAAAGCGGACACATCGACTGCGCGCTGGTGGGGGGCACCAACCTGACCTTGCACCCTTACCTGTCGCTGCAGTTCATGCGGCTGGGAGTACTCTCACTGAAAGGAAAAAGCCGCCCGTTTGACCAAGACGGTGAGTAAAATGTGCACTATTGGACTAAAAAAAATATTACAAAAATCAGTCGAAGGTACATGTACATTTTCCCCAGAGGTAGACGATGCCGATTCTGCTCTTTGGGCTACTAAAAACACCAGAGTTGTTCAGGTAAATGAATTTTTGAATTAACCGGTTTTTAGTTCACGTCCTCTTTTTAATTGTGTGAAGTAAAAAGTTTGCCTAGATATTGAAAAACGCTTACATCGAGGCAATTATGGAAAAGTGCTCTGCGCGACCATCGTAAAGGCTATGGCAGAACAAGACGGTGAAAAGTGCCCCCATACCATAACGACAATCGCGATGCTCATTTGAAAGAGAATAAAAATGCCGTAGATTCCCAAAAAAATTTGTTTGCTAGGGAAGTCTGTCGCAGAGATACAATGAGAAACGTGTTTTTCATGTTTTATTTTTTCTCAGCTTCTACTGCTTTTATCAGGCTGAAAAAATTAGAGAGACAGGGGAAAATTGTTAATTTTGAAAGAATTTTCGTCAACCACATTTGACGCCAAATTTAAATAGAAACAAAAATAAATAATTTTTTGAAATTGATTTTCAACGTGATAACGTTGGAGTACTGTCTCACTTTTTTCTTTAGAATGTGTCTTATACACATTATAATATCTATAACACATTTTTTTAGATTTTTAAACCATGTGAACGATAGTGAAAAATTTCCATTTCAAATCCCATGGTCATAATAGAAGAAGTTTTTTAAAGTCTTCAAGGGAACTAGAAATGGATTTATTGGCGAAAGGAAGATTAGAAGTGTTCTTTGCTGAGTAAACATCTTCTTCATTTCCCTTTATTCCTCGGTAGGAAGGGATCCAAGTAAGAGTGGCATTACAATTATTTTGGGACAACGATAAAAGACGTTCTTGAATTTCTTGAATAAAGGGAATTTTGATATTTTATTTTGAATAGCAGATATGACAGATAATGAGTCAGTGAAGATAAGGCAGGCCAACAATCCCATGAAACAAGGAATACTGACTGCGATGGCGTCAAGAAATTTGACAGAGGAAGATGTAGTGGATAGAGAAGGTTGGAAAAGAGGAACCGTGGCAGTCGTCGGAAAGAATGCTCTTTCGAGCTTTGAATATCTCAGGGGGTAGGATCTTTAGGGTGTGAGAAAGACGTACACCCAGACACAGAATTAGGTAAAAACAGTAATATATTCTTAGAAAGTATTGCACAAATTAATCCCTTTACACAGTCACAGAAAAGAGAACAAAAAAACAAATTGTTAACTGCGCGCTAGGACGCATGCAAATCCACTAGTGGTAATATCTCTTAGAAAAATTGCAAAAAAAATATTTGCCTAATGATTTCACTCTACACCTAACTAGCAATCATTTACCTTATAACACCCGTGCATAGAGTTCTTGTTTGACCAATATTAATTAATGAAATTTAACTTTTCCTACGCTTCCTGGATTGATTTACCAGTACACATTATAACAGGTCTTACTGCTAATCACATACAAACTTTTATCGTCTATAATTACATAGCCAAAATGTGGAACACTATTAACTATCTTTACTACATATTCGGAATGAAATGTACCACCGGCGTACGCGGTTATATCAAATACTTCGCCGTTACTCAGTTTTAAGGCGAACATGCAATATTTAGCATTCTGGTTTCTGGTGCTAACACTACCTTTCTAGTTCCTGTCTCCCACTTTAGTTTTATGCAAATTTGGAAATCCAGCCGTGCCGCCACTCACGTTCCTGCCACGTAGCCCGCTTCGATGCTTCTCCTAAGGCCACTCGGTCTCCTTTGCGCCCGCCACCAAATCAAGGGACCAGTCTTCTTTGCGCCCACCACCAGATCCACGGACCAGTCTTCTTAACGCCCACCACCAGATCCACGTCTCGTCTTAATTTCGCCCGTCTATCTTGCAACACGAGTGTGCGTATTGCCCAGTCTCTCTGCGTGTGCTACCTGGCGTGTCGTTTCCCTAATACTTTATAAAACTCGCACAGTTCCGCAGCCGCGGCCACTATTCTGCTTCGTCCTAAACTTTCACAGTTCTTACAACCGTCTCATACAGTGTTCTACTTAAATCACGTAGCCTCGTTACTATATCACTTCTCCCACTTCCAACGCCTCAAGAACTACTACGCTCTCTCCAACAACTACCCCGCTATCTTACTCGACTTCTCACTTCGGCGTCTCACACAAGAAGGGCCCTTTTTATGTTGCTCCGCCGTTTAAATGGTGTGACGTCACGGTGCAACCCTCCCGCGCTGCCCATAATGCGGAAGTACACCGCCGCCGCGCTTCAGGCCGCAACTAATAGGTAGCGCCTTTTGCGATCTATAATCAGCTTTCTGGTACTCCTTCGATCTTCACATCTCCGCCGATGCTGCGTGGGCGTTGTGGGGTTTGTGGCGATATTTAATTCATCCTTATGCACCGGAACTTTTTCAAATACTTTCAAAACAGCTAAAATTAAGGCACTCTTAAAAAAATGGAACAAAAATGAAATTCAAAATTAACGGCCAATTTCTCTTCTGTAAGTTTTTTCAAACATTTTAGAGAGACTTTTTTAGTACGAATGGAAACCTTTGTCAGTAAACATTGTCAGTAAACACGACGCCCTTTCAGATTGTCAATTGGGATTTAGAAAATTGAAATTTTCGTGAACAGTCGTATATTATTTTCTTAAAGATGTCGCCTTTTCTTTGGATCAGAACGAAGCACCTATTGGATTACTTTTAGATCCCTGAAAAGCTTTCGACGTCATTGACCATGGCATTTTAATATCAAAATTACCTTCATACGAAACCCGTGGTATTGGCCTAGTTTGGTTATGTTTGTACCTTAAACAACCATCCCAGAGATTGATTGATTAATTGATTTTTTCGTGTTTCCGGGCGCGTCAACTGCTTTGGTCATTAATCCCATTAGTGTAGTGCATGTTTTTTTCTCGGGAGATGGCGGTGATCTTCCCCCGCTGGATGGCGAGATCCGGCACCGACCTACTGTCGGCTAGTGGGGTTTCCCCCTAACCAGGACTCTCCCACCAGCGGGGCACCGCCCCAGCCGGGACAAGCTCTAAGCTCCCGACCGGTCTCCTGAAATATGTGGTAGTGTAGTGCATGTTAGTGCAGAGTTAGAGGAGAGGACAGGACAAGGAAGAGGAAGGACAGATCGCGCGCGGTCCGTGGCCCGTATGGTAGGGTACTTCTCCAGCATTCGCCTGGTGTTGAGAGGAGAAACCACGGAAAACTACCGATCAGGGCAGCCGGCCGCTAGAATTCTCCTCCAGACAGCGACTGAATTCGACCTACCTGAAAAGCCAGTGTCGAAAATCCTGCCGCCGTCAGGACTCGAACCTAGGACCTCCCGGTTAGAGGCGCTGCAGTGACATCAGTCGATGCACTGAGCTACCGCTACCGGTGCATCTCAGAGAGTAGAATTACCTTACTGGAATAATGTACACACCTTTCCAACCTTCACTCTTCGCCAATTGGACATGGAGTCCCTGAGGGATTGATTTTCGGTCCTATTCTCTTCCTACTAGACTGTTACGATTCTAAGTGGTGAATAAAACTCTGGTTCTCTCTTTTAGCAAAAACATTTATTTTGTTTCTTAACACAATCACTGAAAACACTTGATTTATGTACAGATAGTCTTCACTTGATTATTCTTGATACGGCACACTTCTCTTGATTATTTATTTACACTACACTTCTCTTGAATATTTATTTACACTGTGCGTTTCTCTTACACTGTCGCACAGTCCTAATCACTGACCATAGTTCGCGGCGCTGGCCACGGTTAATGAAATCTGTTTTTCAAGAGCATAACTTGAAATAAGTTCGGGTATAAATTTTCGAGAATATGAGTAGTTTCGCGTAATTTTGCAATTTTATAAAACTTATTTTTTCAAAAAGGCTGTAAATTTTTCTTTAAGTTTTTTCTACAGATAGAACGAGGGACATTTCAAAGAACAGCGCAAGTCTCATTTTCGTCAAAAATTCTGAATTTACAAACTTTGCAAAAGTTAGAAATAATGCCAGAAAGTTCTGTTGTAGCACCATTATTCCGCTTTCATTGTTTTCCGTGCTAGTATAAAATCATCTACATTTTCATGTATTTTTTTCCATAAATTGGGCTGCTCTGATCGATAGTTTCTCCGATAAAAAATGCACCAAACTGACAAGACTAATGCCGTTAGCAGTTCACGCGCCCCAAATATCCAATCAATCTGCCAATCAATCGACAGGCGACGGATACGTGCGTTCGGAGGCGATCTCCGCAGTGTTCCTGCAGCGCGCCAAGGACGCGCGCCGCGTGTACGCCACTGTGGTGAACGCGGAGGTCAACTGCGACGGCTACAAGGAGCAGGGCATCACGTACCCCTCGGGGCAGGCGCAAGCAGAGCTGATGCGCGACACGTGCAGAAATGCCGGCGTGGACCCATGCAGCCTGGCATACGTCGAAGCTCACGGCACCGGCACTAAGGTACGAGTTTTCTAACACGATTGGATACGAGTTTTCTAACACGATTGGTGCATTTGCGCATCGTTCACAGAACGTAGTTTAGTCACGAAAATACATGCGTGGTCGTTCAATTGGTCTTGGTGTAAATCCTCCACTCTTTCCACACAGGTTGGCGACCCAGAAGAAGTGGACGCAATCGACAAAGTGTTTTGCCTGGGGTCTGACAGACAAGAGCCTCTACTCATTGGCTCCGTTAAAAGCAACTTGGGCCACGCGGAGCCAGTGGCAGGGTTGTGTTCTATTGCGAAGGTTATCATCGCCATGGAGGAAGGAGTCATCCCACCAACCATCAACTTCAGGCGTCCGCGGAAGAACATCCAGAGCCTCATGGAAGGACGCATGAAGGTTAGCTTCAGGCCTTACAGCCTTGCACAATAGTCGGTGATCAGCCCAGAGACAATTGTTGGTGTCTACAAAAAATGATGCAAAAAAGTTGGAAAGTATTAAGGCATAAAAGACACACATCACTAATATGCGTGTGTTCAAATTTGTATGAAATAAAATAGGGGATATTGATGTTTCTTGTCCTTTGAACGCAGGTGGTAACAGAATTGACACCGCTGAAAGATGGAGTGGTACTAGTGAACTCATTTGGCTTCGGCGGCGCCAACGCGGTCGTGATGCTGCGACCCCTCACACACGCCCCTCCCGCCGCGGAAGGCAAGGGCAAAGGTGACTCGGAAGAGTCGCCACTGCCGCGTCTGGTGCTGGCGTCTGGGCGCACGCGCGAGGCCGTGGACGTGCTGCTGGACGAGGTGACGCGCCACACGCCGCCGCACCAGGGGCTGGTGCAGCTCATGCACGCCCTGCACGAAGTCAACACGCCGGGCCACATCTACCGCGGCTTCGTGGTGGCAGGGGACGCTTCGGCACCGGCCCGTGCGCCGACCGGGCTCCGGGGCGCGCTCTTCGCCGCCGCCGTGCAGCGCTGCCACGCCGTGCTGGCGCCGCGCGGCGTCGACATCGTCACCGTGCTCACGTCCGACGACCCCGCCGTAAAACTCGGCACTGCTTCGTGGGCATCGCCACGGTGCAGGTGGGGCTGGTGGGGGGGCCCGGCCGGGCCCCAGGTGCTGGCGGCGTACTCGCGCGGCCGCGCGTCGCCGAGGCCCGCTCGTGCCGGGCCGGGGGGCGTGCGGCGGCATCGCCTACCATAGCCGCTACATCGCGCCCGCCGGCGAGCTGCTCCTGCGCTCCCTCAAGGAGGTAGGCCTAGGCCTGGAGGTGCGTGCACAAAGAGCGAGGCCTTGTGACACTGGTGGATGTTGGCGTTCGGCCGGCAGGTGATCCCGGAGCCGCGTCCGCGCAGCGCGCGCTGGCTCAGCTCGTCGGTGGGCGAGGCCGCGTGGGGGCTGCCCGAGGCGCAACTGTGCTCGGCCCAGTACCAGACCAACAACCTTCTCCGGCCGGTGCTGTTCGAGCCCCTGCTCACCCGCGTGCCGGAGAACGCAGTCGCCATCGAGATCGCGCCGCACGGCCTGCTGCAGGCCATCCTCAAGCGCGCGCTGCCGGCCGAAGTGCTCAACGTGCCGCTGGCTCAACGGGGCGCTGACTCGTTCAACTTCCTTCTCAACGCCTTCGGACGGTGAGAAAACTTAGACCTCTGAGACATGGCGCTGCTATAATAATTTATTACCTCCCATTCCATAATTTATGCCCGGGATCTGTGGGATGATCCAAAGCATATGGTCGCCGAGTCATTAGCAGCGAGCTATTAGCTAGGCCAACACTAGAGACCTCCAACTCTCCAAATTAATAATTTTTGTTAATACGTATTGCCTCAAACTTTGCGTACATGTTGTAATACTTTTCATGATTCGAAAGAACATGGTCTGCCACGTATTCTCCAGCAATTTGCAAGGCTGTCGGTGGATTAGGATAATTACATCAAAATACAATTACTTTTATATGATATCGGTAAATGACCTGCCAAGAAGAATCTTACTTTTTATAACTATAGAATTGGCGTGAAGATTGGAGCTAACACGAAATAGAAACTGTTATGCACTCTAGGCTATGCTTAATCATAATCTGGAATATCCCACTACAATAGGCAAGATCGTAAAAGGATGAACGGTGGAGAAAAAGAGATAGTAACCGGTGGAGGGAAGGGGAGAACCCGGAGACCGGATTCTGTTGCGACTACGTCTACATGAAATTTCGCATGGGGTAACAAATATTTGCCTAGCAAACGGGCAGCTTCACAGGGAGAGATTTTTTAACTTTTACTTTATCAAAATGTTGTGTCTGAGATTGCATGCATGCGTAGGCTGTACAACGCGGGCCTGCAGCCGCACCCTGCGGCACTGTACCCACCTCCGCAGTGGCCCGTGCCCCGAGGCACGCCCATGATCTCCCCGCTGGTGCGCTGGTCCCATGAGGACGACTGGTACGTCGCCAACTTTCGCACGGAAGACGACAGCGAGAACGCGGAAAGCACCATCACTCTAAAGCCCCAAACTGAGGAGAACCTGGCTATGGACGGACACTTTATTGACGGCCGGCCTCTTCTTCCAGCAACTGGGTATCTGGTAAGAAAATACTCCTTTTCATCACTAAAACTCGTTTTCCCTTTATTTACATTCGAGTGAAAGTATTTGTGCAAAATTAGTGTTTTATTGACGTTTTTTAATTTTTGAATTTAAAGAAGATCCAAACATCCAAAAATAGTTTCCGTTATCTAAAAGTTTAAAGTGTGTCATAATTATACGTCTTTGTCACGACTCGCTTCGTTGCGACGTGTCGTTCAGTGCTAAGTTACGACGACCTCTTGGAAATCTTGTGATACCACGCTTTCAGCAAGGTCCCGCGAATGGCATTTTTCTTTTGTCCAGTGTTGCGATTGTATGATTCTGCTGTAATCTGGAGATGTGATCGAGTACCAATATTTCGTACAATCATCCTACAATGCTTGTGTTCTGTTTACGGGTGTACAAATGGGCGCCGTGAATCCAGAAAGTCACATAAAAATGCAGCCAGAAACAAGGCAGTTGTTCATTAGTTTTAAAATAGAACGGGTTATGTTCTTCGCCAAGAATTAAAATGAAGACGTGAACAAGAGTAGTGATGCCGGCCCGGTGGCCGAGATCGCTAAGGCAGTAGTGTCGTAGTGATCTCGGACCGAAGCAGCAATAACAGCATTAACAGCAATAGTGGTCGCTAATGACCTAAGATGTTGAAGCGACCTTAAATAAACCAATTAAAAAAAAGAGTAGTGATGATGTGAGTAATAACGATATGTTATTACGACGGCGATTATTACTACGGTTATTTCGGCGGCGATGGTGTAACGGTTAGCGTATCGGACTGTTATACCCAAGTTTGCGGGTTCAAACCCGATCGAAGCCGTGGATTTTTAAGGGCGAAAAAATCCTTCGTACGCCTTCCTTCGGAGGGGAAGTAAAACCGGCTGCCCCATGTTAGTAGATTTACTGCATGTGAAAGATCTTTAAGCCTAAATGCAGCCTCTGGGCTAAATTCAAATTGACTGTTTCTTCGCCCAAGTAATACCTTCTTACTCCCCTAGTTGGTGAAAGGAGCGTAGCGAAATTTGCGTGGTCAGACGGAAGAGCATGTCTTATGACCTGAGTCTCGCCTCGTAAAATAAGGCCAATTCAATTCAATGTCGATGTCGTAAGCTCGCATGGAATCCTAAAAAATTAATAGAAAACTTCCAATGTAATGTAATGCTCAAATATGATATGATGCCTAATTAAGTGTTTCTTATTATATCTGTGCAATTTTGAAATTATGCAGGGCTTATAGATCTATATTTAAAAGAAATATCTCCCGATCGTCGTTACAATGTTTGGGAAGCACCTCAAAAGATTTCATCTGATTGTATTGTAAATGTAACCTTTAAATGTTTAGTCAGCTCTTGTTTTTGTTCGTTCACTTGCTACAATGGTTCACATTCACTAACTGGCTGTGAGAAAGAGTACAAATGGTGACAGAAAATTCCTTTTTAAATCCTACTGGGGCCTATCACCACCTCCTGGTGGAGGGGAACGGGAGGGAGTTTAACTTGCCCTTCTGAATGGGGGGAGCTGTTTTCAGCGCATCTACTTCGATTCAGAGAATATTTTGCAATAACTGAGCTTTGCATCTTTCGGTCAATGTCCTAAAAATTACTCCATCTTACTATAAGAGCAAGGACTCTCCATTCGTTTCAGAATTCCATGCCATGCACATTTCATCGTAGAATAGAGATGCAAATCTAATATTTGTCTTCTCAATACCCTAAATATTTTCCAACAAAAATGTATTTCAACGTCTTTATTTTGTTCATTGTTTTGTACTTTCTTTAGAGTACCCAGCGATATAGTCACGAATTAGTGTGAGCCTAGCATGTCATTTAAAAATTCTTTTGTAGTTCATTTTATTAATCAATTCCATTTTATGATTTTCCACGCTCTATATTCCGCACAAATGACTTCCACTTATAACAAATTAAACCCTGAGTTTATGGAATTGTTTTGTGCAGAAAATGGTGTGGGAAGCGTTGGCCAACTTGCAGGGTATCATGTACACGAAGATCCCAGTTGTCTTCGAGAACGTCCGGTTCCTACGAGCGACTCGCCTGCCCACCGCGGAAGGTATGTGTTTAGAAGGCATTCATTAATTTTACTCAAAAGACAAATTTTTGTAGCAAAGTGTATAAAAGATGCAGGTGATACATATTTCTCAATAGTTTCCTAGTAGAAGAGAAATCCCTTTTGTGAATTGAACTATTTTGTGAAATCGACTATTTTGTGCCTTATTGTAGACATCAATGTCCCAAAATTCCGTAAATGTTCTTCCGTTGGATAGGCAATAACTCTCCGCTTGTATATAAAAAACAGATTTAAGACAAAAACTCAAGAAGTTTGTAGATAATACTGTAAATTATCAACTAGGCGCATGTGTAATGCACGAAAACTGGACGTGTGCTATTTTTATAAGCGTTCTTTGCTCTACTCTCACAAAAATTTCAAATACAAAATGTGGATCAATTTTTGAAAATGTCCCAGAGGGTTGATGTTCAATACCCCCAAAATTAAAAGTCAGTTTCAAATTCTTAGTGTCGAGTGGATCTTTCGTCTAGTGAGTATTTTATTTTAGGAAGAATCCAAACACCTCGGCCGTAGGCCTGGCTTTCCAGAAGACGCCAAACGACAAACACTCAAAGCTCCTTTAGCTTCTTATGACAAATTGGAATTTTTATCGTAAACTGAGAGAGGAGAGTGATTTTAATTAATGTGGTTTTTAAATCGTGTCCAGCAAGTTCTTTTTCTGCCAGAATTTGCGTTTAATCATTGGCATGCTTTTACATTCTTTTCGTTATTTACGCACTTTAATTTGTATTTTAAATTGTTAAAAGTTGCCCAATGATAGAGAGGATAACGTTCTTAACCATCAAGTGGCAAGGTACGAGTCGATTCCAACCCAAGAAAACTGTAGAACTGTACTTATTTTCCCCTTCAGAACTCTTTCAGACTTGATGTTAGAAACCCATCTTTCATTTCAACTTTACCTGCCATTACGTTTCTGGTTTGAAAATAAATAAAAGCCCATTGGGCTTGCATGCGACCCACCTTATCGTGTGTCCTCAAAAAGCAACTTGCGTTAAATTATTAAGATAATTTGACATTGGCCCCAATGCCCTTAGATGTTGAAGTGCCCTTGAATATGAATCACTATCACTATCGTCATCATCATCATCACCATCCAAGAGTGTAAAGTAAGTAGGCACCCTCAGCGTACATTGAAGGGTTTAGTGAAACTGCAAATCAACCCAGAAGCGTGATCGTTTCGCTGTCCAGGTGAGAAGCTGGAACTGAAGGTGAACGTGCACCGCGCGAGCGGCGACTGGGAGGTGTCGGACAACGGCACCGTGGTGGCGTGCGGCCGCGTGCGCATCCCGGAGGATGTGGAGAAGGAGATGGTCTCCCCGCCGCTGCCGAAACTCGCGCCGCGCACCGCCCCCGCCGATGCGGAGGCGAAGGCGACGGCGGCCGCCGGCGCAGTTACCGCCAGACCGCAGGGCGACCGCGGCGACAACGACGACGAAGAAGACGAGGAAGAAGAAGAAGCAGCAGAAGAAGAAGAAGACGTTGCTGAGCCCGTGGTCGGTGACGAGGTGGCGGACTTTGATATGGGCGCCAAGCACGTGTACAAGTGCATGCGGCTACGCGGGTACAACTACCAGGGGCTCTTCCGCTGCATCCACTCTGTCAGTTCCAATGGTAAGACCCAAATAACAAGGAACCAAATTTTCCAAGAGCCCCCTCTCGAATCGCTTTACAGATTCCAGTGGACATACAATGGAACCATGTATAACAGCTGAAGTTTCTATAAAAAAACGTTTAAAAAAGTTATCATTTAAGTTTAATAAGAATTGCTCATGTTTTAAAAATCAAATTCCTCACTGAATGTTTAACTTAAACGTCTATTGCTAATTAATGAGATATTATCGGTTTGCAATTATTACTTCAAAAGTAAAACAAAGTAGAAATACGAGTAAATAATAGTCATGAGCAACTTAAATGCAATTTTCTCTTGAGTAAAGCAGTTTTTCTCCAAACAGATAGGTGAAAATTCGTTGCTCTTTATATTTCCCAACCTCTCTCGTAGTGGGGCAATCCGAATCTTTTCCTCCCGAATTGCCGCTTTTGATTCTTAATCAAACCCGCTGGATATTCCGGATGTAAACGCATGTCTGATGATAGTGCATGTAGGAGAACTCGTGGGAAACCTTTCATCGCAAACTCTTAGCAAGCTTTTCATCGGCAGGGTGAGCCACGGAAAAACTGAATTTTTCGTTGCCATCTGGTAACAGCCAGGCCAAACGTCCAAAGTGCCTTTGTAAGAAAAGAAACCCTTCCTAAATCGTGCCACATAAAAGAGTACTATTAACCAAGTTGGCTAGTTCAGACAAGAAACCAATTTCCCTGCACGTCTCTTACATCATTTTGAAGTTTGTTTTATCATTCGTTTTCCTAGGAGAGAGTGCTCTAATACGCTGGGGCAATTGGATATCGTTCTTGGATGGTCTGCTCCAACTGCGAATCCTTCCCAAGGAGTCCACACAGCTGTATGTGCCCACGTCCATACAGAAACTAGTAGTTAACGTCCAACGTCACTCCGATGCTGTGAATTCCATGCCTAGAAATCGAAAATGTAAGTAGTCTTTCAAACTAATTTATTTTCAAAACATTAAAGTATATCTCAATTACTATTTTTAAAATCTTATGTACACTGATTCCCTTTAAATATTAATTTGTTACGAAATTCATTTTCGAAAAATACAATTTTTGTGTAAAATTGCTATCACCACGATGTCTCATCGCAAATGTAGCTACTCAAAGAAGGTTTTTTTTTATTTTAATTTTTTTATTGTCACATCAACAACAGGGTCTTTACTGACATTACTTAGCTTACATTTTGTTTACATTACGATACGATAATACCCAATTCATTGAAAATATAATGTACAAATTACAGAAGATTCACTGAAAAAAGATATTTTTCTGATATTATTCCATTATTAAATTATTTTGTATCTGAATTTCCTATGTTTAACTTTTTCCTACGTTTGACTTTCCCCTGCGGTTTTGTACATTGGATACATATATTTAACACATATATTTATGCACATAACATACATTTCATTGAATCACACTTCTATAATACACAATTCATTGAAAATACAGAGTAGAAATTACAGAAGATTCAGTGAAAAACAGGTTTTTCAAATTTTACTCCATTATTGTTTTCTCGTATATGTACGTATCGCAATGATTCATCATAGTGTAAGTGAAAAATAAATAAATTACATATAAATTACAAAGATAAACCATATCAATAATAGGAAATCTAAAGGAACTATATGGCGTTTTATAAATAATGAGAATGTAAGGGAAGTGCAGTGTGACTAATAGAAGGAAAAATAGTGGATTTTTTGGCAATTTTAATACAAATGGACACGCGAGAAGTTTCCGTGGGTATTAGTTAATTTTTTTAAAAAACGCAAGAATCGATAATTCATAGAATAACTATTTAAGATGCTTAGACTGGTTTAGCCCATCAGAAATGAGGCGGCTTGCAAAGAAGGTGGGAGTGAGCGCAGAAAACATTAAAGAGACACGAAAATGGGCACGGTACTGCACATTTCAGGAGACAAAAGAATAGCGCGTTCTACGAACAAGAAGCCAGAAAGCATTCCGATGCGGTGTCAATCGGATGGGAGGAGGAGGTTCTCGCTGGTGGTGATCATCAGATGTATAAATTAGTTTGTTGACAGTACAAATGTCGTAAATTGGAAAAGGTATAAATCTTGTGTGGAGAAGAAGAAGATAATACAATGACGTAATTGGACTTCACAGAACTGGAAGTTTAAAATATGAAAAAAATAAGTATAAAATATTCAAAGTGAAAGTCGACGGTCAAGAGTGCAGCGCATTCAGCCCCCACGCTAGGCAATGCTACCTACAATAGTGTCTCAATATTCTATTCGCTAAATTCTCTAGTCAACAAAAATACTAATAACGTATTTTCCTCCTCGTATTTTACGTAAAATACTGAGATGTAGAAAATTTATTTTGGGTCGTAAGGTCGGAAGTCCCTTCTATACAGAAAAAGGAGAAATTCATCATCAGCATCATCCTAGGACTCATACACGAAATTGACTCCTGTTTATCCCAATTTTAAATAAAAACGCAAAATGAATTATTTTGACAACTCTTACCGCCAAATGTCGGTGTCATTTATTTTTAACTTCTCGCGAGATCTAGTGTCGTCGCCACTCCTCTCAATCAACATATAACATAGGAACAAATATATGCACTTTACAAAGAAATAAAAATATTTACACACATTTACACTTGAATATATTTCAAAATGCCATTCATACAATGCGCATTGTTTTCCCAATGGCCGTGGTTTACTAAATTTGAATTTATTTCCTCCATGAATAAAATTACAATTATTAGCTTTCTTACATACGAGTGTTGTACCAGAAAATCGGCAAATGAAAAGTTTAAAATAACTACTTTCCATTCGGAGTCTTCCACTGCTTACTGCACCTCCCATTCACCATCTCCATTCCATTCCATTAGAAAAGCAATTTTTTAATTCATTCCAGTTCCATATTTGTATCTCGCGCAATATTTCAACGTCTGCCATTGGCACCATTTAACACCACGTGCATCACTACCTGTTACCTCGGCGAACATTTCAATCCCGTCTCTCGTCTGCGGTTTTTTCCTCGACGAAGTTTTTCAAAAAAAATCATCATTGTTCGCTTTCACTTGTCGCGGACCTATTTCCCATAAAATTCGTTTTTTCTTAAATTATTTCCCGTAATTAAACGTTTGCAGTTAGTAAATTAAATTACGGAAATTTTTGATATTCTGCAAAGATCACTAACCTCTTTTGTTTTCCTCAAAATTCCATTCGCACTTACCAAGCTTATTTGTTTCTTAAGTACGTAAATTGCAGTTTCATAAAGTTTTCTATCAGAAACTTATCGTACACGAGTTGTGTTTAGTAATTTAGGGCCTATTGCATGTCCAAACAAGGCGTGTCTTTCTTGTTTTTATAATAATCCTTCAAACAATCTATCCATTCGTAAGTTCATTGCCGTAAGTTTCAATATTTCGTATCATTCATTCTTATATTTCTTTCATAAATCTTAATATATGCCATATTATAATTCAGTTACGCAGAAAACTTAACTATCGATTAAAGTTTTTGTAGTAAAATCGCCAGCTATTATGCCCCTTTTCTACATGTACCATTTCCACATTATTATTATTATTATTATTATTATTATTATTATTATTATTATTATTTGTATTATTATTATTATTATTATTATTATTATTAGCGTATCGGGCATTTCTGACCATGCTACAAGTTCTCTTCCGAGGCCCAGTCAAAATGTATCCTAAAGAGAGATTAACATGTGATTATTGGGCAGCTTTTTTGCTGTATCCCTTCGTAAGACAAAGATCCATCAAGCTGGCCCGCCCACCATAATCAAACTATATTATTACCAATTTATTACTGCAACACCGATTTTTTATCACCCATCTTCATCCAAAAAATCCCGTCGAGGTGGGTCGGTCCACGTCCTGACGGTGGGGTGCAGGGAGGGCTCTGAGGTATTCCTTTCTTTCACCAGTAATTTTTCTTCTCCCAACGTCCATTCTCGTTCTTTTATAACAGCCTGTCTCTTTTCGTCTTCCCCTTCTATTTCACTGGCCCTCCCAGTATGCTGAACCATGTTTTTTTCCGTGCATGGAGATCCGTGTCGGAGGGATTGTGTCCTGACGGTTGAGGGGCCTCTTTGTTTCTCAATTACTCCCCTTGGACTACTTTCTTCTTGGCATCTATTGATACGTTTTTTACGTATTTTGGGGAACATTTCTTGTAGGTCTCAATACACCTGTTTTGGCTACGAATTCTTCTAGACAGGCAGTCGGGCTAAGCCACTCCCGATCAATCGGGTCGGACTAGGTCCTGTACTGAACTCCAGAGTGAGCGGAGGGATACACAATGGTGCAGCGCTGTGGTATTCCCCCACTATATCCCCATGGCAAACCTGACACTCCGATGGGAGTGTTCCCTTGTTGTGTGTAAGGGAGAGGAGATTTGTTTATGAAACTGTGAATCTAGATAATTTCATTTGCAAAGAGTCCTGCAGACCAACAAAACCCCATTTCCTCGTCTTGTCATGTAGAAATAACGGCAAAACAATGAAGTCTGTATGACCTATCAAACTGGTCAGAGAAATAGAAAAATTTGGCATGTTTTAGGCGATCTTCCTAGAGAAACGGCACGATCCTTTTCGAATGCCGCAGTAACGAGAAGATAAAGAAAATTTCGGATTTAAAAGAAATAGCCGGCCTTCAGATGCATGTGACCACCCACCCGACCTTAAACCTTTGCAAGGGTGTGGTGAATCACGAAAACTTTGTCAGAAACGGAAAAAGACCTCAAAGCCTTCTTCCAACCTTATGGTATGACTGACATATAAGGGTCTAGCGGAGAGGGAATGGAGTGCTCACCCTCACCTCAACGCTGATACTGACCTTCTATCGTCTATATGAATTTACGTCATTGCAGTATTCACTTTTTACGCTTTCCAAGATTGTGGCTTGCAACTGTTTTCCCCAACAGTACCAAGAGTCATTTTTAGGCTGGCAATCTCTACAAGTCTCGATTTGAAAAGGAATAAACTTTTCTTCATCTAAATTATTTTCGATTATTAAATTCGCAATTTCTTGAGTTTCTCCTAATAAAATATAATTTACAAATGTTTAACATGCAACTTAATACATGAATTAAACACTGTTAAGTTTTAATCTTATGAGTCGCTTAATGGATATTTTTTTAGTAACCCATGTAAATGACATACTACCTGTAATTTGTGCCCGAAGCAATTTTCTAGCTTTCTCGCAAAAGTATTGGCCATTTGAGAGTTTGCCATCATTTTCACTCTAGCACAGAGTAAGCAAAGCTTTTAGTAAAATTTCCGCTTCGTTTTTATTTCTACATGGCTCTTTTCTTTCCAATTACTGCCATATAAAAGAGCTTTATACGAATGAACTGCGCATTTTTGCGCATAGTTTCATAAAATGAATCACGTCCAATCTAATATAAATATCTGACATGTTACCACGTAAGCACGCTTCCGCGTATTGTTCTGAAAAACTGAACTGCGTGAATGCTCGCGTCACAGCATTTAATAATGCTCACGACAGATCCTTTAGAATTTCATTCTCCATATGTTAGGAATAGAGGGAGTATCCAATATGATTATTAAAGTCGAGAAACCAATGGTGTACGTTGCCAACAAATTGCGCAGTGATCCAGGCACAGGTGGTGCCGGAACTCGACCTGGTGACGACGGGTGCCGTGGAGATACGCGGCCTGTTCGCCACGCCCATCGCTCGCCGCCGCACGCTGGCAGAGCCTGTGCTGGAGCACTACGAGTTCGTGCCCTACGGCTCCGACGCCGACGCTGCAGCCCAGAGCGAGGAGCGCGAGTGGGAGACGGCGGAGGCGTTGCGCGTGTGCGTGCAGTTGGTGCAGGAGAACCGCCCGCCCGTCACGCGCACCACCCCGCCCGTGCGCGTGGCCGAAGTGGTGGCGCGCGGCCTGACGCCGCTGGCGCCGCTGCTCCTGGGGCGCTGGCCGACCGCCGCTGGTGCAGGCCAAGGCCACGCTCTTCCTCGAGGAGGGCGAGGGCGCGGAGGCGGAGGGGGCGGGGCTCCCCACGGCCGACGCTTCCAAGCTGGCGGCTGGAGCGCAGAGCCCGCGCAGCTGCACGTGGTGCACGTGCCCGAGCTGGCCGAGGTCGAGGCCGACGCCGAGGCGGCGTTCGCGTGGGTGGAGCGGCTGCAGGCGGCGCTGCGCGACCCCAACCCGGCCGAGAAGCGCGTGGCGCGGGGCCGCTCAACGGCGCGCTGGGCCTCTTCAACTGCCTGCGCCAGGAGCCCGGCGCCGGCCCGCAGCTCGCCAGGTTGTACCTGCTGCCCGAGGAGGCGGACGTGGAGGACGGCGCGTGGGACGACGCTGCAGCGCTGCTGGAGCGGCTGCGGCCGCGGCTGGAGCTGGACCTGGCGGTGAACGTGCTGCAGGGCGGCCGCTGGGGATGCATGCGCCACCTGCCGCTGCCTGCCGCGCCCTCCTGCCCGTGCGACACGCTTTCTGCGAAACGGCCGTGCGCGGGGACCTCTCTAGCGTGGCCTGGCTCCAAGGCCGCATCGACCCTGAAAGGTGGGGTCGAGGTCTGCGTGGCGCCTTGCTCATTACGGGGTTCGAGCCATGTTTCTTGTCCGCAGAGCTCTCGTACCGGCTGGCCATGCGTTCGTGCATGTCCACTATGCTGCGTTGAACTTCCGCGATGTGATGCTCGCTTCCGCCAAGTTGGACGCAGAAGCTCTTCCCTGTAGCGACCCGGTACTGTTCCTCCATTTTTTATTGTGATTGATGTTTTATTTGTAGGGATAATGGATAGAAGGTATTATATAATTTGCTACATCAAATTCGAATAATGTAATAGCATTTTCTACATAACGAAATATATCCAGCACGGTGGCCGAGATCACTAAGGCAGTTGTGTCGTAGTGATCTCGGACCGAAGGGTAGCGGGTTTGAGTCCCACCTCGAGCATGATTGTGTTTATGTTCGTCCTTTCACCCCCTATCATCACCTTTTTTGTTTCATCATCATAGTTACCATAACGTTAACTCCAATAGTCGTCGCTAATGCCCTGGATGCTGATGCGAACTTAAATCTCCAATAAAAAAATACAATTAAATTTCTATAAATATTGAATGATACATAATATACTTTATACTTTTAATACATTTCTATAAATATATAAATACTTCTCTCTTCTTCATAAATTTCATTTTCACATTAGAAAATGGAAGGGCTTTATTATTTAGAAACTACTAAAGATTACTCTTTACCCTTTCCCTGTCAATTCAATGACTTGATAATGCTTTTTGAAAGGTGTCAACATTAGAAATAAGGAATACTAGTTTATTTCCAGGGTATCGATATTATTTGGTTTTCTTCAATCTTAGGTTTTATTTATTTGGTTTTCACCTTCAGGACGCTGTACTTGGATTCGAATTCTCTGGTCGCCTCCCGAACGGCCGCCGTGTCATGGGAATGAAGATGGGAGGTTGCGTGTCAACGGAGATTATGGCACCTGAATTTCTCTTATGGGATGTGCCTGATAAAATGACTCTCCTTGAAGCTTCCACAATACCTACTGCCTACGGAACGGTAAGATACGTAAATGGAATTAATTCAAGCACCTATTGCAAACTCAACCCATATTCCCAAAATTTTTCTCACGATTATTTATTAACATCGAATAAATATGAAAAGTCCTTTTCTACAGCATTGAGTCTGTCTTTCGAGCACATATCCGTTTCACACAAAATCCTTTTAATACAATTTAGGGACACAATATATAACTAAATATTATTCTAAACTCCAAATAATCATTTATACATTTTCGATGTGCAGCTAGAACTACTTCAGTTCAAACTTTAAATATCACAAAATACATTTCAAAGAATTGAATTTAAATAATTGGCAACTGATTTTGAACAGATATTTGTGTTCTTTTATTAAACAGTATACATTTTCTGAAAATGAATCAACATAACCCACTTCAATCACGTATAGACAAAATCTTCTCCAGCGACACGGACGGGTTTGTATGTTTGTTGTAATGTGCAATCATCAGCTGAACCAAACCTTATTCTCAATCAAAATATATTTTTGTTGCAAAAATTCGTTGAGCACTGTAAAAGGTGTTATAGTGACGTAAAAACAAACTAATCGAGACAACTCTGTTATGGTGGTCCGGGGATTACTCGAAACTCAGATTAAAGTTAAATTCATAATTAGAAGCTACTACCTTCCAATAGTACAAGAGATGGAAGGATAACTATCTAGTTAAATTTTGAATTGGATTTTGTTATTTAACAATGAATTAATTTTCAGAGTTTTCGTATTTCCCTGAAAAATTAAAAATCACTTCTAATGATACGGGCAACTTTGACAGGATTTCGATACGCCGAGAACATCATCTCAAGGCGAATCACACATCTTTGCGGCTTTTTATTTTCATCGTCATAAAAGAGAAATGTACTACACGCGCGGGGAGGCGTCGCCAATGTTTGATGCGGTGTGCAGGTGGTGTTCGCGCTGGAAATGGTGGGGCGCATGGCGGCGGGCGAGAGCGTGCTGGTGCACGCGGCCAGCGGCGCCGTCGGACAGGCGGCGCTGACGCTGGCGCTGGCTCGCGGCTGCCGCGTCTTCGCCACCGTCGGCACCCAGCAGAAGAAGGACTTCCTGCTGCGCGCCTTCCCGCAGGTACCCCCACCTCCCTCTCCTCTCCTCTCCTCTGCGCGGCCTCCGCTCTCTCGGAGTGACGCCACGCTTTTTGGACAGATGGCGGCCGACGACATCGGCAGCTCGCGCGACCTCACCTTCGAGCCGCTGGTGCTGCGGCGCACGGGCGGCCGCGGCGTCGACCTCGTGCTCAACTCGCTGGCGGACGACAAGCTGCAGGCGTCTCTGCGCTGCCTGGCCCCAAACGGACGCTTCCTCGAGATCGGGAAGGTCGACATGATGAACAACAGCGCCATCGGTGAGTCCAAAGACTTGGGCAACTGGCTATGAAAAGAGGCTTTTCCCATCCTCAATCATTAAGGATTTATGACATCTGATTTACACATGTCGTTCCATTACAATCCTCAAACGCTGAAAGAAAGCAAATCCATGTTTTCCCAATACTAAAAGACATTTTCAACTCAAGAAATACATCTCTCAGGGAGCCCTTCCAAGGCAATCGCAACTTCCCTGTTTGGGTGTTGGCTGTTGGGGTGGAGCATGGTGTCTGCTCATAAACCTGCAATGCGCATTGCGACCATTTGCAGGGATGCGGCTGCTTCTGCGGCAGGTGAGCGTTCACGGAATCCTCTTGGACGAGGTTATCATAGAGCACGACACGCCCCGCATCAGAGAGCTGTACGCACGCCTCAAAGAGTTGCTACAGAGCGGAATTGTGCGACCTGTGCAGACGGAGGTTTTCTCCCGCGACCAGGTTGAGACGGCGATGAGGTGAGGGTTATCTTTACATTCCCTAATCCCAATCAAATTGAAAATGATTAACGCTTTACAACAGCATTACGAAAACTCAAAGCATAAGAGCATCAATATCTTCAATTTCTGAAATACCCAGAAAATAATATAATGTAAATAAAAAGTGAAACCCTTTCCAAACATACGTTGATTTGGTTGAACTTCTGGTGAGTTAGCAGTTATTTCTGGTGTAGAAATGGAAAACAAGAATCATGTCTTCTTCTGCTGTAATAATATCAAAATTACGAAGAACTACAAATAAAATATTTTATAAAATAAACTGCACAATAATATTTCGAAACATATATTTGTATAACTATGCCAAAAAGTATCAAACAATAGAAATTTGATCGTTTGCAGATCATATCACCTCGCACTGTAACTCTGAGTACAATTCGTTTTTAAACACAAGCGCAACTAATTTTCGACTAATGAAATATCGACACAGAAGTAGCGTGCGATAGAAAACGTTTAGAAACTGTTATTGTTTTGGATGCTCCAGTGAAGAACCTGTGTGTCCCTTGCAGGCACATGGCGGCGGGCAAGCACATCGGGAAGGTGGTGATCCGCGTGCGTGAGGGCGAGGAGGAGCGGGGCCACGCCCTCTCCAAGCCCCTCGCGCTGCCCGCGCGCCCGCGCTTCTACTGCCAACCGGACGCCTCCTACGTCCTCGTGGGTGAGTGAGGGGCGGGGGCCGGGGCGGGGCGGGGCGCGGCAGGGCGGGCAGGGGCGCTCATGCGACGCCGTGTGCGCAGGCGGGCTGGGCGGCCTGGGGCTCGAGCTGGCGCACTGGATGGTGCAGCGCGGCGCGCGCCACCTGGTGCTGGTGTCGCGGCGCGGCGTCACCACGGGCTACCAGGCGCGGCGCCTGCAGCAGTGGCGCGCCAAGGGCGTGCGCGCGCTCGTGCGCACCGACGATGCGTCCACGCGCCGCGGCGCAGAGGCGCTGCTGCGCGCCGCGGGCTCCGTCGCGCCCGTCGCCGCCATCTTCAACCTGGCCGTGGTGCTGCGCGACGCGCTCTTGGAGAACCAGACGGCGGCGGCGTTCGCCGAATCGTTCCGCAAGGCGACGGCGGCGGTGCAGCTGGACGCGGCGTCGCGCCGCCGTGCCCGCGCCTCGCCACTTCGGCTGTTCTCGGCGTGTCGTGCGGGCGCGGCAACGCGGGCCAGACCCGGGCGAGGCGGTGGGAGGCCGCGCGACGACCGCGTGCTGGAGATCCAGCAGACGCTGGCGCGCGACTTCGACATCCTGCTGGGCCCGCAGGACGTGCGCGCGCTCACCTTCGGCCGCCTGCGCGAGTACCAGCGCGCGAAGGAGGCCAAGGAGAAGAAGGCGCGGGCGGCGCCGGTGGCCTCCTCGCCCGCAGCTGCACAAGCCGCGACCACCGCCCCAGCTCAGATCGACCCGTCCGCCGCCCTCACAGTGGATGTGAGGGCCAATCTCGCGAAGAACGCGCTTCGCCAACTCGTCAAGGCGTTTGCTGATGAGCTTACTGCAAGCAACGTCGTAGTGCCTTTGGCTTCCGACCTGTCAAAGGACTTAGCGATCCGAGATGCACAAGCCATCATGTTCCCAGGAGTGGAGGGCGTTGCAGCCCCATTGGAACCACTAGCTCGCGGACTCTCCATAAAATCCGTCGCACTGCAGTTGCCATTCCGAAACCTGAAGCCTGCAGTGCCACTCACGGTCGACCGGCTAATGCAGGTAAGAGGAAACTAACATTTTATAATTCTTCACGACATTAATAGAATTTGACAATTGACCTTCTTCCTTGTAGTTCTCGCGTGGACCCCGGACTAACGTCATCTTCAGTTTGTAATGCATCAGTATTTGATTACGTATGAAATGAAATTGTTGTGCACCAAGCCGCATGCCCTAAATGGCAATTAACACCGCGAACAAATTTTGACGACTTTCCCTTTTTATACTCACCAAGGCCATGAGAGTCCACGATTCCGCAGGGTCGTTGCAGTTTTGGATATTTGGTGAATTGTTGAACAATTTAAGTGGCAAATTAAATTTAAGGAAAACGGCTATGTTGTTAGAATATAGAATGATAACATTCAAACACGCACAAACTCTAAATACAGAAACTTTACAAATACAATTACTGTCGTACATTTTTTCTTTAAAATGACATTGTAACTGCAGACAGAAGTGTATAATGTTTTAACAGTTACGAATCTAGTGAACCCAAAGTACTCGCCTCAGCGTAAGCACACATCGTGATCGTTGGTGCCGCTATAACTAACTCAGCTGCAGCTCTATTGCCACTCACCATACGTCGCTGTCGGTTGCAGTAATTTAAATAAGAACACTAAGTCAAACACAAATCATATACATTTTTCGTGAATTCATGTAACCAGAATCAATCGTCAAAGTTTACCTTCTCCAATTCCGCGGATATCTTGATCCTTACTTGAGAACCTCCGATGAACTTGCTGAAGTACCTTCCCAAACGTTTCGCCAATATATTTTTGGGTTTTGGGTTTTAAAACCGGAATGTCACTTTAATATTTCCGGCCTACATTTATGTGTCCGTTCTCTAGTGAACTCGATCCGGTCTCTCAACAAACCTGCGTCCATGATAACTGACACTACATCGGTCAATTGTTCTTTGCTATGAGTTCACACAACTCATAAAAAATTATATTTTCATACCGTCCAATTAATTTTTGAATCCGTTGTTGTCACGTAACTTCTGCTGTTTCTGTATAAGTCGGCGTTGTGGTCTTTTACTGCCGTTCTGATCACAACACTGCCGTCAATTGGAACTATTTTGTCCAACGTAAACTCTCTGTGAGGTTCAGTGGGCTTTAGGCAGGCATTTTAATTTTCATGGATGCGGAGCAGTTGCTCGAAATCGTAAACTTCACCGCCTGGTATCGCTGTCTCACCTGAGAGTGAGAAGCTTTTTCCGCTCGCCCGTTTGCTCTACCTTCTTCCCCACGCCAGCTCGAGCAGCACGGAATCAATCGCGCCTTCCGGACCTAAGACGTTTATTTGTCGAGTTGCCGCACAAAATGGGTTCGGCAGGCTATCGCACCTCCACCACATGGCCGACGATGTAGTCCGACGTTATTTTAAAGTTCATGTGCGAGAAGATTTCAAATGTATAAATCCGAATTATTTACTGAACGATCACCACATCGCACACACGTAAAAGAATCTTCTTACTTCTCGATTGGAAACGGCTTGGCGTCTCAAACTTCGAATCCCTGTATCTCACCAAGAAACTTGTTTACTTTCTTCTCCCAACTATTCCTACCGATGTTACATACGTGTCTACCCCGTTCTGATGGTGCATTACCAGTCTCATGCATGGTTTCGAGTCACGACTCATTCCCTGACAGACCTGTGTCTCGTATCTGGGCAACGCTCATTGGCTAGCCAACCCTGTAGGGTTACTCGCCTCTTTCCTCTCTTCTGATGAAACTGAACGCTGCGGCACACGATCAGTGAGATGGCTCTGCCCAGTAGTTAGGCGCCTGTGCGTGAACAGTCCCAGGCGCCGTGCAGAGGGGCACCATCTCTAGCGCGGTGGCGAGGGCGCTACATCGCATCACGATGCGATACATCAAAATTAAAACTTCATTGCTTCAACGGTCTCAACTTATCAATGCTGTTCATTTGATCCAACTTTCAACTCG
This sequence comes from Teleogryllus oceanicus, assembly GCA_964035755.1. NCBI lineage: Eukaryota > Metazoa > Arthropoda > Insecta > Orthoptera > Gryllidae > Teleogryllus > Teleogryllus oceanicus. The sequence continues at coordinate 49,935,233 of CAXIVR010000006.1, forward strand.
CCTGCCGGATAGAAGCCGGCGATTTGAATTTTAAGTCACACATGTTTTAATTTATGTTTTGAATTTAATAGCAGCGAGTCAATAGCTATTACCACCCAATGAATAAATAAGTATATAGTGTTTTTCCGGCGCGACGACTACTTTAGCCACTACCCCGCGAGTGTAGTGCTTGTTATAACCCGGGCGCCGGTCATTCTACCCCGCATGAACGTGACATCCTCCGCCAGTCTAGTCATCGACTTGCGAGATTTTTCCATTCCCGACGTGTCCCTCAGCTGAACGTCGCCCCAACCGATAGAAGCTATACGCTCCTCACTGATCGCGCGGCATGCGTAATGCGAGTAAGCGCGTCGATGTGTTAGGAGAGAAGAAGCTACAAGGATTAGGGATTATCGCACATGGCCCGTGGACTCTGCTACGGCCTTCTCCTGCTAACGATCAGAGAGAAACCAACAAAACTACCTATCGGAGCAGTTGGCCCCTAGAACTTTCCTTCAGACAGCGGCTGAATTCGAGCCAGCGCAATAGTTGAAGTCGGACATCCGCTACCGTCGATATTCATTTCAGCTGAGGATGCGGCAGAAGGCGGTGCTGTGTGTGATGAGTGTCGGGGCAGTGTAGGCTACAAAAGGAACACGAGGGGACTCTCAGAAAATATTAAGGGAATGTTGGTTTGCGGTTGAAAATGTACATGAAAGAGTAACAGATCAGATTTACTCTCTTCTTTTGTCGCATTTTCCTCCCCTTCGCTGACATTCATTACTTTTATTCTCGTGTTCTTTTTTGCCTTAAAATTTCGTTTCCGTAAAAATTGGCCCCGGCACAGCGTGTTTTCCTCCACATTTCCGTTACATCAAAGAAGATCGTATGCCTCCATCCTTTCAGCTGTGCGTCTTGGTTTTCAAATTGTTCTCTCTAGCATTCACCTTGTTCGCTGCGTAGCACGTGAAAGAGCAGCTGCGCGGCGCGGCGGGGGACGACGCCACGTCCAACGGGTACGTGCTGCTGGGCTACTCGTACGGCGGGCTGCTGGCGCTGGAGGCGGCCGCGCGCCTCGAGGCGGAGGGCGTGGGCACGGAGGGCATGGGCCGCCTCGTGCTGCTCGACGCCGCGCCAGACCTCCTACGCGCCATGGTGGCCATCCTGGTGGCGGCCAGTGAGAGACACAAGCAGGATCAGCAGCAAGAGGTGAGGAAACGGGAAAATCCTTTCCAGTCCAAACGAAGTATTTTTCTCGTTATGTTCTGACGTAATATTTGTTATAAATAATAATAATAATAATAATAATAATAATAATAAGAGAGGTAGACCCAGACGCGAGGAAGACCCAGACTTGCATGGCAGCAGGGAGTGCGAGAGGCTATGACGGCAAGAGAAATGCAGGAAGATCTGTGGTCAAATAGAGAGGCATGGAGACAGAGCGGAAACACTGCCACAGCTGTAGAGCAACTCCGTATTATATATAGGAGTGTGAGGCTTTGCGCTTCATATAAATAGTACGTAACCCAATAGGCTTGTCAGAGACCAAAGTATTTTGGCAGAGGGAACCATAGTCACAAAATTCGGACAAAAAAAGCAGATAACAGATGTACGGAAATTTTCGTTCGTCAATAAGGGTATGAGTTTGAAATAGTTTGCCGGCAACAAGTTTCAAAACTACTACTCGCAATGTTCGTTATCTTAGAAACACCTTAGTACTAGTTTAGTATCAATAAAGAATAAAACATTAGAATCTTACTCACAGTAAGTAAAAACAAGCGTGTAACTTGTGTCGTACAGTTCCTGAGAATAGCGCCGAAAGGTAACGAAATATTAGCCAGTGAAGTGCAGTGTATTGAGGTGCAATGGTGTGCAGTGCTGCCGTGTGTAATGTTAAGTGTATATTTATTACTATTGTCATCTTGATATTAATTTATTTTGTAAATTACTGCCTCTGAATTGTACTCAATTGCAGTCAATTACATCTTATATCACCTTGGAAGCTATGTCGGCTGTAGAGGAACCAGAGGTAGGGTTTCCAGTGCCAAACAAGTTGATGGTGAACGGCCAGACAAAGAAGAGTCGTAGAGGAGAACCTCAACATCGTCTTCGAAGAATAGATGGAGACACGAAAAAGAACTGTAGCACGGGGTGGATTGTGGAATACCCCCTTCCAGAAACCTATCCACGGTGTCTGACCCGCAGCGGGCGTTAGCGAAGGCTGTCTGACTCCATGTACAGGGTGGCTGAATTCACAGTGGGACGTACGATGATGTGAAGAAAGTGTTATAACCCCTTTGATGTCCTGTTCTCGCCCATGGAGGGTACAAAAGATAAACCGAGGTGATACGCCAGGTTTTGGAATAGCCTGCAAAGCAGAGTCGACACTCAGTAAAATTGTTTTGTGTAACAGCGTCTGGCGATCGGAGAGCTGGGATGGGACGAGGCGAGTCCTCCGAGGGCCGTAGAACCCGAAGGCAGGAAATAATCCATTGGTAAATGAAAACAGTACACTCAAAATGGCTACTTTCAAACCCTCTAGAAACCAGTGATCAAAGAGGATAGAACACAAACGCAACGAACTTTACTTTCTTAGTTATACCAACGTCGCGTTACAGAGCTAACAGTGTCAAATAGCCATCACACGAATGTTCAGACAAAGAACCAGAACCACCAGTAGTTCGTAGCCATTGCTTCCAAGAGGAATAGTGGGTGCATTAAAGGATGTCCTCCTCCTTGGGTACCACCGTGATAGCGAGGAGGGTAGCTCCTAAGAAATCAGTGGATACGCCGACGGTAGCGTAGCTTTTATTTGATTTAAATGTAGTGTCTCCTCAAGGTTATGAGCTGGAAGGAGATGGAGTTACTTTCACGCAATCGGGTGCTTCGTTTCGAATTGAATTAGTGGTATTGAAGCTCCCGATTGGATGACCATGTCTCCCTCGACTTTTAGCTCCTGACCTTGAGAGGAGGAGAATAATTTGGACAATTCATCATACACTCCAAGATCCACATCATAATCATCATCATCATCATCATCATGTCTGGTAAATTATGAAAAGACGTATAACCACACACGCATTTACAATTTTTGACGATTTCTCAGGAGAATAATGCAGGGCCCGGTATTTTAACAAACATCTGAACATCGTTTCCAAAATACCATTGCATCTTTCTATAATGCTTCGGACCTGCCTGTTATGGATGTTTTACCTTTTCTTCAGGAGTATTAGGTTGAGGATTTGAAATTCGGTTTTGCAGCCATGGCCTTAGAGGATACTCCTAATCTCTTAAAAGAAAATATCCCCTATGACCTCTTTCATTCAGGTTCTTCATTAAATTTTGAATATTACTATTTCTCCAAATAAATGAATCCTGAATACTTCCTGGAAATTTGTCATTTTCATTTACAATGCGAAGATGGGAGTCATATCAACTACACATTGAGGGAATGGTAGTTCTTCCGGTTAAGATAGGAATTCAGGGTTACCTTCATCTATGGTTTTTGGAGGTCATAATACTATATGTGTGCACTCCACACAACCAACAACTCCAACAATATTATATTTTTCAAAAATAGTCTCTCTGCATTCCTGTAAACTTTAAAGTTCGGGGGTTGTTTAAAGTTTCAGTAACATTATGAATTGCTCTAGAAGCAATAGATTGTGACACAACCATAAACAAATTTTTGGCTACAGGATTTTCATAACCCGTACCATAAAAATTTAAAGTAAGTAACCCCGAGTGGTCTACTACCGCTACACTCATACACTTTATCAGGGGGACAAGTCCCCATGGTGGGCACCTCTTGGGCTTTGATCCGCATCCCCGCCGACAGGTTGACGACCGGATACTGCGGGAACCCAGTTTGCCCTCGCGGCAACCTCCCCTTACAATGCTTGGGTAGGGGCCGCCCTGCTAACTCAGAGCTCCTAGCTATCCGACTAGTAAAGAAGGGTTTTCCTAAGAATGAGCCAAAGTGACAGTTCGCGTAACAAGTGAAAATCACATGTAATTCAGAGAAGTATCCCTCCGCCGTGAGAGCTGTTCAGCCATACCTCTTCGTAAAGTGCTGATTGCTCCTGTGAAAACATCCCTATGCAGAGTCTAAGAGTTACGCTGAGGTATATGCACGTACGCGAGTCCGGGAAATATTTAAATTTAATTACGTATGTAGAAAATCTCTTAACATGCTCTCTCAATCAATAATAGAAAACTGCCACGAATGTAAATAGAAAGAAAAATGATTTTAAGCCGGAAACACGTGCACCAGTACGTATCTCGTATTCAAGTCTCAGTTTTAAAATAAACATAATACTTATCACACAAAAAGTTAATTTAATGTAATTTTTATAGAAAAAAGAGTTTTTACATAAGAGCACATAACACTGCACTTTCTAATTTCAATTATTTCTTGCGGCGCACTATATTTTTGTCGGGCGAAGACATCACAAAAGAAAGCTTCGAAGACATTTACCAGTTAGCCAACTGCAAACGAACGAATGCAGGAAGGGAGTCTAATGGGCCCAAGGACACAACGACCACAGAACCTTAATTTATGTTGCCAGCACCAGCTGTCACTTTGGCTCATCCTTAGGAAAATCGTTCTATACTGGAGTCTCGACAATGCGCCACTCACATGCCTCGGGAGCAAGTTCCCTCCTCTTTGCCCAGAGTATCGGGCCACTGGCACGACGAATCCTAGAGCCCAACTGGGGGCCACCTGGACTAAGGCCCACGTAGCTCGGAGGCCCCATTGCTTACCGCCAGCTCACGATGTGGGTAACGCCGGTGCTGAATCAACCTGACGGGTGGTAACTACTTTCCCGCCGGACTTTAGAGTGGGATCCGGAGTACTCCGAAAGCCTCCTTCACCCAATCCCGCTCCAAGGCCGACGCGCCATAGACTCAACTGGTGGGTGGTCGGTTGCCCAGAGGAGATCAGCATCGCCTTCTCACTCCCTGCACCTCAGGCTAACGACGTGAGCGGCGCCGCGAGACTCAGGGGCCGGGTGGTCGTCTACGATTCTCCTCCAGAAGCCCCGACAACCAACCCCCCCCCTGCGAGAGAAAAAATTAAGTTAAAAAAAAGAGTTTTGACACGAACTGCACTGCTCCTCGTTGCGTGTTTTAAACGTGGTGTAAGCATATTAATAATGACATTTGCCATATCTTTAGTCACTAAAATTTTTCACGAACTCCCAATCAGATATTTCGAACGGGTCGCCTTTATGATAAAACACTCGTGAACCACGTTCAACAGCTTCCTTCTGCAATTCTTCATTTTATATAGCTGCTCAAATGCATATTTCATCGCCATTAGCCATACCCTAACCTAAGATTAGGTTAGGATATTAAATACCACAGCATGAAATCGCATACGGTTTTGTAATTCGAATGGTGAGACATCATTCATACAGAAAATACATGAAAACTACTAGTTTTTCAAAAGTTTAATAAGGTTTTATGGTATTTTTCATTCAATTGTTAGTTTTATTTTAATCCTTTTTACAATTTGTATTTTATGGGAATGTATGCTTCCTATTTTAATATTTAATTACTTTTAAATCGATGTAGAAGCGATGATCTTTTAATGCAAGTTCATTTTGGCAGAAACCGGATGCCGACAACGAGAGCAGACGAGGAAGCGGAAGTGAGGTGTCAGCGGAGGAGGACATGGTGCAGTTGGAGCTGCTGGTCCACGTCTTCAGGATGATGGCGCCTCACATCTCCTCTGCCGAAGAGAAGGTTTGTTTGCTTCCATACGAGCTAAAATATACTACGAAGCATGCTTTTTAAATACCGTTTTGATATTAAAAATTGACGAGTGCAAGCCTGTACATTAATAAACTTTTCATTAGTAATATCACGAAAAGTACTGTGATAGCCGATAAATTCACGACTCGCATAGCGAGGAGTAAATTTCCTGGCTAGCACAGAACGAGTGATATTTAGTGTGACTATTTCACGAATTAAGACATTACATGATTTGAATGGATAATTAAAAATCACAGGATTTACGAAAACGAATACGTGAAACTTTCATTCAGCTTCGAGTTATCACTGTCTCCTGGAATAACTAATCAAGTAAAATGTGAATAACAGTTTAATGCAGAAAATTGTTTCAAATGTTTCGATTGAATAAATACTAATCAAACTTTCAAAAAACATTAATTACAAAGCTACTTACGAGAACATTTATTAAAAATACAATTATTAAAGTTGTAAGAAGTTGAGTTTTCTATGTTTTGGTATTCCGTCGAAGTATTTCAAATTGAAGATGTACAAGCTGAATTATCAGAGGGATTCGTCAATTTCGAATTGATTGAACACACTTGTGTACTCATTAAAGTATTTTTCTGTATAATTTTTGTTGTAAAGTTCCACATAGTTTTGATAGCATATGCTTTGTACTCTTCAACATCTAATTTTTCCATATTAACTTACTAAAATACGTGTAATTTCTTCATTTGTAGTTTGTGCTGTCCGTTGGTATTTTCTTTCTTCACAAATTTCTTGAAATTGCTTCCACACAGTTTCTCGATTCTTTTATCCTTTTCTGCTCTTAATCTTAAATAATAGATTATATTTCAGAGTTTTAAGCATTGCCAAAGCGGCACATTACACATTATGACACTTTATGCACATAAGCACATAATGCTTACAAGCTATTATGGACCAAAATCAATTGCTATCTTTATCTTTAAAATGTAATCGAAGTGATTACAGCGAAGTGCAAAAGGTAAACAAAGTGATAATCACATGGCGATGACAAGGATTGGTTGAATTTGTTTATATTCTTGCTTAACATTGGTTACTTATGGCATGGACAGACATGAGTGAAATAAACATAATTTCCACCAATTGTACGGCACTTACAGCACGGTCGTTTTGGCTTCATCGTTATTGTGTATTGTGTTTGGCTTCATCGTTGATCGCTTAGATACTTTTACAAGTGAAGGTATTACAACTTATCTTGACCGATGGATTGAAGCAGTGATTGTTATAATTAAATGGCGAAAATGGACAAAATTATTCAGATTACGGTCGCCAGCTGTATTAAACAGCAAAAAATGAATTTAACAATCACCCAACCAAAGAAGCAAATAGGAAAGGTGGACCATGCAAAAATTACCAAACGGATTTTGTCAGGGCTAACACTAAAACCCCTAAGCATAAGACTGGCGTATCTTTCAAACTTTTAGAAAGTACGCATAAGGTCCGGGTACACACAGGAGCTTTCAAACTACGGAATCTTAAAGTGAAGATATGACAATCCATTACACTAAAAAATTCAACATTTATTAACAAATGACCAATATGCATATAACAAATTTACAAAGAACATTTCTCTTGCTGCACAAAAAGCTGAAAGAGAAGTTGCAACGAAATACCAAAATGCAGAACGATTAAATAGGCAAAAACTCAGTGCCTTTATTAACAAGAGTTAAGCTGAATTACAGCATTTCAAGGTGTTCCACTTTAGGACGCGAGAACCGAATGCGAAATAATACCAAATTGTCAAAGACGCCGACTTCGGCCGCCTTTCTTTACAAAAAATTAGTGATAAACTGAATTCAAACAATTAAATAGTTTTGCGTATGAGGGAACATCGAATCAATAAATTCATGGAAATGGATCCTTCACCTACTGCCTTTTACCAAACACTTGAAGCTGCAAATCTGCTCTGCGGCGAGAGCCGAGCGGCCTTTCCACGCCCGCTACGGCTTCGGCGAAAAGCTTGATGGCCTTCCACACCCACCAAGCTGTTGCCCGAGCTACGTGTTTGTAACTCACGGGGCCAGAGAGACGAAGCTTCGAAGGAACCACGATCGACAAACTGACCGTACGGGTTCTGCCGCCGTCTGTTTAAAAAGGCTCCTAAAAGTCGAATGCGACAGAGGTCGTCTTACTCACGACCGGAGTGAGGCATTGTAACATTCACAAAAAACACATTAGAAATGTACAGACCTATATTTTAGCACTCAAGATACGTAACTTCAGGCTACGAGCAGTCCACGCGCCACCATTACGCACAAGGCGGGGCTGTAACACAAATATGCAGAGCAAAAAATGCAAAAAAAAAGAAAGGCAAATTAATTCATGTACACAAACATCGAAAGATAACACACATCTAGAACAGGATCCAGTTCAACATAACAACAAACATACCCCAAATTGGACGTAGGATACCTCATACGCAAAATCAGTCTAAAAAATACAAATTACGACTCATAAGGAGCAGGGCCCTCAGAACTCGTGCAGAGTAACATTAAGACATGACAAGAAATAGCTCGGAGTGACTAACAGAGTGGCCAAGCGGCAGAGGCGCGCCGCGCTTGTAAAGAGCTCCACAGAGGTGGAGGGGGATGCTACCACGTCAGCGAAGCGTGACGGAGTAGGTATCGATTCAAGAAAGAGAGCTAGAAGTTCATTGTGGCACAAAGAAATTAAATGCGCCTGCAAAATAGGCAACTTGCAAAACATGGATGTTCGGCGGGCTTGCCCAAATTGTATTTATCAGTATAAACCTATAGCAGAACCGCTCGCAAAAAAACCATCATGGCGGACGTACCTTTGGTTAAGTCTCGGAGGCTGCCCCCACCCTGTGGAATCTGAGATTTCCCCTCTCGGCGATAAGGAAATGCGTCGGCGACAAGGAGAGGTGTTTGGAAGACGCAGCGATCGCACTGCCCTCTTCGTCAAAAGAGGAACTCAAAAGGGGAAATAGGAGATTTGGAGGGAGAGGCCACGTTCGGGCATGCGCAGTGGAAGGTTTTTTTGAGAGTGGTAGAGCAATAAATAGGTAGCCCACTTTATTGTAATATGGAACGAATAATTAAGAAAACTCGCCTGAAAGAACTTCCATTGTAGGGAGAAAAACGAAGCATGTTATTGTAGGCTAGTTCACAATTGCATAAGATAGCGTAGGAAGCCTCACTGAACCGACCATTAAATCTCACATTCCGCCCAGAACTGTACTACATATTTAAACTAGTAGTGATACAATTGCACAAACTTTGATCTGTTATTGGCAACGGTTGCGTAATATAATATTGAATCTTCTGTTAAATTCTAACTTAATAAGTGGTTATAAATCCTGATCATTTTTGCACAGAAACTGCGGGAAGAACTCTTGGCAAAGAAGTGTTGGGACGCCCGCCTACGTTTCTTTGCGGAACATACCCTGGACACCGAGCACAGCTTGGAGTACAAGATGATCGCCCTGAACGCCATCTATAGTCGCATCATCTCGGCATGGCGGTACTGCTGGCCCAAGGACCGACCGCGCCTGCAGGCCTCTGTCACGCTCATTCGGCCGGCCACCTCCGCCATCCCGCCTGGCATCGTCCCCGAGGACGGCGGACTGTCACAGGTGAGAACACACCTCACCTCTTTTCTTGCGAACGTCAAGGCCTTCTGTGGGAAGCTCGCGCCCGACGATTTTGTTGGAACAAATTTCACGTGGGCTTGTCCGGGAATCCAATTCTCACCTCCTTGGTGAAAGGCGGGCGACCTGTGCTTTGATACGAATTCTAGTGGCCGGCTGCTCTGGTAGGCCGTTTTCCTCTGATCAACTCAGAGAGACTTAGACGGAGTTGTATTTCTAAAAGAAAGGGCCAAAAACCGCGCGAACCTTTCCTCCCCAGCAGTCATTTACATTCTCGGGGCCAGGGCGGGCCGGACCGAGCCGCGTAAGTTAGATCAAGGCTTGACGTAAGTTCCAAGAGTATGAAAGGAAAGCGAGAACTCAAATTTTCTTCACCGTTTAAACCATCGCTCTCACGCCCTTTCACTGCTGGGTCATGCTACGTCCTTCGACATTCATCATTCAGTAAAAGTTAAATAAATGTGTGCCAACACGCATAGGCATAGCCAGCGGGCAGCAGGTGAGTGTACTTGCACACCCCCAATCAAGAATACTGTTACGTACAAAGTAAAACAACAACAGTTCTTTGACCATAAGTTTATTTCAGTAAAGCCACAATCCAAATCAAGTCCGAAATACAAGCCAAGTTCCAGTCCGCCAGAAGAATACAATCACCGTAACACACGCACTTCAAAACCGAACTTACTATTATTGCTAGGCACTCGCTTGCTGCTCCAGAAATATCCAACTGACTACTGCCCCGGGCGAGGCCCTATAAATACGCCCCGAGGCATGGGGGCGAGTCTCTTACTTCCCGCCTCCATGGTGGGGCATCGAGGGGAAATGCCTCTCCTGTGACTGACCTACCGACGCGGTCCGGTGGCTACGGAAAAGCGCCGCCGCTTGCCCTGCTCCTGATGGCGTCTTCCCGTACTCCTCATTTCTCGACTAGCCGCGCCCGCGGCGCAACTCTGCAGCGCCCACAGTGGGCCGCAACAATGTTGGCCGGTACAGTGTGCCCACCATGTGGGCACAAATGCTGTTTTACACAAAAAATTCCATTCATACTATTTAGTAATCAACCCACAAAAATTATTTCGATTTGATTTTCTTTAATTTGGAAGCCTTCAAGAGTTAGATAAACTATCTTACTCAAACGGTAGGCACTTAATTTGAAATGGAAACAGTTGAGGCTTGAAATGGGAAATATTGAATTTATTGAGGAAGCATCACAAATCAATCTGCATCAAATGTTAGTTATTATATTTTATGTCCTACTTGTATTTCGTGTTCTTATATAAAGTTCCTTATATTGAATAGTAGGTAATCAAAATATTTTAATAGGAAATTGTATTCTCAAATAATGAAAAATCAGTATAAATCCTTGGAATTCATTGTAATAACGCGTACATCATTGCAAAGTTTTGCGCTCCGTCCTTTGTACATTTAATATGTACAAAGTGTCGAAGAGTGATTGTGAAGAGTGAGTGTCGAAATTTGTCGAAGAGTGATTGCCCCAAGTCATTCATATATACGAACAAGACGTGTATTGTAAGCCACTCTTTCACAAAAATCAAGAATTTAACATTTACGAATAGCGGCTAATGAGGCTTAGCTTGGTTACCATTTCATGCCTTTCAATTGAAAATCATCTAGAAAAGTACTATTTGTACAATTATTTTCTTATAAAAATGTCACTAAAGAAAGATTTGTAGTGGTAATGAATATAATTTTTATGTAATAAAATTAACTCAGAAAAAAATGATCGTTCTGGACTAAATTTGTAATAATGTCATTTCCAGAAACTTTGTCTATGGAATTAACAAATGTAATGCTGACCTAAAATCGCTTCCCATTTACAAAACTGAAAAGAAAAAAATCGTTTGTTGCGTAGATCTGCGAACGCCCGGTGCGTGTGCACTACGTGGAGGGCGCCGACCACTACACGCTGCCCAGCAAGCGCCAGACGGCGGCGCTGGTCAACGCCGCGCTGGAGGCGGCCCACAAGGACCTCGGCACCGACTTCAAAGCCACCATCAACGGTCTAGACGCAAGCAGCTATATAGGTCTCAAATCCTTGCAATGAGAACAGATCTTAGAATCTGGCAGATCTTTTTTTCATTAGCAAACAACTTTCCGTTTCTTGGAAAAAAAACTAGATGTGCTACAGAATTGCACAGACTTTCTCGTACAAAATTTTCTAATATACGTGGTGTGAACTGGCTTTAAGGGTTTGCTCCGTTCTCTCACCAGCTGCCATCTATCTTCGCCCAAAGTAATTATTTTTGACATTTTCTCAACTTTTTGCATCCCTAATAGTACAACCGAAATATTACGTCAAGAATATTAAAGAAGACTAAAACCTCGCCTTAAATAGAAATTTTCGTTGGAAATTTTGAAGCAGTGTGTAAAGAAATGGCGATTAAACATTACCGTGAATTCAAAATTTGAAAATGTTTTTCCCAGGAATCTATTGAGTTTTCGAAAAACCTCATTTAAAGTAATTTGAAGAATTTCCACTCACAAATTCATTAATGTATACAAATTGATGGAAATGTGCGTATTAACGGCGAGAGAGATAATTCAAGAAAAGTACGTTTGTGTACGTTTTGGAAACACAAAAGAATGTACCAACATTAACTTTACGTCATATTAACCAGTGCAATTAGCACAATCCATTGGAAAAGTTTGAAGAACAAATTTGGAGCCAATTTCGAGAAAATGGCGTTTGAGGGTTTCTGAAAATGCAGAACTTTAAGCTTATTTTTACAGAAAACTGTTGAGTTTTCGAGAACGTTATTTGACATTATTTAAAGCGCATGTACTCATAAATCTAATAACGTTAAGAAATTGCCTCTAATGTAAATATTGCCGACGTGAGAGACAAGTCAAAAAATTACATTTTTGTAATTTTTGAAAAACAAAATAATAGAGCAGTATGTGCTTATGTCATTGGATAGGGTACGTTTGGTACTATCCCTACCAAAAATTTAAAGAAAAAAGTGGAGCCGTTTATAAGAAAATCTTGTTTTTGTTGTTTTTAATAATGCAAATATTGCATGCACTATTGGAAGAAAACTACTGAATTTTTCAAAAAAATCTACAGGAACTAAATGAAACAGGTATTTTGAACAACAAATTTCATTTGAAGAAAACATATCTACCTTCAATGTTGTACTTGTGCGAAGACACGGAAAGAAATTCAAACTTTTGCAATTTGCGAAAATTCAAAGTTAACCGTGAAAATGGGTCCTGTGTCACTTTCATAAGTACATTTATTATATTCTTACAAAAAATTAAAGAAAAAATTGTTACCGTTCTTTAGAAAATTTTTAACACTTCATATAAAAGTCTTCATGTAAAGTACCTCCAAATTGTAAATAATGTTTTTCGAAATCTCAAAGCTTCAACTAGAGCCAGATTGACAGGGGGTTCTTCAATATGGAAAAAATCCTACGCACGGTGTAGGCGCTAGTAGTGTTCACAGACGGACGGACATTTTGCTTCCCATTGGTTTTTCAACATCAAGGACACACAAAAGAGGGATTTTTTTCTCTTCGTTTAACAACTGGTTTTTTGCACTTTTTCGTTACCAGAGTCCGGCAATGAATTTTCTTCTGCCGAAAATTCTTTTTTTCGCGCCGCATGACATAACTTTCTCAACATGTATATTACCCCGAATATACGTACGTAACGAAAAAGTAAAAATGAGTTGGTAGGATTGAAGGTGCGATATTGTATTACTCGATACGTAATTGTTATCAATCAAACGAGAAAGTATGTGTTGTTTTAGCTCCACCAGTTTAGTTATAAATGTAATGTGTCAGCCAATTTTTTCAGGAACCCTCTTAATACCCCCAAATCTTTATGTTGATGACGATTTATTTATACAAATATAAACACTGTATGTTAGATGTGGAGTTGATATTGTCTTGCTTTGTATTATATTTTTGAAACTTAAATAAATGTTGTGTGTAAATTTTGTGAATGTTTTATTAAAATGCATAAATATACAACCAGAATATGTTTTAAAAGTCTACCGCGAAACAAAATTGGAAAACTGGAAAATGGATTAATTTTAATTTTTATAAGTTGTCTAAAAATCATTCGATATTACTAAAACTGAGGAACACGACTTATTTTTCATCAACAATCAACTACATAATTTAGGAAATCTCTTCCTCCAATCACATTTTACTGTCAGGTATACGTGGTATAATATAAGGAGTTTGCATGTAATCTAATTTGTTATGTTTCTGTCACGGTCATGGGTGAGTGGTGAGCAAACTTATTTCGGAAGCATGTCAGATGCGCGCGTCCGATGGAAAAGTTCCGAGACATGCGCTCAGCACTAACCCGGCGTGCGCCTCGGGTCCCGCACCTCGCCCCAGCTTGGTGGCCAAGGTGCCAGCGGCCACGCAGGGAATGGCGAAGTACGAGAGCGGGCAGCGCGACCAGACGTGTGGCGAGGCGAGACCTTCGCGGGGAACCATTTTCAGAGCTGTCGGTATGGTGAGTTAGCGCGAACGCGTGCAAGTTTGTCCCCCATGCAAGTCTTAGGTATCAGCTTCATGTTGAATTGGTTACAGAAAGCAAAACAAATTAACGTAAGATTCAGATTGAATAATGTAACTATCCAGAGTTAATAAACCAGCATAGAGAAAAGTAATTCGCTTTCATTCAACCACACGCCCCTCGAGACGTTCCTTTGGGTGTTTCACGACCCGACCTCTCATAGCCAAGCGAGCCGTGTGCCGGGAGAGAAGTGGAGGTAAGTAGAGAAGAAAGATAATGGCCTGAAGGCGAACGCCCAAAAGAGTTCCAGATGATGTAGGAGGTCCAAACTGTGACAATTCATTTAATATAATAGTATTCACATGACTCCTTTCCTCCCCTTAAGAATCCCGCACGAACCTGCAACTTCCTCTATCTTATCTGTTATAACAACCCGCACTGTCCGGGCTGCATCCTAAGGTGACACCGACTAACCTGTTTCCTGGTGCACTGACTCGTTCAGCATTGCCCGGCTGCTCAGTCTGTAATTGGGACTCGATCATGCGTGATGGTGGTTTTTGCATGCATTACATCATTGAAAATCATTGCTTCATAACAATTAAACTTTAATTGACAATTTTAAACGTGAAGTGAAGCCTATGGTTACAACGCATTTCCTTAATCTAACTTATGTTAATACAATCCCCCGTGTATCATTGTCCGGGCGTTTACGCCCGTCAGGCAGGCCGGCGCGGCACCGGCGTGGCTCTGCGGTGGCGCGTGCGGTGGGCCATGCGCCCGACGACGTCCGGCCGTAGTGGCGGCGTCTAGATACCTAGTGGCGGCCTGGTCCAGGCAGCACAGGAGCGACCAGCGAGGTGGCGGCGACGGCAGGCGAGCGACTCATTGGGGCGGCTCGCGGCATGCGGCAGCGTTTTCGGCGGCGTGTGGCAGCGCGTTCTCGCACGATCAACTTTATGCGCCCGTTAACTTCATCGGAAAAGCACAAACTCCGATCTCACGCACCCGTTTACATCATTGAAAATAAACGTCCGCGCTTCGTCCTCGGCCGAAGTTAGAAGCGCGTCCAAACTCGTCCGTTGCCAAAGTTAGAAGAAGGTTCCTGGGACCAGCACCCGCCTCCCTCGAGTACCGATGTCACGTGGCCCTCTCCCGCTCGGTTTTCGACGATTGCCCCCCCCCCCCGAAATCACACGGTGTGTTGTGCCCAATCGTGGTGTCACCTACGACTGTAGCAAGTTCGCGTCTTTGTGTGAATTTCGCTGACATTGGGAGTTCTCGGAATCCCGCGGCTGAGTGAGTAGCAACGCCCTTCGTCGTGGCGTACGTAAATTCCGTTGGGTCACGGCGCACCCCGTTTGCGTCCTTCCGACACAATGGAGCGACCAGCGAGGTGCGGTCCCCGCGCGCCCCAAGCGCGGCAGGTATAGATAACACTTGTACATTTTTCCTGGCCCTCAAATCTCGGAGGCTCACAATGTTAAATGAAATAAAATTTATAATGTGCGCCGACACATGACGTGTGCGACCGTCCCATTACACTGTATACTTCATTAGGGCGTCCCTTATTTTGAAAAAAAAATCGGCATCTTCCTACAACGAAACTATGAATGATAGAGATTTTCCCTTAATGAAATATATTCTATTAAGACAGATTGTGAAATAAGGTCATGTACTATTTTCGAACATTTTAGCATTTTATCCGCAATTTTCCGTGAAATATAGGCAATTTTTAATTTTTTGATAAACACGGCAACTATTTTTATTAAATTTTGACTTCCGATAGAGTAAGGAATGGTGAAGGTCTCATTATCGTTAAAATCCCTTATTTCTCGAAAATTCCTAAAATCCAAAATTTTATTGGTGTCTTCCTACAACTACAATTATGAAGACATTTTTTCTTAGTAAAAAGGGTTTTTCAAAAACAGGTCTTCCAATAAGGTTATGTTCATTTTTCGAAAATTAGTATTTTTTGCAAAATTTAGCCTCAAACTTTGGCAATTTTTAAAATGTTAACAATTATTTTCTCAGAAAAGGCTCCAACTTTTGTTCTAAATTTGTTCACGTGTGTAGCAGAATGGTAAAGAAAGTGAGGCTGGTCCCGTTTTCGGCAAATCCTCTATTTTCGAATATTAGAAAAAATTCGAAATGTTAAATTTGCATTTCCTGCACTTCTTTTGAAGCAGTGACACATTGTTCTCTGATTAACAAGTAGATAATTTTCAGACACATAACTATTATTTATGTTGAAAAGTAATTGGTAACATATTATAATAATCGTAAACTTATATGTTTAATGCTAGCTTTTTTTTTATTCGATAGCCTTAGCAGCATTGGAAAGAAACTGTAGGAGTATTTGCCAGATATTTACGCGTTAATTCGAATGTACACAAGGAAAGAACAAGCTGAAAGTAAGTAATATTTAACTGCCGTGTCTTCAAATTTGTTTATGATAGTATTCGTTTCATATTATTTCATCTTATTTTAACTTAGTCAAAAATAAACGTACGAAGTTGGAACAGTTTTTAAAGGCGAGTTGGCAGCAAAAAATAAACGTTTTAGAAGGCTTTTTTGGTACCAATTTCTCGTGGGATCATGACCTTGTTTGACGCGCTGTAATTTCGCAAATTGAGAACACAGTTGTTTCAAAATTCTTCAAATTCATCCCGATGTTATCTGTCGTGATGATTGTACGGCGTAAATAATATTTTTATCAACGGAAATACATTGAAAGGAGGTAACAAATTTAACTTCGAACCAGCAAACACACTTCTTTACTGTAAGAAGTATTGATATCTTATTATGGTATTCAAAATTCGAAAGCTCTCTTCAGTGTAATCAAAGCAGGCTTGTGTGAAATTATTCTTGCTTTTACTTTCTCGTATACATACGTATATACGTAATATACGTAGTATAGAGAAAGTTATGTAATGCTGCGGATAATCGATTTCGAGATTTCAACGGAAATAACGTTTTGGGGCCTTTTCAATTCTAGGAGGTCATTCTGAACTTTCAGAAAATTACCTCATTTGCTTCATTCGGGCGCAAAATACGGCTTGCAGACTCTCTTTCTCATTCTAGTATATTTTCAACATTTCTGAAATACAGTCATCTTTGCCTGGCTGTATTTCCTAAATTATTCGCCCTACGACGCTGAAATCTGCACGGCAGATGAGGAGCACTCTTCCCCGGGAAGCGTAAGAAGAACGGCGACAATATAGATTGCATTTTGGTCTAAAATTGCGTATTTTATGAAAGTTTTCGCGTATTTCGGGAAAACGACGCCTCAGAGAGAAAAATGATCTTTACCATTGTAATCGCCATTAAATTTCGAGTTAGGACGCTAGTTTTCAGAAGAATCGGCGTCCGGTCGAAATTTGAAAAATTCAAAAGGGGGGTGGTCGATTAATTTTTACCATTTTAACAACACTTTCTACCTTGCCTTTTTTCGTTTTCTTTGCCAGCTCCCTTTTGCCATCTACCTTTTCCTTCTCTTTTCCCCTTTTTTTTTTATCTCTTTCCACTCCCTTTATCCCTCTCTCTTTTACAATACTCACTCTTTCCCCATATTCTCTTCTTCCTTTTTCTCCTCTTTTTCCTTTCTCTTTTCTCTCTATATTTTCCTCTTTTCTTCTCTCTTCCTTTTTATTCTTTCTCTCTTTCCCCTCTCTTTTTCCCTATATTTTCCGCCTTTTACGTGTATCTTTTGCCCCTCTTTCCCCTTTTCTTTTCTCTCCTTTTTCCTCCCTCTCTATTTCCCTCCCCTTCTTTCTCTCTTCCCCTCTTCTCTTTCCCTTCCTTTTCTCTCCATCTTGGTTGCGTATATATATATATATATATATATATATATATATATATATATATATATATAGAAGATAGAAGAAGATTCAACATTTTTAATTTAATAAGCAAAACTAATTTTTAATTGTTTGGCTCAAGAATTGGTTGTTTTACTTGCTTTTTCAATCTTTTTTTTTTTTTTTTAAGTACATTTATTATATAAGTATTTCAATTATGGTATTGAAACCATGACTTAATATGCTTAAAGTTAAATTTTACTAAGCTGTGGGATACGAAACTGCATTTTTGCTTGGTTGAATTGTTATTGTCAGCAATTATTTTATTGCAATTTCATTAGTAATGTATTTGCAGTGCATGGAAGTTCATTATGGTTA
Source organism: Teleogryllus oceanicus (assembly GCA_964035755.1). Taxonomy (NCBI): domain Eukaryota; kingdom Metazoa; phylum Arthropoda; class Insecta; order Orthoptera; family Gryllidae; genus Teleogryllus; species Teleogryllus oceanicus. The sequence goes on from CAXIVR010000006.1 coordinate 49,953,272, forward strand.
AATATAACATGACTGTCAATAACGGACATATTTGATTTCTCAAAGCAGTTTCACATTCCCTTCAGTATGTAATGATTTGCGATCATTTCGATAATTTAGTGTTCCAGGGAATAAAGACTTTCCAATAAAATGTTAAGATTTGTATTCAAAAAGACAGAAGACGGCAGCACCGCGCGCAAACATTTTTTCTAAATTAACAGAATGCGCGGAAGAAAGTCAAATTTAACATAAACTTTCAATAAAGCATAATATTTAGAATTGTTAGAAAGAACAATCAGCAAAATCGAAGATAATCGTAATCGTACATTTCAAGTTAAAAATGCAAGAGCATGGAGACCATTGTTTTTAGGGTAAAGTTGAGGGCAAATATGTTTTTTAATGAATATTTCGGAAACGCTTGAAGGAATCGAGCTGGAACTTTAGAGAACAACAGGGCGAAATTTATGAACAATTTCGAAAGTAATCACGATTTTGGGAAACGTCTAAAAAATGAATTAAAATTAAAAGTATAATTGAAATATGTGTGAAACAAGTGACGCATCGTAGTGACGTCACGACCACGTCACGACAGTGAACGAACTAAAAACGATGAGATTTAATAAAATAAGACATCGAAAGGAAAAATAGAGATCACTGTAATTATCGGAGAAACAATAGACAATATTGAGAACCGGTAGCGAGGCATAAAAACGCTTATAAACGGGAAATTAAGGAACATTCTGTAATCTTGTGGTCACGGGCGAGCGATCGGCTCTTGTTCAAGAAAAATCTATATAGGATAGTGGACAACAATGCTCGAGAGACGAGAGAAAGTGCAGTGTTGTATGGTTGGTGAAGACGCGAGCTCCGAGTTAGAAAAATGTTTTGAAAACATTTTTGTTTATATTTTCAAGTGAACAAAACTGATGTAGTGAGCGGATTTTTTTAATGTTAAGGATTTTTAAATTTCATGATACGGAATTAATTGGAACGAAAGACGAACAGAGCAGTTTCGTTTAGTTCGCGTAACCCAATAGTATTTCTTCACCGCGGGAACTTTAAAAGATTATTTTTACCAGTATTCATGAAATCAATAGTATTTCTTCGCCGCGGGAACTTTAGACGTGGTGGAAACTTCGCGTTTTACCGCAGAACGCTTCGCAGTATTTGCTCAGCAGTGTGAGTTGACGGAACGTATGGTCTTGGAGCTGGTGGAAGCTGGAGCGTGCTCTCGTCGTACTCGGAGAGTGTACGAATCGGTGGACAGCGACGCGTGTCGTGCGCCGCGTGTCACAGCATTTGTCCGGCACAAAGGGAAGTGATGCATGGATATTTGTTTGTTTGTTTTTTTTCTTTTTATCTTCAAAAGCATCTGTCGAAGATCAAGTTTTGTTCATTATCATAAGATAAAAGGCTCAACGATTCTAACGACAGAATGCGCATTCGGAATGAATGAGTGTACATATTGTTTTTATAATTTTCAGTGTGAATGGTTATTGTTTATTTGTTGGGTTTTAATTTTAAATGTATTGTTCTCTGTTATGTGTATTTTTGTGCCATCAGAGGGCATTGTTTTTTCAGATGTATTTGATATGTTGATTATTTGAGGAAAGAAACCATCCAAAAGTAGTAAATAAATTAAGATGAATACATTCGGGTTCATCAGTAACCATTAGAAAATGTATTGTGATTAAAGTAGTTAGATGCAGACCCATGCATGTGCACATAAGTACCTCGTTTGTAGCCCTGTATAGGGCAATCACATAGTCACGCCCAGGGAGAATTTAGAAGTTGTATAAATTTAGCTAGCTAACGGGCGAGTACAAAAGCTAAGGTAGGTTTAAGGAATGGTATGTTTGTTAATGACAAGGCGCCCAGATGTGTTAAAAAAATAATAAAAATAGGAAAATATTGCAGTGGCAGAAAGAAAAGAAAATTATTGTATTGGCAGTAGAGCGAGGGATTATTATATCGGAGCCCAACGCGGGGCGTGGATGAAAGCGTGGGTTTATTATAAGTAGTTTGTGATACTAAATGAATTTTTGATCACTTGAATATTGAGAGAGGGACGAAATATTTCTTTCTGGCGACACTTCGATATATCTATTGTTTTCATTTTAGATATAAAGATTTTGATTTATTGTTCAGATTTCATGAAAGTAACTACATGAACGTTGTGAATGTGTAATGTTTTGATATTTTTTTCTAAAATACATTATTGTCAAATTTTATGACAGAGAATTTTTATTTATTCTCGTAAAACCAAATAATGTACCGTTTTTTCTGACTTAACTTTAATAAACCAGTCACTTTATCTTGTTGGGTTGTTTGTCATCTTGCGTCATCTCTATGCCAGGGTTACAAGTATACTCTCTGGCCAAGGTATCCTACATTTCCTATAGAATACCAAAATATAAATTACTCCGCAGACTATACATTAAAAAATACTGTGCATCTAATTGGTGAAGATATGTTACGTCATTACCCCCATCACCACTTAGTTCGTTATTAAAACCGCCCGTTCGAGCGTAGTACTATGCTGAGGTTTTTACCTCCAAAATCTCCAATTTATTTGTTTTTTACAGAGCTGCGTTTAATGTAAAAAAGCTGTTACGGTGTCATCTATTAGGAAGGCTGAACGCCACCATTATGACGTCACGACGTCATTCAGTATAAGATCTATATTGAGACGTATAAGATCTCAATTGAACGGCACCGTAACAGCCGATCAAATATCCAACGCAGCAATGTAAAAACCGCAGTATAACACTATAGTCGTGAGAATTAACAAATATAATATAATTAACACGAATAGTTTGCCAGCTTTGGCTCTGGTCAGAGAGTATATATCTGGTCCTCATGGTCTGGACTGCACGTTTCTGCCGGAAATTTTCTGGGAATTGACTAATAAACGTGGGTGCTCTGTATTTTTGGACGTCCAATCCGTACAGAAATCATCACATTCTTACTGATGCGTATAATAATCGGTTCGGAAATCATCGCGTTCTTGCTAGTGCGTACATAGCGTACTTATATTATTTGTGTTATACATATACTGCGGTGTTTTTGCAGAGCTGCCTCCCAAGGTCACTGAAGGCCCGTCATCTCGGTGGCATTGGTACGATTTTTCGCGTCTTTCTCGGACGTGCCGCTAGAGTCGTTTCATTTGCAGCACGGCTTGATACGATCGCGACTGTATACTCTCTGGAGCAGGGGGTTCTAGCTTAATAGAGCCAGGCCCGGCGCACGTTCTCGGCAAGGATTAGTTTGAAGCCTAAACGGAATAGCGCTGCAGTCGCAGTGTTAGAAAGAGAAAGCTAATATTAAACAGAGAAAGAAAATCGAAGAATACGAAATTGACCGCGAATATACGAATGTAGCCGAAGATGAAGTAGCGACGGTTTTGGAACAGGGCTTTGAATTGAACACGTGTTTGGTTTGAGCGGGCTCCTGACATTCATTTCATACGTCTACGTTATTTTTTGCTTGCATATTAAGCTATTAAGAGGTAAGACTTTGGTGGTTTTATTAAATCATTATCATTAAACCCTTTTACATATGAAAATTCGTCATTTATTCTGCAATATAGAGCATACCTCAAAATAGCACAATATTTTTTTCAGATGCCTGGCTGTTGTATATGCCACGTAAATTTCGAATCGTCAGAAAGACGCTTGGAAGGAATATCCTTCCATAGATTTCCATCGTGCAGTCGAAGGCCAGTGATTGTGGAAAAATGGCTGGAATTTGCAGGGATCCCAGATGTTGAAAGTATCCGAGGCAGGGTACAGTAAGTTGTTTAGATATAGAAGTGGTAGCACATGCACTGGATATAAGGTGCATTCTTGTGATAGCTGCTCTTTAAAACACTCGGCATAAAATGGATGTTATTGTTCTTCCTTTTGTAGGATGCAAAACAATGAGATCTTGTTACTTGCAGTAATAACTCAATATTAATTTCTTCAATTGCTGCTGCTATTAAGCTATAATTTATTAATATTTTGTATAAATTGAATGAAATGATAAGCACAATTCCTGCTGCGCCATTTACTGTCTGGAAGTAAATTACAACTTGGCATTATCTCTGAGAGTTGCTAGGAAATGGAATGTTTTACCATAATGAAAGGAAGAGTAGTTTTCAGTACTTTAAAAATGTTTTCAAAATTTGCTTAAATGTCACTGTTGAAAATTATTTGTTATTTAGTTCAACAATAATTAAAACTTAGACATTTAAATTATCAAATACCTTAATAAGATAATTTTGTGTAAAATAATTTGGAAACATTATGAGAAAAGGAAAAACAGATTAATTCATGAAACTAAACAGGTACTTGCATTCCAAACTCTGTCATTTTAAATATTAATCTATTGAACTTTGTGTAAGAACCCAGCTTCTTACATTCTAAAAATAATGGTACAAATGAGAAGATATTCATTTTCCATATTTGTACAGTGAATTAAACTTTTAGCCGCCGGCGGCGCTAGCCGAATGCGTTTACTACGCTCCGTGAAGTCACGAAGGTTAAGCGCATGCGAGACTCGCGGGTTCGTGGTCGGGTGACCGGCCAGGAACCCCGGGATCTAACGTCGTCGAGCCCCTGGCCGAAGGGATAAAAGGCACTGACTGACTGCGACGTGACGAGACTTGACTTGGTAATTAACGGAGGATTACTCCAAAATAATGCGCCCAACACCCCATAAGGGGCTTGGAGACGCGTTGCGTCAAGATGTGGACGCAACAAATTTTAATAAAAAAAAAAAAAAAAAAACTTCTAAAGAATTGGTTATTTTATATTGTTTTTCTACTAAAATGTTTTGTGAAATACACTTATTAAATATGAATGACTTAATATGTAACGTTAAATGCTATAGCTAAGTAGTGAAATAAGGATCTGCATTTTTGCTTGCTTGAATCGTCATTGAGTCAAGTTTGTTTTGGTAAAGTTTCAGTAATTAAGTATTTCAGTTGTGGATGATAGTAATTAAATGATCTATTATTAATTATTAACTTGGAAATCAATATTGTCATGTTTGTGTAGTTATTTTATTGCAATTTCACAAAAATGTTTTTGCAGTGCTTGAAAGTGCACTATGCTTAGACAGGACTTGAATGTCAATAACAGAAATTTTTGATATCTCAAAGCAGTGTTTCATTCCCTTCAGTAGTTTGTAATAGCAAATGTATATTTAATCACTTCAATATTCATAGATGGAAGAAATATTTATTTCCTAATTATATTTAATACTTATATATATTTTATTGAGTTGTTTGTCATCCTGAGTACACTTCCATGGCAGGGTATCCCACGTTTTCTACAGAATCCTACCACCACGGCATGACCCCCACTACCGCTCAGTTTAGTACTGAAGCCACTTGTTTGAGCGCAGCACTAACGCTAGCCGTGAGAATTAACACGTAGTTTGTCAGCCCTGCTCTGGAGTTCAGAGAGTATACACACTGCACACCGTGTAGTGGTGAGATACGTGTGGTATGAAGTGATGTGTTTGAGGTTAAACGGTAATTTCGCATGACTGGTTTGTAAATTGAGTATTACATTAATTACAGTCACACGAGGTACATAGAAAACTGCCGGGAAGTCATTTAAAGCAGTTCAATATTACACATAAGAGGAATATGAACGAAGAGAGCTTAAGAAATAAGCGCCCAATGTCAGATGAAGAGAGGCAGCAGCTAGCCGAACAACTGGATAAAGAACTAGATGATTACATTAACAGTCTACCAAAGACACAGTATACAGATGCTTGGCCTGAGGATCGATGGGAAGAGGTGAGTGGTTCTCTCTAATTCGAGAAGTTGACAAGAGTTGGTTATTGATAAAACAAGTACAAAAATTGTCTCCCAGATGAGGGAAAAATGATTGGAACATAAGTTCATTGTAGGAAAATGGGAATGACATTTTGCCAAACATAAATAACGTTAATATGTTAAGTCGTGAAATGAAATTGTGAATGGAATTTACAACTATTGAATGGTAGAAAATGTTTCACTACAAGTACATGTGAAAAGATGTCTTAAAGTAGGCATCTCTTTGCTTAGTGTGCGCAATATTAAATTAAATAGTGTTTACCTTTTTGGTAATTGTGATTTTGTGGTGATATGTTTTCTTATGTGGAAAGGAAATGGAAAAACATCCATTTTTTATGACAAAATCTCCCTCCCAAGATGCTGAATTATCACCGTTGCTGGAAGGCATTCAACAACTAAAATATGATGAAGAAGAGAACACTCCTGAAGGTATTAGTTTCCAATTATTGAACTCAAAATTCATTATATTACGTTTTTTCAGACAACCCTACCTTTTTTACAAAGCGTGTAAAAGGAACTTACTCTAATTGAATAAATTTCAGCCATAAGCAGTGCAATCAGTGTTTTTATACATTTATAATTACATATATTTTAAAATTATTAAGTAATTTTTCAAATAATAAATACACAGATGATTTTCGTGTTTGTATTGATTTCCAATGTAGTAACATCATTGCATCCTCATCATACATCCACACAAGATTTGTAAATATTTGGCATGTTTTTTCATAATTATCATTAAAGTAATTGTTTGGGAGGTCATCATGTTAGCCAATAAAAATATTAAAATTCCTTTAAATAAGCCTGCTGTCTTATCAACAGCTTTTATTTTCAACAGTTGTGCATTTTACTGTTTTTTCCTGGTTTGTAATTTTCCGTGATATTATTTCTTATCAAAATTGGTCATGTTATTACAACAAAATATACCAGTTTTCTACTGTTGCACTAGTAACATCCCTTTTCATATTTATCATGACATTGTTTTCATTCTATTACTGCTCGCATCAAATCAATGTTTATTTTTATGCTTTGTTGCTGGAGTTTCAAGCCCAACTTCATGGTGAGAACTTCTCTTAGGATCTTCTTTCCATCGGCAATTGCCTTCCCCACCATTCATAAGCTATAGCTTTGCTAATTTTTTCCTTTCTTCTTGTGTGGTGTATTCTAAATATTTGGACTTGGAATGTATTTTGATCCAATGGGGGAAAATGTAAGTACTTGATGGTGTATCTGGTGTTTATGAAATTTCTGGAACTACAAAATTCACTACAAACATTGAAACCAGAAAGTTATACTTTCAAAAATTAGTTCAGAATTGGAGAAAGGATTGGTATCTTTGCCATGATAATGTCATTTTTTCTAAACAGTAACTTTAGATTGCTGTGTGGATTATTTGCACCACAAATTTAATATTCTTTGAGGAAGAGTTTTTAAAATTGTAAATTTTTCATTAATACCCAGAAATCAACCAGTTTTGTTGAATATTATCAATTTTTATTATTTCTATTATCATTATCATGTTTTTCATGAAAAAAATTTATATATCAGTGAATCACCAATTCACTTTTATTCCGAATTTAGAACTTGCTGCAACCTATAAAGAAGATGGAAATTTCAATTTCAAATGCAAAAAATATCGGGTGGCTGTCATTAGTTACACTGAAGGAATACGTCAGAATTGTAACAATAAAGATTTGAATGCACAGTTATATAATAACAGAGCTGCATCACACTTTTTTCTGAAAAATTACAGGTAAGTCAAGATTCTAATAATTAAATCTTGTGAGGACTAAGTGGGGTATTTTGATGCCACTAAGATTTTGGTAGTTAAAAACAGTTTAAATTAATTTGCAATGAGTTATTTGTTTTCGTCCGATTTTGTATTGCTCATGTGAGAAAACTATTTTTCCAATTTTCTTTTTTAAAATAAGTTTTTAGTGGCTGAGGTAAGGTGTAAAATCCTTTGCCCACTGGTTTATTTTGTCTCTTTTTTTTTTATTGAGAACTACAGTTGATGATAACCTGGGTTTTGTGAATGTAGACACTTGGTGAGTTCTGCTTTTTGACTTAATTATTGAATCCATTACACTCTTCAGTGTTTCTAGTTCATTTTTATCTATAAGGTGCTTTCTTACTACATTAAAATAAAAGTGATACATAATAAAGTGCTCAGTTGTGACATTTGTATTTAATAATAGACAAGAGATTTAATTTATTTAGCCTTCTTGGGCAGTTGCGATGCATTAATATTTAAAATAATATTTATATTAAATTTAATATATTTGTGGGAACATGTTTACATACCCTTTTATACATTTATAGTTATATTATATAAGATATTTACAAAATTGATTTTTTTACATATTTTATATCTTTCCTTTGAAATTCTTTATATAACACAATTTTTCAATCATAATGGGAATTTATTAAATAATTCGTATCCTTTACTAAATAATCTGGTTTTACTTAAATTAATGACTACATTTCTGTTTGCTTATGTCTCTTGTTGTCTTGTCTTGTCTTACTCTTCGAATTTTGTTCATAGAACTTCCTTTTTATGAAATAGTATACGAATGAAGCACATAAAAATAATTAATGATGTGCTAAAAGCCTAAAAAACTGTGCCTGATCTTCAGTGCATTAATTTTATTCAGTGAGTCCTCAGAAGATTAATATTTATAGTATTGAATGTAATAAAAAATTGAAGAGTTAATTTCTATATAAGTAAAATTAGTGGGGCTACGAAAGCACATACTTTCTTGCATTAATGGAAACTGTTATGTAATATTATATTACAATTTCTGCCATCACTTGAAGAAATCTAAACCCAATTCAAGTTAAGTGCGAATCTACAATTATTTTGACAGTCGGGAAGAGTAGTTATTTCTTACTTCTACGAAAGAAACAAAAATGGAAAAATCACAACTGTTACAATATTTCCCACACATTTTAACAACAGCAAGAATAATTTTAAGACAATAACACAAACTAGGATAATTTCACAGTTTGTCTTCTTCATTGCATCAAAGTGAGCTTCCAATTTTTGAATGATTATATGGTAATTAGCAGCCAAACCTTTTAAAAGTAAAATAAGTGTTTAAATAAAACATTGAGCAGAAAAAGATCCAATTTTATCAATGCATAAAATAATATGCTATGCAACTAGTTTATAATGTTATGCTTTATTTTTTGTGTATGTTTTGAAATTAGCAACATTGGGTGTGAATTTTCAAATTTGCGCAAATGCGATAAAGCAACATGATAAAATTTGGAAATAAATTTCAAAACAGATTTTCAGTTGGCAACATAAAATGGTAGAATGACGTCATGCTGAGAGGACAGGTGGGCTGTCAGAAAGTGCCCCTTTGTGAAGGATTACTTGTAAAGGAAACAGTCATATATAATGCTGGAATATAAAAAAATTTACAAAAATTATTGCCTTTTGTTCTTTAAATGTTGTATCTGGATCTATATAGAAATGTTTGTGCAAAATTAGTTATTTTAAAGCAAATATATCATCATAAATTCAACAATCCAAACAGGCATACAGTGAGAAACATCATTTACCAACAATGAAGATTTTTTCATACACTTTTTAACTACTTCATAGCTCTAACTTGTCATGTAAAATAAATAGCAATCTTACACATAAACCACAAATTTGAAATAATGCCAATGTTAAAAAATAAACACACATTACTTATAAAATAATGTAGAACAATTGTTGTCTTTAAAGTGATAATTACATTTTGTTGATATCATACAGAGGCCAATATTTGTTGTAGGTCTTGCTTGAAAGATTGTCAGGAAGCTTTGAAATTGAAGAAACCCTATGTGAAGGCTCAGACTCGTCTAGCACAGTGTTTCTTTTTTCTCCATTTACATGATGATTGCATTCAGGCTTGTGATGCTATTCTTACTGATTCTCCTTCTAATAAAGAAATATTGGATCTTCGTAATAAGGCAGTGAATTCAAAAGTTAGTGGCTTTGTTTACACTTTAATAAATAACAGAAATTAGAAAATTTAATACTTTGTGTATTTTCTTTTTAATGATTCGAATAATCAAAGAGAGAAACAATAATTATATTGTATTACTGAAAAATATTAAGTAAAAAAGGAAAGAAATCTGGTGTTTTTACAAAATTTATTATGATTGATTGTTGACTGAATTTTGATTTTGACTGTGAATGAAAATAAGAGAAAACAATGGTATATAATTCAGATTTTACTTTTTGATGATTTATTTCCAGAAAGTACAAGAGAGAGAAAAGAGAAAACTTGCTGCTGCTCAGCGCAAAGATGAAATCAATGAGAAAGCACTATTGCAAGCTTTACAAGAGAGAAACATACAGATTTATAAGAAAGGTATGTGCAAATGCTAGTATGTAGAAGAAATGTCTCCCATGAATGTTATATTTTGGGATAGTGGCAGTGCTACAGACTCTTTAGAATTTCATTAGATCACTTTAGATTTAGTAACTATTAGATGTGCTAATGTGTTCTAGTAAAGAAAGTTTGCACTTGGGGGGGGGGAATGAAATAGTGATGTGGAAAAGAACTAGTGGTGCACACTAGGTTGACGGTCTTGCCCCATCCTCTGGCCAGCTGCCATCTGGTACATTTTGGCACATTTTGTACCTAGTACATTTTTTTGAAATTTTCTCAACTTTCCTGTTTCATAATAATATGACTGAAATATTACTTCAATAATGTTATAGTAGAGTAAAACCTCATCCTAAATAGAAATTTTCATTGTAAAATTTGCAGACGTTTTTAAGAAAATGGCAATTAATTATTACTGTAAATGCAAACTTTGAAACTACTTTTTCACAGGAATCTTTTGAGTTTTTGAAATCTTTATTTAAAGTCATTTGAAACACTTCCTTTCAGAAAAGCAATAATGTGTACAAATCGATGGAAATGTGTGCTTAACAGTGTGAGACATATTTAAAAAAAATTAATTTGTGTAATTTTTGAAAAAACGAAACAAAACACCAAAATGAACTTAACATCATATTAAATAGTGCCATTACCACTACCCGTCAGAAAATTTTGAAGAAAAAATTTGGGGCTATTTTTTAGAAAAAAGTGTTTGAGCCTTTCTTAAAATGCAGAATTTTGAAAGAAAACTGTTGAATATTTGAGAAACTTTGTTACATTATTTAAAACACATGTACAATAACGTGAAGAAATCACCTTTAATGTAAATATTACAGACGCAGGAGACTATTCCAAAAATTACATATTTATATTTTTTGAAAAAATAAAAGAATAGAGCAATATGATGTTTTTCATCATATAGGGTTCATTTGGCACTACTCCTAACAAAAATTTAAAGTAAAAATTTGGAGCTGGTTTTAAGATAATCTTGTTTTTTGTTATTTTTTAAATTTGCAAATATTGCAAGAATTATTGCACAAAAACTACTAAAATTTTCAAAATAATCTACATGACCTTAATGAAAGAACTATTTATGGTCAACAAATTTCATTTGAAGGAAAAATCTGGATCTTCAATTTTGTAGTTGAAGGAAGGCACCGAAAAAAAAATTCAAGCTTTTGCTATTTCTGAAAAAGTAGAGTTAACCATGACAGACCTATGCCACATTTATATGTTTATTTTACTCTATTTTTACAAGAAATTTTTAAAAAATATTGGAGCCATTTTTAAGAAAATTTTGAAAATGTCTATGGGGATTCATGTAAAGTACACCCTAATTTAAAGAATGTTTTTCAAAATTTCAGTTTCAACTAGAGCCAGATCGACAGGGGATTCATTGAAATCAATGTGGAAAAGATTATAAGGATGGTTTAGGCGCTAGTGGTGTTCACAGACTAACATTTTGGAGGAGGGAAAAAAATTTAAAAAAAAAAAAAAAAAAAAAAAAAGAAAAGAAAAAAAAACCAGCACAGACCCCAAAAAATTACTGTTGAAATCTTGAAATTGATTTTCTGCAGCATTACATAACTTTCTCTATGCTACATATATTATTCCGTATATAAGTATGTATATAAATAAAAAATGTGCAATTGGAATTGAATGATTTTGTGTGTTGTAAGTTAAGTGCATATTTTTAAAAACTTCCAGTATTTCTGGTCAAAGTATAAGATGGTGTCTATAAATTGCCTAACGCTAAAGAGGGGGTGGGGGTCTAAGACAGCATTACAAGGAGGTTGGCAGTGTTCTTTGAAAACGATATATTAAAATACTAAAAAATATAAATAAATAAAAAATTAATGATTTACAAGTAGTTGCAATGAATGGAAATATTTTTTCAGCAACTGTATATTGATTGAAAGTGAGATCAATCCAGGTCTAGAGAAAGAGAAATAATTTCTAATAATCTAACCTCCTGGAGTACCAATTTAGAAAGAATGCCCTGCTTTCATTATCCCATTAACATTTGAATAATAATGTTATTACTTTAAAGTTAATTATATATGAATCCATTTAGAGTAAGTATAATAGTGCACTGCATTTCAACAAGGAATTTAATACATGCTTGAGTCTGACAGTAATGTAGAAGGTCACTTACAACTGTCCGTAAGGTAAGTAAAAGTGGTCAACACTGTAGTAAAAGTGTAAAAGTCATAGGGCCATACATTAATATGAAAAATTTTTAAATAGCTGTTTGATAACAAGTTTGTTTGGAGGACTGTACACATGGTATCACTAATGTGTTGATTTATGTGGGTGTGTGAATGCTCACCTTTTAGCACCTCTTCTGTCCCATGAGACTTTCAGTGTTCTCATTTTTACTTCAAATCTGGTGTCAAAAAATAAGTAGTCATATCAATCTATTTTAATAGATTCTTCCTCCTCTTAGTTAATAAAATATGATTCGAAAATTCAACTAGATTGGATTTCAATTAGAAAGAAAAAATGTTTTTTTTTATTAATGAAATAAAAGTATTTCAAATCAAGAAATGAGAAAAAAATTACACTGAACACACTGCAAAAATTTTTTTCATTATGCAGAAGTGCTGGGGAGAATGTTTAGAGAGTTTAATGCATATCATCATTTTAATTTGAGGCACTTTTTACAATCTGACTTGACGATGTGAATGCTTTAAGGGAGAGAAATCGGGAAACTGCTAGGAAAATACAGAGAAACCCCAGTGAAGACCAAGTGATCTTCAGGCATTCTGAAATATTTATGGGAGTTTGTGTTATGTAATTTGTGGATGACCCCTAATGGAAAGTGGAGCTAATGGGCAAAATGTTCTTTACTTTATGGCAGGCAGCATATATTTGGGTTTCTGTAACCTTGCGGATGACAGTTCATCAGCTGTTACGGTTTTATTCAATCGGGAGCTTAAACATCACCACAGTGACGTCACCATGATGTTTTAGCTCTCGATTGGATGAAACTATAACAACTTATATATATATATATATATATATATATATATATATATATATATATATATATATATTGTGATGAACCCATCCTGCCGCCACGGCAACACACGCATGCGCGCAGCTCGCGGTCTGGGTACCTCACAAAGGGGGAAATACCGTCACACCGAAGTGCGTCGGTTATCAGCTGACAGGTGTGCGCGTTAAATTTATCAATGAAGGGCGCCAAACGGGCACTTACCTGTCACCTGGCACCGGCATTCGAGAACCTCAAGGGGTAGGCACTCTTGAATGAGGGCATGCACGGGGTTTGCTATTACTACCACTACTTTACAATAATCACAAAGTTTTGTAACTTTAAGTGTCAATCACCTGAATGGCAAGAACACATTTATTGCTTTTGTTTCTATAATACAGTTTGGGTAAGGAATCCCCTTAAACTAAATTATATGTTATTTACATTAAATGACACCTTTCCTATTTTTTACTGTCTTTGGAATAATTACAAAATGAAAGTCTTTCGTTCACCTCTTTCGATGATTGCACAATCCGTAGTCGTCCCCGAAGCAGTCGCTGTCGCGAGCCGCACCACGGCAAGGCGCAGCCAACCGGAAGCAGCAGTGCGTGCGGTGCTAGTGCTCCTGGCTCCGATCGGTGATTATTGGAGGAAGTCGTCTGACGCCACCCACTCCTCACCAGGCCAGCCTCAATGACTCGGCTGCACAATCATTCCTTCCGGAGGCGCCGGCCCGTTGAAATCGGAATAAATTCCTGATTGTCTTTTTATACTGGGCGGCCTGCACTATGTTGGTCGACCCCCAAGTCACTGCTCCCACTACCTCTCATCAACACTGCAGTCTCAATTCTGTGTCGTTCTCTCGCCTTCTATCCGTCTTCTGCCAAAAATCCGCCGCTCTCGAGCTTCCTGCGTCGCATCCCCACCCTTTTTCCAAGTTTCGCCCATCGCTCCTTCACGTGATTGGAATTTTGAATATTATTGGCCGAAATCTTAGTTTCCAAAATATTCGACGCGAGTCGGAAGCCGATAGGTATTTTCAAATTAACCTCATTTTCTGGGCGCCTGATTGGTGGTCTTTGTTGTGCGTGTGTGTACACCGGAGATGAACAAAGCAGTCCTTTCTGCTGTCTTCGTGACGCTTATATGGGTCCTACGGGATAACTTCAACAGTAGCCGGGATCTCTATAATTTGCTTGTTCCGGTGCCTAGCCGTGCACGTGGACTGGCCGCCGTTTGCCTGAAGGGCTGTCCCGAGAGACAATTGCACCCTAATCGTAAATCTTTTGAATCTTCTGGCACGCGTTCGCGCGTCTTGCGCTGAGCCGTGTCAAATCAGGGACCTTCCTAATCGGCGTGACAGAGGGGGAAGTTTTGGGTCCGGCGACTAGCAATGACCTCATTGCAATATATATATATATATATATATATATATATATATATATATATATATATATATATATATATATATATATATTTCTCTCCCTTTCAAAATTCAAAATTTAAGTAGTATATGGCTTAGTGTAGGCATCACAGAATTTTGAAAATGTGCACACAATTCACTTTTCCCCCATAGCATGTCATACGCAGTTTTTAACTGTTTTTTGACGTAAAATAAAATAAAATAAATAAATAAAAAAAAGCTGATTAACTGTCATCCGCCAGTTTAGAAAAAAACAAGCATAATTAGGTTCACTTAACGTATTCTCATAACTTTTGTGAAGTGGTCAAATGTATTAACAGCTGTTTTTCTCTGGAACCAATACTGGAAACTTAAGACATGTTTCCCTTTAAATGTAATCTACTGTTAACAAGTTTTCACTAAAGACACAGAATTCAATATGAGTGTTTACTAATTTGTTATTGCATTACTAATTTGTTTTTTTGTTTGTTTTCTCCTCTGTGAGCTTAATTCATTTTTTGTTTGAGAAGAAAAACTTAGTATTGCAAATTGTTAACAATGTTTGACTTCACTTATGAGGTTTCCACTTCCTTAAGTTTTAAGAAGCAAAAGTTCCTCAACTAATAACAAGCAATATGTTAGTGTGTTATGAAGTTTTCTGCATATTCACCCATTCTCAAGAATTCATTGAAAAAAATTAAAAATAACTTTATCCTTAACTATATCGGTCATATGCTTCTGACTGTAAAGTTCTTGGATCATCGGAATGAAAGAAAATTGTTTTTTGATGAAACTGATTTTTTGATGTAATTTCTTAATTAAAGGCATTTCAGCTTTTAGTATATTTTCAACTTCTTGAATTGTGCTACAGACTAATAATAAAAATAATAATATATTTCTCTTGTTAAATTTTCAATTTAAGATGATCTGTGATAATACTCCCAAAAGTACTGGAGTATTTTGTATCTTAATTGTGTATGAAAATTTTTCCAAACTTCTGATGTGTGTAAATATTTTTCTGTTCATCACATGTCACAATTTGTTTAGATACAATAGGAATAAGAGTAATTTCTATAAAATTAATTATTCTTTGCAAAGTTTTGAGTTACTTACTTTTCCCTAGGACAGATCTTGCTCAAAATTGGATCCCTGCTTATCACAAAAGAAAACTAGTGGTGCTACATTAGCACATACTTTCTCATGATATTGTTAATGACTATAGAATATTATAATACGACAGTTTCTGTCTTATACTTAAGTAACTAGTAGAAACATTTTTAAACAAATGAAGCATGAAAATTAATTTTATTTTTTTCAATTTAAATGTTTAAACGAAAAAGCTCTCTGCAATTGAATTCAGTGTACTCACATTCTACATAAATGTTCCAATGATGTGCGATGTATATTTTAGCCATTAATAAAATTATTAGTTTACTTTGACGTGAACGAAAGGCTGTCGTCATTCTCCCCTTCTGCTATCAGTGTGATGTTACAACAGTGGATGAGGAGTTTCACTTTAGAAAATTTTCAACTAACAGTTTCACTTTAGAAAAGTTATGATTTAGATGGTGAATGACAGATTAAAAATGCTTTTCAGAGCTCTGGAAGTTTGGAGTATATTATCACAAAATTGGAGCTGAAACTTTTTGATGGGAGTCAAAAAGTTCATACTCATTTGAACAGATCTGTATTTTGGTAAATTAAACATATTAGATGTTATCATTATGTTTAGAAGTAGAAGCTTGAACATTGATTTGCAGAAACAGATTGGTTAACAACTTTTCACTAAAGTAAATTAATCAGAATATTGCATTTCAATTTTTCATGAACTTTACTAGTATTAAAATTATTGCAACACATCTATGATAATTAGCTTAGCATGGTGCCTCTGGTGAGTATTTTTAAATTAAAAAGTTTTATTTATGCTATGCAAGACCATAATACAAAGAAATTTTAAACAAAACCATTGCCTTGCTTTACTAACCTCAGGTTTAGAAAGTGTCATAAAAAGTACTGACAGACATTCTCCTTTATCGTATTTTCTCTCCCCCTCTCTCTCTCTCTATAGAAGTAAGTGTAATTATAGTCAATCTGGTGAATGAAGCTATAGTATTTATCGGCATTTCACCTCTGTAAGTGCCTTGAAACCCCCTTCTTGAATATTCTCATCTCGATCAGGTTTTTCGTCCAGTTTCCCTGATCCATTGAGCAAATGCTGAGATGGCCCCTTGTTTTGCTTCTGGACATAAATGTAACTTCATTTTCTGTGCACATCTTCTAGAATTCAGTGGGAATACAATTATTCAAATTATCGTTTCAATGTTGTCGCGGCAGGAAATAATAAGAGCCAAAATTTATTGCTTATTTATCTTTGAATTTTATTACATGGGAGTTTTTTTGTTTTTTTTTCTCCCTTTCAAAATTCAAAATTTATTGCTATTTATCCTTGAAAATAGATTTTATTACATGGGAGTTTTTGTTTTTTTTCTCTCTTTCAAAAATTGAAAATTTAAGTAGTATATGACTTAGTATAGGGATCACAGAATTTTGAAAATGTGCACACAATTCACTTTTCCCCATAGCACGTCATACGCAGTTTTTAACTGTTTTTTTTTGACGTAAAATAAAATAAATAAAATAAATTCTAGGGTTTTTCTTCTCTCTCTCTCTCTCTCTCTCCTCTCTCTCTCTCTCTCTCTCCTCTCTCCCCCCTCTCCCCTCTCTCCTCTCTCTCCTCTCTCCTCTCTCCTCTCTCCTCTCTCTCCTCTCACTCACTTCATTTTTATTTATGACATTTTGAGCATGAAGATCATGTGAAGGTGAATGAACTATTATCCCTCAGTAGGTGCATTGAAGAACAAAAAACATATTTATAAAAATAAATTATTTTTTTTTAAATAATTATTTTTTTTTTTTAGAATATTTTGAAAGAATTTAAAAAAAAATCATGTCAGTTTCCATCAGTAGAAGGAGATCTATTAAATGACTTCACTTACCCTAAATGGTGGACAGAAAGAGATGTAACCATGAATAACAGATGGACACATGTAGGCTACCAAATTCTCTAATTACAATTGTATTTGTCATAATAAGAAAGAAAAATGAATTCATCCTTGTTCAAATAACCTATTTAATAGTGTAAATCTTGAATACTGTATTTCATTTTGTAGTTCTCTAAAAAGTTTTTGATACCAATTAAATATGTTACAAAATAATTGCGGGTAATGTATAAAAGTTAACATTCAATTCACAGGGGCAGGAAAATGGAGTTTAAAGGACTTAGAACCTCAAAGCCCTGAGGCAGTACATTCTAAAGTACATCTTGAAAATAATCGCCTTGTTTGGCCTGTAATTTTTCTTTATCCAGAGTACCAAACAACAGACTTTATTCAGGAGTTTTCAGAAGACAGCACGTAATTATATTTTTTGTTACTATCTTCACTATCATTCTTGATATTATGATTTTAAATTGTACAAAGCAAAGAGTGGCAACAAATAAGTATTTTCATTATTATTATGTTGTCATAAGGTTATTCATTTTAGTTTCGATTTTTTTTTAGCTTTGAAGATCAACTTAATGTCATGTTTGAGGTCTCTCCAGAATGGGATGTTGAAGAGAAATATAAACCATCTCATCTACAAATATACTTTGAGAATCAGAATACGGGTCGATTGTGTCCTGTGCCATCAAAGAATACACTTTTACAAGCGCTCTCTGATAAAAGGTGAGTCTTCTCTTAATGCTTTTTATGTTAGCATTTGTAAATTTTTACAAGTGTGGTTTAGTCACTAGAGAAAATTTTAAACTCTGGTGAGAAACTTTGGTACCCAAAGCTATGATAGCCAAGGAAGCTCAGTTCAGCAAGTCATTTATAAATTGTATTAAGTGTGACTTCAATTACTCTTATCCCATTACTAAAGTATCAGTGTATTCCGTTCTGGATTAAATTGTTTCATTAGTTACATCAGTATTAAAGTTTTTATTAGCAAAATTCCTCCACAACGATTTCCTGAAGGAAAAAAAAACACTTTGCATAGAGCTATTCAACATTTTGTCGTACTCTCTTTTTAAGAAAGGAAATAGGAGCCAGCCAACAAATTACAGAGGAATAAGCTTGTTGATTAATGCTTATAAAGTTGACACAAAAACAATAAATAAATGGCTTGTGACAATCTCAGATACAGTGTTAGAAGAACAAAGTGGTTTCAGGCAAGGAAAATCATGCGCAGACAATGTGTTTACCATAAACCAAATAATAGAAAAGAGACCCACATAGCTTTTATAGATTATGAGAGGTGTAAGACAAGGGTGTAGCTTATCCCCTACTTTGTTTAATATTTATATTGACAACATTCTAAGAAAATGGAAAAGTTAAAGTAAACCAGGTATTTGGATAAATCCAAATACACCTCAACAATTACTTCTGTATGTTGATGATCACATAATTATAGAAGAGAATTAAATAAGTCTTCAAGTCATTCTACCAGCTAAATAGAATATGCAAACCTTATTGTCACTCAATATCTGTCTCTAAAACTAAAGTGATGGCATTCAGAGGCAAATATCCTTTCAGAACTGAAATAAAAATAATACATGACAAAGTATAGAGCAAGTAAAATATTTTACTTATTTGGGCTGTGATATCACATACAACTACAGTGATGATATGAAAACAAAATTACATTTCCAACATACTTGCAGAACAATAAACAAATACCTTCCCGATAAGACTAGAAAAATACACTTAAAATTTTATAAAGTCATGGCAGTACGGGTGTGAATCATGGACGCTAAGAAAACAAGATAAAATGAAGATACAAGCCTCTGCAATGAAATTCCTCCGGAGAGTAAAACGCTGCACCCTATTGGATAAAATAAAAAATGGAGATGTAAGACAGGAACTTAACATATTTTCTATTAATGAAAAAATAAATGAATACATATCACAGTGGGTACAGCGCTTAGAAAGAATGTCTCCCGAGAGGATCCCCCGACATGCCATTCAGTAGAGACCAAGGGGAAGGAACATTAGCTGTCCATGACAGAGATGGTATTATGAAGCCGGATCAGGGAATCTCCCTAATCTGTGAAGTGAAGGAAAAGACAAATATTATTTCTTAATTGGCTCTAGTGAATCTCCTATGTTATTTGAAAACTGATCCATCGTGTTTGACTTTAAATTAAATTAATTTATTTAAAAATTTTAATCTGTTGAAATGAAAGAGGTGTACTAAATAAATCTGATTTTACAAAAAATTAATTCTTTCAAAGCAGATCTTGTTTAGTGCACAGTATTATCCAGGGGTTTGTTCATTTGAGGGAATTGTGTTCTTCAAACTAAAACTATCAGGATTTAAATCCCTTGTGATTTAAATAATAATTAATACTACAACGTCATACTTCACTTCATTCTTTGAACTGAATAGATGAATGTGAGAAAGTTTAATTGAAGACTGTTAGAGTTGTATTTCTTTGCTTAAATGGAAAACTGCTGTCATTGTTTCCAGGACAACCAAATAAGTGGTAGATTACTTAACAGTAATTCATTTTTACAATTTTATGTCTAGAAAATTATTTATGTAAGTTTTTGATTTTTTAGGTATTTTGTTATTGGTGGAACTCCATCATTCATCATATTTGTGACAGGAAGTGACACTGAAAAAAAGTATGTAAACAGTTAATGTGTAGCATTTACTTGATGAAAACAATGAGCAATTCCACAGAAAGGTTAACTGCGTAGCTGTGGTAAAATATATATGTGAAGGAAGAATATTTAGAACAAGACATGGTATGTTCTACAGAAGTCTCTTTATAACAAGTGTTAAAATGCAAAAGATATTATGTCTTTAGGATAAGAAAAGCTGAGAGGAGGGGTAAATTCAAGGTTCATGAAAAGCTGATACTCTAAAATCTTGTGTTTCTTGGAAGATATCTGATGTTTTATTATCGTCCAGTACTTTTTTGTATAGTATATAAAAGAATCCGACTAGCAATTTTCGAGTTTAGAAATTCTCAACCATTGTT
Source organism: Teleogryllus oceanicus (assembly GCA_964035755.1). Classification (NCBI taxonomy): domain Eukaryota; kingdom Metazoa; phylum Arthropoda; class Insecta; order Orthoptera; family Gryllidae; genus Teleogryllus; species Teleogryllus oceanicus. The sequence continues at coordinate 49,973,882 of CAXIVR010000006.1, forward strand.
TTACAGAAAGCTCATGAATGAAATTAGAGGAAATTTAAGGTCTGTTTCAACAGTAACACCAGTATTAAAAGGAGTCTCTCTCACTTTTGAGCTATGAGCTTTGCCAAGTCTATTATTGTGCAACCAACACATGGCTAGCAAGAATTAGTTTACTTTATCCTACACCTACGATGTTCATTGAAATCTGCTTTGCAAACTCATCTGTTTGAATGGAATGTTCTTCTGCTGCACTGAAAGAGGCAGTTCACTCTTCATGATCTTTCAGTAGTTCAACAAAGAGTTTATGCATGCATGACATGTAACTGCAGACTACATGAGTTCTCTGCAAAGACTTGGGTAATGATATGATTGAACTATTCCAGAGGAAATTGGATCTGTGATTGTAATAAAATGTACAAGACTCTCAGAAATGGTGGAGCTAGCTTAGACAGACCTGGAAAATTGAATTGTCAGAGAATTTGCTATATGCTGGAAAGGCCAGGGAATTTTTATTTCCGTGGAAAAATTATTGTACTTTGGAAATGGAAATTGTCATTATGTAAACTGTGAAAATAAAAGGACATTGCTAAAAAAATGCTGTTCTGAGTGAGAATCTCTCTTTCAGAGTTCATCAAATTGTTCATGGGCCGCAATAATGGCACCACTCAACAAATAAGGTGTTGAGATAAATGAGTTTAAAGTTTTCAACTTGTATTGAAATGCATCATCCTTGAATTCACCCTTCTGCCATTTGTTGATGTTATACTGTGCTGTAAGATATGCTGCTGGAAGGTAGACCAATCTGCAATTGTGGAGAGGCATTAACTCAAAATTCTTAGTTCTTGAGATACACCACTATTGTGAAACGATTTAAAGGTGGATTCATGTGACAAGTAGCTTACAAGAAAAGTGCATTGTTCACTATGGTTCTGAAGCTTACTAATGGATCAGCATTATATGTTATATTATAGTTATTTTATGTGGGATCCTTAACTTTCTATAATGCCATTTTTTCATTTATTTTATATGAAAAATTATTACAGAAATAAATTGGACATGGGAAAGATTTTGAGACTGAAAGTTAGCAACATTGATCATCAGTATCATTGTGTTTGAGAGATTAATATAAAATTTGAATCACCTGAAACTCACTAGTTCTACTAGTGATATTTCATATTTTATTCTAATTTTTGGATCAGTATTAAGTGGTTGTATAACTTATTCTTGTAAATAAATGTTTGAAATTTAAATATTTTTATGAATAGTAGTCAAAGCAAAGCATAGTGGAGTGAAAAAAATTAGTCGACAAAAAACTCTAAAAATATTACTTCCCAATAAAGACCCAGCCTACTGTTTTCTGTAAATGTGCCTCTAACTTAATTTTTATTAATGACGTGAAGGCAATTGTATGTTGTATTTTCCAGAAAGAATGTTTTTGTGGACACGATTATCATTATTGTGTGGCAAATTTCTTGGAATATTTTAGTTTATAGCAACATCAAATTTGTTACTAAAAGTTCAACAACAACAAAATTTCCAAGAATAAAAGAAAGAACTGAAATGAGAAATGAAACAATTGTTTCTAATAGTGTATGCATTTAGTTCTCATTAAGTAAGAAGAAACATAATTAAAACTTGATTGGAATTCTCATAAGATGTTAATATTGAAATGTTTTATTTTCTTATTGTTCATGTTGAATTTGTTTTGCTTATGTTCATTTTAGCTGTTACAGAGTCTAAGGAAACAAAATTGCTTCAGAAATCTGAAATGAAAAAGTTATACTTTAAAAACAAAGAACTGTATGAAAAATCAGATTTTGGAATTTCATTGACTTTTCACAAAATCCATTTATCCTATTATGTTTAATAGCTTTGTAATTTTGCAAGTTTCTGAGATATAGTATTATATTTATAACCATGAATATGATTTCACTCTGATCTTCCCACCAAAGCATTTCAACACAAACCTCAAGCCAGTAGAATATAGAAGATTAAAAGGAATTCTGAAAGTTTCTTCCTGAGTTACAGATGCAGCAATTAAGCCTTTGTTTATTACATGTACCTAAGGTATAGTGCAGTTGATGTCACTAAGAAAAGACATTTGTATAAATGTTATGTGCAGATATGCACTTTCATTATATATAAATTACATTTATGTTAAGGATAAATAAAATACAAAGTAAAATATAAACAATCAGTTCAGTGATTATATTAAAGTCTTGAAATAACATTAATTGCAATGTTTCTGTTCAAACGCTTTTTACTTTCTCAAATGGTACTTAGTACAGAAAATATATTGGAATGCTGCATGAAAAGTCAGTTTTTCAGCTAGAAATCTTTATTTTGTTGGTGAGTCTTTGATTCCCAAAACAGGAATTTTTTCGCTCAAAAAACCAATTATTTAAAAAAAAAAAACTTCAAATAATTTATTACGATTCCATGTACCTGTTATCTGGAAACAGTGCGACGGCAGAAATATTAGCTTTTAATGAAGTACAAAAAAATTTAATTCTACAAACGGTAAAATACAAGAGACTTCTGGCATGCCATTTCAATTGAACTGTAGAGAAATCTTATTCTTGGAAGAAAAATGCTAATTTAAAAAATCTGTTAGTTGCAGTTCAGAGTGGGATGTAGACCCCTGGATTAACATAGTTCACATTATAAATAAAAATAAAAGTCAACAAACAAAAATACATTTTATATGCACTCTAAAAGAAAAATTCTTTATAAGAAAACAGTTGGCTGGACACTATACGTACAGCCAACCCTCTGCAGGTTTCCTCACTGTTCTTAAAAAAATTTAATCTGTTAATGCTGTTTGCTTGGGAACTCAAATAATTCAACATTGAAATAAAATGGGAGTTGAAATGGAAATGGGGCCTGGATATTTATTACCATAGATGCAGTTATTGATATAAACTTAAAGTACTTCTGTACAACACACACACATATATAAATACATTGATAGTAATTGAAAAGTAACAAATAATGTTGTTATTGTATACGAGTTGGATAATATGTAATTTACTACAATTCTGATAACCTTTTGAAAAATCATCTACAGGTAAACAAGATAAATAAATTTACCAACTAATTTCTTTACATGCATACAAAATATTACAAAGGGCTTGGAATCTGCAATCCGTATGCCATATTTTGGCAAACACTGATGTATTAGTATCTACACACTAATTGTATGGCTTTTGCAAGTGGCAGACCTAGTATATTTTGACAACACAGGGCAGAGTAACACAGTAATGTTTGTTATAGATTCCTTGAAACTTAATTTACATTCGTTAAGTAAATGAATAAATATATGCATTTTTCAACATTTTGCCTTAAAACTCATTTTCAATCTGACTTCACTTTTGTCAATTTTTTCAATTATAATAGACCATTTTACATACAAATCAAAACCTTTCTCAGTAAATACAAAGTGTTTTCAGATTGGCAACATGGACAGTTCATCATTTGATGTTCTGCTGGAAGATTGATCATTACCTATACACACAAAATAAAAGAAGTAATACCCAATACAAAAGAACACTAAGGGAAGAAACTTCAAAGCCTAAAATAATGCTCACTACCAAAGAAACTTAATAAAAATCAATTAGTTTTACATATATACCAATCCCTTGTCCACATTACAGAGTAGCCCTGAACACAATAGGTGGAGACTGTACTTTAAAAGGTATTGCTGGTTGGTCTAGCATTCACTATACATACAAAATATGGAAAGTATTTATAATGAATGACACAAGAGTTATAGGAAATCCAGGCACTTAAATTGTAAACTCACAACATAAAATAATCTCTTAAATTTTTTTTTCACTTCCCAATAAAAGGGCTTGGGCTCATAAGAATTGGTGACATGTTCAAACTTAAAAACCGGAACATCTCTACACAAAATATAATTTATGAATATCAAATAAACCAATGATTGAATATTACAATAATACATGTACATACTATCAATTTCAATTAACTTCAGTAACCAGCCTATTACAACTTACATGCACAATATCGAAGAAAAGTAAAAAACAGCATATCTGTTATCATTTTGATATACACTCATATTGAGCTTAACTAAAATAACCTCAGCAAACAAGATTCTTCCAAGGGATACAATCACACTCAAAAATCCTTGTTAGATAAAGCCAGTCACATCATAGTCAAAAGCAGGTATATTCAGCACAGGTAAGATACTAAGCAATACATATCAAAACAAGTAATACAACTAAGCAATTCCACAGATTAAAATGCATGATTAAAGAAAACCATGTCGTGGAATAAAAGATGAAATTTTGTACATTTTTATTTCTCAGGAGCATGTTTAAAATAAACCGCCAAAATGTACCCTAAAAAGAAAAACTACCATGTTTGTTAATACTACAACAAAATTTTCACCAGTGGCATTCGTCACGGCAAGATGGGAAACTTGGCAGCATTACTAAAATTTTAAATGTCCAAATATACAGACACCGACATCTAGTAGACAAAATTAAAACCATTACAGTACCTCAATAGTAACACAAAAACTAACGTTTTCGCAGTCACCGCCATCTAGTAGACAAAATTAAAGGCACGATCCCATCAACACTAACAATACAGAGCAGCAGTAAAAAATCAAAGCAAAATAAACTTTTTTTTGCACTAACGCCATCTAGTAGTAAAAATTTAACCATTACTAACTCTCAAAATTTCCAAAAGAATGCGCTATAAAACCCAATTTCCCCCACCACACAACGATTATTCAACGTCATCCATCTCCACAACTACAGCACTAGCAGTCACAGTTTCCAACAAAAGACAAGGAATTACCTATATCCTCCATAATAATACCTTCCCCCAACTCCACAAATACAAGCAATGCAGCCACTGCTTCCACACACAGCCGCCTCGCCCATATCCATAGCCACCACCTAAACCATCTACGCCTCTATCTCCACAAATACGAGAATTGCAGCCACCGTTTCCAGACAAACCCACCTCGGCCATATCCCTAGCCACCACAAACACCATCTATGCCTCTATCTCCAAAAATACGACAATTGCAGCCACCGTTTCCACACAAAGCCGCTTCGGCCATATCCATAGCCACCACCAACAAACTCTATGCCTCTATCTCCACAAATACGAGAATTGCAGCCACCGTTTCACACACAGCCGCCTCGGCCATATCCATAGCCACCACAAACACCTCTATGCTTCTATCTCCACAAATACGACAATTGCAGCCACTGTTTACACACAAAGCCGCTTCGGCCATATCCATAGCCACCACCAACACCATCTATGCCTCTATCACCACAAATACGAGAATTGCAGTCACCGTTTCCACACAAACCCGCCTCGGCCATATCCATAGCCACCACCAACACCCTCTATGCCTCTATCTCCACAAATACGACAAATGCAGCCACCGTTTCCACACAAAGCCGCTTCGGCCATATCCATAGCCACCACCAACACCATCTATGCCTCTATCTCCACAAATACGAGAATTGCAGCCACCGTCTCCACACACAGCCGCCTCGGCTATATCCATAAATACCACAAATACCCTCTATGCCCCTATCTCCACAAAATACGAGATTTGCAGCCACTGTTTCCCACACAGCCGCTTCGGCCTTAATAATAGCCACCACCAACACCCTCTATGCCTCTATCTCCACCAATACGACAATTGCAGGCACCATTTTCACACACAGCCGCCTCGGCCATATCCGTAGCCACCACCAACACCATCTATGCCTCTATCTCCACAAGTACAAAAATAGTAGAATTGCATCCACAGTTTCCACACACAGCCGCTTCGACCATATCCATAGGCACCACCAACACCCTCTATGCCTCTATTTCCACAAGTACAAAAATAGGAGAATTTCAGCCAGTTTCCACAAACAGCCGCCTCGGCCATATCCGTAGCCACCACAATTACCCTCTATACCTCTATCTCCACAAACACGAGATATGCAGCCACCATCTCCACACAAACCCGCCTCACACAGAGCCGATCGGCCATATCCATAGCCACCACAAATACCCTCTATGCCTCTATCTCCACAAATACGAGATTTGCAGCCACCGTTTCCACCACAGCCGCTCGGCCATATCCATAGCCACCCCAACACTACGCCTCTATCTCCAAATCGACAATTGCAGGCCCATTTTTACAAAAGCCGCCTCGGCCTATCCATAAACCCCCAAACCCCTCTATGCCTCTATCTCCAAAATACGACAATTCGCCTCCGTTTCCCCCGGCCAATCGGTCCCCAAACCACCACAAATACCCTCTATGCCTCTATCTCCACAAATACGAGTTTTGCAGCCACCGTTTCCACGCACAGCCGTCTCGGCCATATCCAAAACCCCCAAACACCCTTCCCTCTACCCCAAAAATCGAAAATTGCTGGCGCCGTTTCCACCCCCGCCTCGGCCTTCCTCCTCCCCCCCCCGTTTTCCTCTATCTCACAAAAATTTGCACCCTCCTTTTCCACAAAAGCCCCTGGCCTACCATACCCCCCAAAAACCCATTTGCCTCTATCTAAAAAAATCAATTTCCCCCCTGTTTCCCCCCACCCCTTACCTTCCAATAACCACAACACCCCTCTTTTTCCTCCAAATGGTTTTGGGTCCTTTTCCCTCACAGCCATCTCGCCTATCCTGCCCCCAAAACCCCCTCTCCCCTTTTCCCTCGCAATTAGGCCCATTTTCCCCCCCACCCCACCCATACCACCACCAAAAAACTTTTGCCTCTGTCTCCAAATACAAGTTTGACCGTTTCACGTTTAAATATCCATACCACAAACATCCTCTATGCCTCTACCCACAAATGACAATGGCAACCTTTTCCCCCAAACCCCTTCTGCCATATCCTACCACCAAACCTATCTGTCTTTCCCCCTTTGCAAATTGCCCGTTTCCACCCAGCCCCTCCCATACCCCCCACAAACAATCTATCCTCTATCTAAAAAATACGTTCCACCGTTTCCCACCCCCTCGTTCCAAAACCCCCCCCCCTCTTCCTCTATCCCAAATCGACAAATCACCACCTTTTCCCAAAAAAACCCCTTTGGCCTATCCTTTCCAACAACATTTTTGCCTCCCCCAAACAAATCATGCTCCCCCGTCTCCCCCGGCCCCTGGCCTATCCTCCACCAAAAAACACCATCACCTCATCTCCAAATACGATGCACCCCCTTTTCCACAAACCCCCTCGGACATACCCAACCACCCACCCAGCCTCTATCCCCCAAAATAAAATTCGCCCCTTTTAAAAAAAAGGCCTCGCCTATCCATGACCAAACCCCCTCTTCCCTCATCCCTGGGGAAATTGCAGGCCCTTTTCCCCCCCTTTTCCCAATACCCTTTGCCCCCAACACCATCTTCCTTCTCCAAATCAGATTGCCCACCGTTTCCACAAACCTGGGGTATCCACCCCACACACCATCACTCACCCCCAAAAAATACGTTGCAACCTTTTTCCCCAACCGTTTGCCATACCCAAGCCACCAACCCCATCATCCCTCTATCACCACAAATGGGGGAAATTGCAGTCACCGTTCCTGACCCCCTGGACATACCCAAAGCCCCCACCACACCCTCATGCCTCTATCTCCAAATACAATTGCAGCCCCCGTTTCCACAAACCCCTTTCCACCATAACCAACACCATCATCCTTATCAAAATCTTTAAAAAAACTCTCCACACACAGCCCCTTTCCCTTCCAAAACCCCCAAAAACCCAATGCCTCTACCCCCCCAAATAGGGTTGCCCACCGTTCCCACAAACCCGCCTCAGCCATACATACCAAACCCCCAACCCCTCCATACCTCTTCCCCCTCGACAAATGCACCTGGTTCAACACAAAGCCCTTCGGCCATATCCATAGCCACCCCCAAACACCATATGCCTCTATCCCACAAATACGGAATTGCGCACGTTCACACAACCCCGCCTGGGCCTATCCATAATCCACAAACACCATCTGCTCTATCTCCAAATACGGGGTGCAGCACCGTTCCACACACAGCCATGGGCCATATCCATAGCCACCCAACACCACTATGCCTCATCCCCAAAAATACGAAATTGCACACCTTTTCCCACACAACCGCCTCGGCCATTCACCCCACCCCAACACCCTCTATGCCTCTATCTCCGAAGCGACATGCGCAACCGTTTCCACAAGCCCTTGCCATATCCCAAACCACCAACCATTTATGCCTCTATCACCACAATACGAATTGCCCCGTCCCATACACAGCCCTCGGCCATATCCATAGCACCACAAACACCATCTATGCCTCTATCTCAATACGAGAATTGCAGTCCGTTTCTACACAAAGCCGCCTCGGCCATATCCATAGCCACCACCAACACCCTCATGCCTCTATCTCCACAATACGAAATGCAGCCACCGTTTCAACTCAAGCCGCTTCGGCCATTCCATGCCACCACCAACACCTCCATGCCTCTATCTACAAATGCAAGTGCAGTCACCGTTCCACACAGCCGCCTCGGCCATATCATAGCCACCAAACACCATCATGCCTCTATCTCCACATTACGAGAATTGCAGCCACGTTTCACACAAGCCCGCCTCGGACATCCAGCCACCACCAACACCCCATGCCTCTATCTCCAAATCAGAATTGCAAGCACCGTTTCCTGCAAACCGCCTCGCCATATCCATAGCCACCACCAACACCCTCTATGCCTCTATCTCCAAATGCGACAAATGCAGCCACCGTTTCCACACAAGCCGCTTCGGCCATATCATACCACCACCAACACCATCTGTACCTCTATCCCACAAATACGAGAATTGCAGCACGTCTCCACACACAGCCGCCTCAGCCATATCCATAGCACCACAACACCTCTATGCCTCTATCTCCTGAAATACGAAGTGCAGCCACCGCTTTCACACGACCTGACGGCCATATCATAGCCACCACAATACCCTCATGCCTCATCTCCACAAATACGAGATATTACAGCACCGTTTCCACACCCGCCTCGGCCATATCCATGCCACCAAACACCTCAATGCCTCTATCTCACAAATCGAAATTGCAAGCACCGTTTCCACACAAAGCCGCATCGGCCATATCCATAGCCACCACAAATACCCTCTATGCCTCTATCTCCACAAATACGAGATTTGCAGCCACCGTTTCCACACACAGCCGCCTCACCACACCCTCATGCCCTATCTCCTCAGGTTTACCCCTGTTTCCCCAGCCCCGGTTCACAATAAACCACCCACCCTCTTTGTTTCCCTATCTCACAAATACAGTTTTGCAGCCCCTGTTTCACTAAACCCGTCTGGGATATACAAAACCACCAAAACACCTCTCGCCTCTATCCCCACAAATACGACAATTGGGCACCATTTTTAAAAAGCCCCTCCCCATACCCATACCCCCCAAAAACTTTTGCCTCTGTCCCTTGTTTTGCAGCCACCTTTCCACACCCCCTCCCCATATCCAAACCCCCCAAAACACCCTCTATGCCTCTTCTCACAAATACTACAATCCCCAACCGTTTCCAAAAAGCCCCTGCCTTTCCATCACCAACACTATCTATCCTCTTTCCCCAAATCGATAATTGCTGGCCCTTTTCCCACCCCCCTCGCCATATCCATACCCCCCAAAACACCATCTATGCCTCTATCCCCCAAAATAAAAATTGCAAACACCTTCCCCAAAAAAACCCCCCTCGGCCTTTCCATAGCCACCACCAACACCCTCTATGCCTCTTCCCCACAAATGACAAATGCAGCCCCTTTCCCAAAAAGCCGCTTCGCCATATCCAAAACCACCACCAACAACATTTATGCCTCTACCCCTTGGTTTCCACCGTCTCCAAAAGCCCCTCGGCCACCCGAAAACCAAAAACCCATCTATCCCTCTTCCCCACTACGAGTTGCAGCCCCTTTTCCCACAAACCCCCTCGGACATTCCCCCAAAAACCCCCTATCCTCTATCTAAAAAATCGGAATTGCAGTCACCTTTTCCCCACAAAGCCGCCTCGGCCAATCCATACCACCACCAATCTTTCTATCTCCACAAATACGACAATTGCAGACACCGTTTCCCCAAAAGCCCCCGGCCATATCCCCCCCAACACCATCTATGCCTCTACCCCAACAAATGAAAATTGCAACGTCCACAAAACCCCGCCTCGGCCATATCCAAGCCACCCCCAAACCCCCCTATCCTCTATCCCCCACAAATCAGTTTAACCGTTTCCACGCACAGCCGTCTCCCTACCCAAGCCACCGCAAACCCTCTTGCCTCTATCCCTTTAAAATTGGGCCCCGCCAAAAACCCGCCTCGGCCTTCCATAGCCTCCCCCAATCCCGCTATTCCTCTATCTAAAATTAAATTGCAGCCCCCTTTTCCCACACCGCCAGGTAAAAAAGCCCCACAAACACCCTCATGCCACTATCCCCCAAAATACAATTTCCCTGTTTCCCCACCAGGCTTGGGCCCCAAAAAACCACCACCAACACCCCTTTTTTCTATCTCCACAAATCGGTTTTGCAGTCTGCCCTCACACCCTCTCGGCCATATCAAAACCACAAACCCCCTCTCGCCTCTTCTCCAAAAAATACGACTTTTTGCAGGAAACTTTTTTACACACCCCTCGGCCATATCCAAACCACCACCCCTTTTTTTCTGTCCCCACAAATCAGTTTGCAGCCTTTTCCCACACAGCGCCTCGGCCATATCATAACCACAAACATCCTCTGTCCTCTATCTCCAAATACGACAATGCAACCGTTTCCACAAAAAACCCCTTTCCCATATCCAACCACCAACAGCATCTATTTTTTTCCCACAAATACATAATTCTGGGGTTTTCCCACAGCCGCCTCGGCCTATCCAAACCACAAACCCCATCTAGCCTCTTTCCACAAATCAAATTCAAACACCGTTTCCCCAACCCGCCTCGCCACCGCTACCCCCAAACCCCCTCTATGCCTCTATCTCACAAATACACCGATGCACCACCGTTTCCCCCCGGCCGCTTATACCCCCACCACCCCCAAAAAAAATTTTATTCTTTTCCCCACAAATACAGTTTGAAACCCCCGTTCCCAAACCCGCCTCTCCCGTACCCTGCCCCCCAAACCTCTCTTGCCTCTATCTCCACAAGTACGACAAATGAAACCGTTTCCCCCAAAAGCCGTTTCCCATATCCATACCACCCCCAAACCCATTTCCTCTTTCTCCAAATACGATAATTGCTGGCGCCTTTCCCCCACCCGCCTCGGCCATACCCAAAGCCCCCACAAACCCCATCTTCCTCTATCCCCCAAAATACGGGTGAAATAGTTTCCCACAAACCCGCCTCTGCCGTATCTAGCCTCCCCAAATCTCTTCCTTTTCCACAATAGAAAATCCCCCCGTTTCCCCCAAAGCCCTTCGGCCATATCCATAACCCCAAAATCTATGCCTCTTCACAACAAATCGAAATTGCTGCCGTCCCCCAAACAGCCGCCTCGGCCATATCCTCCCCCCAAAACTCTGTGCCTCTATCCCCCAAAATCAATTGCAGACCGTTTCCAAAAAACCCGCCTCCAATTCCCACCCCACAACCCCCTCTGTGTCTATCCCCAAAAACCAAATCAGCCACCTTTCCTTTTAACCCCTTCGGTTTCCCCATACCACCACCAACACCATCACCTCTATCACCCCCTGTTTGCAGCCCCGTCTCCACACACCCCCCTCGGCCTTTCCCAAGCCACCACAAACCCCTTTTCCCCTCTATCCCCACAAAAAAATTGCAGTCCCGTTTCTACACAAAGCCGCCTCGGCCATATCCCCCAACCCCCACCCTCTGCCCTCTTCTCCCAAATAAAATTGCACCCCCGTTTCCAAAAAGCCGTTTGGCCATACCAACCACCACCAACACCCTCTTCCCCCATCTCCAAAATACGACAATTGCACCCCCTTTTTTCCACAAGCCCCTCCCATATCCATAAACCATACCATCACCTCTATCACCAAAAATAAAAATTAGCCCCCGTTTCCACAAAACCCGCCTCCCATACCCATCTACCAACACCCATCTTATCCCCACAAATGGTGATCACCGTTTCCCAAAGCCCTTTGGTATCCTGCCACCACGAACACCCTCTTGCCTCTATCTAAAAAATACGACAAGGGCGGCCCGCCAAAAAGCCGCCTCGCCATTCCGCCCCCACAAACACCATCTATGCCTCTATCCACAAATCAGAATTGCAGCCACCGTTTCCACACAAACCCGCCTCGACCATATCCAAACCACCCCCAACACCCCATGCCTCTTCTACAAATAAAAATTGGTCACCGTTTCACAAAAAACCCCTCGGCCATATCCTCCCCCAAACACCCTTTATCCCCCAAATTACAAATTGGCCCCGTTTCCCCCAAAAAGGCTTGGTATCTGACCCAACACCCTCTTGCCTCTATCCCCAAAATCAAATTAGCCACCTTTTTCCACAAACCGCCTGGGCCCTACCCCAAATACACAAACATCTATGCCTCTATCTAAACAAACGCGTTGCAGCCCCCTTTTCCCAACCCGCCTCGGCCTTTCCATAACCAAACACCAAACCGTCTACCCCCATAAATTAGAATTCAGTACCGTTTCCACAAAAGCCCTTCGGCCATATCCATATTCACCCCAAACCAACTTGCCTCTACCCCACAAATACAAATGCAGTCCCTTTTCCCCACAAACCGCCTCAGCCAATCCAAGCCACCCCCAAAACCCCCTCCATGCCTCTATCTCCAAAAACGAAAATTAGCCACCGTTTCCCAAAAAAGGGTTGGCCATATCCTGCCACCAAACCCCATCTATGCCTCTATCCCTCAAATCGATTTTGCAGCCACCGTCTCCAAAAACCCCCCCTATTTTTTCATAACAAACACCATCATCCTCTATCCCCCAAAATCAGTAAAGCCACCGTTTCCCCCAAACCCCCCTCGTATCCATACCACCACCACCCCTATCTTCTATCCCCCAAAAAACTTTTAGCCAGTTTCACAAAGCCATTCGCCTTTCCCATATTCCCCCCCCCAACTATGCCTCTATCTCCCGAAATTGCAGCCCCGTTTCCACACAAAGCCCCCCTCAGCCTTTCCCAACCACCACCACACCCTCATTCTATCTCCCAAAAAAACAGCCACCTTTTTTACAAAAATTCCCCATACCCATAAACCCCAAACACCATTTTCCCTCTTCACCTCAAATCGTTTTGCAGCCACCGTCTCCACGGGCCCGCCTCGGCCATATTCAACCCCCAACAAACACCATCTATGCCTCTATAAAAAATAGGAATTGCAGCCACCGTTTCCCAAAACCCCTTCCCATATCCATATTCACCAAACACCACTATGCCTCTATCCCCACAAATAAAAATTGCCCCCCGTTTCCCAAACCCGCCTCGCCATATCCAACCCCCAAAACCCCCCCTCATGCCTCTATCAAAAATCGATTTGCGCCACCGTCTCCACAAAAGCCGCCTCGGCCATATCCATAACCACCACAAACTCCATCATCCTCTATCCCCACAAATCGGGTTGCACCCCCGTTTACAAAACCCGCCTCGGCCTTTCCAAAAACCCACCCCCAAACCCCCCCACCTCTTCACCACAAATCGAAATTTTCCCACCGTCCCACACAGGCCTCGGGCCATATCCAAAAACCACAAACAACATCTATGCCTCTATCTCCCAAATACGAGTTAGCCACCCTACACCCCGCGCCCCAAATACCCTGCCACCAAAAACCTTCTATCCTCTATCCCCCAAAATACAGATATGCAAACCGTTTCCAAACCCGCCTCGGCCATACCCATACCCACCACCACACCGTCTGTTCTATCCCCAAAATAAAATTCAACCTTTTCCCAAAAAAGCCGCATCGCCATACCCATACCACCACAAATCCCCCCTTATGCCTCTATCTCCACAAATACAGTTGCACCCCTTTTTCCCCAAAACCCCCTTTCCCCGGCGAACAACCCCAACCACCAACCCCCTCACCTCTATCCCCAAAACCACAATTGCAGGCCCATTTTCACAACCCGCCTCAGCCATACCCTCCACCACCAACCCCTCTTCCTCTATCCCCCCAAAGTAGAAAAATAATAAAATTGCAGCCACATTTTCCCAAAAAGCCTCTTCGACCTTATGCACCACCACCAACAAACTTTTTCTTCTCCAAAATAGGAGATTTGCAGCCACCGTTTCCCCAACACCCCCTCGGCCTATCCATAGCCACCACAAATCCCCTCGTTATCCCCACAAATCGACAATTGCTGGCCCATTTTCACCCCAAGCCGCCTCCCCATACCCTGGCACCACCCCCCTCTATGCCTCTTTTTCCCCAAAGTAGAAAAATAATAAATTGCAACAGTTTACACAAAGCCCCTTCGTTACCCCAACCACCACCAACAAATTTTTCCTCTATCCCCACATATCGGATTTGCAGCCACCGTTTCACACACACCCCCTCAACCTTTCCATACCCAAAAAAAAACCACCCATGCCCCTATCCCCACAAATAGGGAATTCGCCACCTTTTCCCACAAACCCGCCTCGGCCATACCCAAAGCCACCAAAAACCCCTCTATCACAAATGAAAATTGTTACCGTCTCCCCCCCCGGGGGGCCATATCCCCACCACAAACAACATCTATGCCTCTATCCCAAATAGGGGTTGGAGCCCCCGCTTTCACACAAACCCGTCGATATCCATACCCCACCAAAATTCCTTCTATACCTCTATCCCCCAAAATCAAGTTTTAAAACCGTTCCACAAAACCCCTCCCCTTTCCATAGCCACCACCAACCCCCTCAATGCCTCTTCCCCACAAATCGACAATTGCAGCCAGTTTAAAAAACCCCATCGGCCATATCCTCCCCCCAACAAATCCCCCTATGCCTCTTCCCACAAATCGGTTGCAGCCACTCTTTCCCCAAAACCCCCTTCCCCCAACAATGCCACCAAACACCCTCTATCCCTCTATCCCCAAAATCCAAAATTGCGGGCCCCTTTTCACCCCGCCTCGCCTTCCCTCCACCACCCCCTCATCCCTTCCCACAAGTAGAAAAATAATAAATTGCAACATTTTCCCAAAAGCCTCTTCGACCTTTAAGCCACCACCAAAAACTTTTCCTCTATCTCCAAATAAGTTGCAGCCCCTTTTCCCACACACACCCCCTCGGCCATATCCAACCCCCAAAAACCCCCTTTTGCCTCTATCTAAAAAATCCCAAATTGCAGGCCCATTTTCCACACAGCCCCTCGCCTTATCCATTCCCCCAACACCATCTATGCCTCTATCCCCCAAAAAGAGTTTGCAACCTTTTCCACACAGCCGCCTCGCCATATAAAACCACCACCAACACCACCTTTCCTCTTCTCCAAATAAAAAATTGAAACCCCGTTTCACACAGCCCTTAACCTTATCCAGCCCCCACCAACCCCCTCTATCCTCTATCTCCACAAAGCAGATATACAGCCACCTTTCACAGCCCCTCGGTCTTCCATGCCAAAAACCCCCTTTACCTCCATCACCCCTGTTTGCAAATCTCCCCCACAGCCCCTCGTCTACCCCCAACCCCCACAAACACCATCATTCCTCTATCTCGCAAATCGTAATTCACCACCGTTTCCCCCAAAACCCCCTCCCCATATCCCCACCACCAACCCCTCTATCCCCTTTCCCCCACAAATACGACAATTGCAGACACCATCTCCACAAAACCCCCCTCCCCATATCCATAGCCCCCACAAACCCCTCTTTTCCCACTATCCCCAAAACCGATAATTGCGGCCCTTTTCCCTCACACAACCGCCTCAGCCATTCCCAAAGCCTCCCCCCAAACCCCTAATCCTCTTCCCCCGGAATGAGAATTGCAGCCTCCGTTGACCCCCCCGCCCCGGTAATATCCTTCCACCACCAACCCTCTATGTCTTTCTCCAAACACGAATTCTACCCCCTTTTCCCCAATCCGTTTCGGCCTAATCCATAGCCACCACAATTACCCTCTATACTTCAATTTCCACCAATACGATAATTCCAGCCACGGTTTGCTCACAGAGCTGCTTCGGCCATATCCATAGCCAAATCCCTCGGCCTCTATCTCACAAATACGAAATTGCACCCAACGTTTCCACAAAAACCCCTTTTAAACCCTACCCATATACCAAAATTCTTATGCCTCTATCTACAAATACGAAAATTTGGGCCCAGTGTTTCCACACACCCCCTCGCCCATACCCAAAACCACCAAAAAAACCCTCTATCCCTTTTCCCCAAAACCAGATTGCAGCCACCGTTTACCACACCCCCTTGGCCTACCCCACCAAAACAAACACCCTCAAACCCTCTATCTCCACAAAGACAAGATCTGCAGCCACTGTTTTCATACACAGCCACCTCGGCCTTATCCATAGCCCCACAAACACTCTTTTCCCCTTTGCCCCAAATCAGTTGCAGACCTTTTTCACACAGCTGCCTCGGCCTATCCATAGCCACCACTAACCCCTCTATGCCTTCATCTCCACAAATAAAAGGATTCCCCGTTTAAAATAGCCTTTTTATCTTTACCAACAACACTCTTATACCACACCAACACCCTCTATGCCTCTTCCCCCACAAATATTTAAATTTGGGAAAATTTTAAAGTGCCACAGTTCACTGTTTTTGTGATTGAAGCCCAATGAAGCCATCAATCACCCCTAAAGACCATCTGAAAACACATCCATTATTTATAAGGTTTATTTTAAATTGGCTTTTTGGGCCCATATGATAATTTTTTAACCTTAATACTTTTAAAATAATACTTTACAGTTGAACTGTGATCTCAGGGCCCATGAAAAGGTTTTGAAAACCTGAGATTTTGTTAGTAACGCTAGTTTTTCAGTGTGATCTGAGAAAAATTCATGTTTTATGCAAAAATTTTTTTCTCATTTCAAAACGGTTTTTTTTTATAAAGAACCGCTTGCCCTCCGATTCTTCTATAAAAACCCCTTTCCAAAATTTAGGATTTTTTTGACACCTCATTCACCTCTGTATTTAGTTTGATGTTTTCTGGTCAATTTGAAATATTTTCAAGCTTATTCTGGGCCCTACAGTCTTGGCCCCCAAGTTCCTAGCATCACACAGGTGTCAAAGGGTCGCATACCCTGCAGGCGCTCCCAAATTCTTTGGAAAGGGTTCCAAATTATCATCCATTCTCCCCATTTGCCCCCCTCCCTTCATGGCTGTTTCCCTTCACCCCTTTATAAAGCGTGCGTTTTTCGCCCCGCGCTCTCATTTCTTGTTATTTCAGCTGCTCCAGTGGCAGCTTTTAATTCTTCTCATGGCCCCGCTCCTTCAAGTCGTTATGTATATCAAATCTGTAAAAGTATTTTTTGTAAATAGTTTTTTTAATTTTTTTCCTTGCCGAATAGTATGTTTTTTTCCCCAAATAGATCAGATCAAATTATAAAGACAAAAATAATTTGTTTCTCATTTCGTCAGTAAAGCCTGAGCCATGGTTTTTTTTTTTTTTGGGTTTCCCCTTTAACCAAAAAATTTTTAATGAAATTGAGTGCATAAAAATTTTTGTTTTGATTTGGACTTAAAGGGAACTCTTCTTTGAAATGTTAATGATTTACTAATGTTTTTTTTGTTTCGCTCTTCAAATATTTTATTTTTTGTATGCCCTGACCTCATTGGTGTGGAGGTGCAGCTAATTTTCTGCGTTCCAAAATTTTTTGTTGCGTTTCCCATGAAAAGACGGCCGGCCCGTTTTTGGAAATTTAGGGAAGGTGCCCCCGCTGGTAATCGGCGTTTGGCCCGCATTCGGCACGGGAGACTACGAAAAGGCTTTGCCCCCGTGGGGTGCTCAACCCCGGGCCCTTGTTAACTCAGGGCCCCGGCCGGCAGAAGTCGGCTGGGCTGCTGTCACCGGCCAAGCGGGGGGGCCCGTGCGACCGATGGGGCACGCTGACCCCTCGTGTCTAGGAACGTTTTTTGGCGAGCGGGGGCGGCTTAACCCCCTCTCCCCGCAAAAATTTCCCATTCCTTTTTTATGGTTACGGGTATAAAAAATCATTTCAAATTTTTTTTTGGACCCCAATGAAGGTTTTTTCCATCCAATGATTCTTTTTCTTTGCTATGTAAAAAAGAAGGCCAAATACGGCTTCTTTAAAAATTTTTTTATATACGTTTTTTCTACCTCGTCCTAAAGGGGGCTTAAGGTAGATTATAAGACAGTATTTCTGTATGTGCTGCGCGATGTTTTTGATGCGCTCTAAGTTGTGTTCCCTTTCTGTTTGGTTTATGTTTCAATTTTTCAGCCCTCGCCTAAATGGTTCTTTAAAAGGGGTCGACTGAAATCATTAATTTTTATGTCGGCGCTTTTTTACGCGCCTTTGTTTATTGGGGCCTCGACGTGCTTATTCTTTTGAAAATTGTAATTCTGCTTTTTTTTTTCCCCACTGCTTTAACCTGCCATCAAAAAAAAACTAATTTTAAAAAATTTTTTATCTAATAAATGTTTATATTAAAATTTTTATTTTATCTCCTGTTTGAGATCCTAAAAAGTTGTGATACCTTTTCATTAAAACCTGGTGCGTCCATTTGAAAAAATTCAAGTGTAGAAATCTTCGAATTTCATGCAAAACTTTTTTTAGCTTTATAATTATCCCCTTAGGAAATCCCTGGTCATTTCCCTCATTTACTGCGAAAATTAATGTTATCAATGTCTTTTTTTAAACAGCTGGCGACCTATTAAATAAATTGTCATTAAATGGGGTCAAAGTTTGATATTTAACACAAAACTGGCGACCGTGACGGGCACAAGGATCAACTTTTAAAAATATGCTTGTATTACTAATTTGTATTTTTCTTTCAGCTTAAAGTTTAATTTTTTGCTTTTTTTGTTACGTTGTAAGGGTTTTCCCGAGTTCACCTCGTGTTTGTCTTTAATTTATTTGTCTTCTGGGTTTTTTTTAACCCTTTTTTCTTTTTATTTTCTTAGTTCATAAATTTACAGCATGTCTAACCCCCGGGCCTCCTGTCAGAAATTTTGGAAACTCGGACGGAAACTTTTAGGGTCGCCTAACTCGCATCGACCAGTTGCGGAGAAGAGGGCTATTATAAAAGGGCGTCTCACCACCTTTGAAAAAATTTTTTCAACAAAGGGGGTAATTCACGAAAACCGCACAGGTTGAAACTGAAACTGATTTTGGGAAATACGCGTAGTTCGCAAAAAATTTGATGGTGCAATGGGGGAGCCAGGCAACGAAAAAAAAGATTTCGAAATATATTTCGCCTTATAAAGGCCCCGAGTTGCGGGGAAAATAAAAGGGAAAAGGCCCTCTGTCCCCCAACCGGTTTAGTTGTCCCGCCGGTCTTGGGGCCCATGGCCCCGCCGCGGCTGGTCTCGGCGTCCGGCCAGGCCCCCCATTCGCGTTCAAATCCGCCGCCTGGAACAAAAGAGGGAGGGTTTTCTGTGTACGCGTCCTCGCGCCTCTTTCTTCGATGAGGAAAACGACGCGGTCCCCCCCCAACGCCCCTGTATTCACATTCTCTGGCCGCGCCTACCTTTCTGAGAATTCCTTCATTTTCCGGCAATGATTCCCAGTGGGAGCATTTTTTTTCTTTATTCGAAGTTTGTGCATAATTCCCCGACCCCCGGGGTGAAAAAAAGGCACTTTTTACAATCTTATCTCACTGGTAGTGCTGCAAAGCGATTGCGGGCTTCCTATGTCCAAAGTTTTGCCGAAGCAATTCGCATTCTTAAAAACAGATACGAAAAACCCCAAGCTCCCAACATAAATTACTTTCATCAAAATTTAAAAATATGCTAAAGACTCATGTCGTTTATTTGAGTTTTGTCCTTCAAAAGAATGTTCGTGCTCTCAAAGTTCTCAAAGAACCAGTGAATGTTGGGATTCTATCCTAGTCTTTCTTATTACTTCAAGTTAGACGAAAATGCATAGAGACTGGGGAAACCCCTTCGGGGGCAAACACGCGTATCCTCTTGAAAACTTTATACGTTCTTGGGTAGGGGCCCCGTGCCTTGCCAACGTGGCTGCCGATAGAAAAAGGGAAAAGGGAAAGCCCAACCAATGCCTAGAAGCAAGAATTTTGTTTTTGATCATAGTGATGGTGTTTTGTGCAAGGTTTCCAAAACTCATAAAATGCAAGTTATTTCTTTAAAAGTCAACATGATAATCTTATTCGTCAAGAAAACCGACTTTGTTTTACGTGCAAGGCCCGGGCATGGGGTTGCCCCTTTTGCGGCGGGGCGTGTAATAAATGAATAGCAAACACCACGCGCTTTGCAAAGAATTTAGTCCCAGAATAAATGTGGAACAAACGGCGTTTGAAAAACAATGTGGGCCCGGTGAAACCGTCGCGCCCGTTAATCCTTTTTTTTAAAAACCCTCTGTCACCGTTCGCGATCAGTGAAGAACGCGGAAAATAAGTTTGTTGTTCAACCCTCCTTGACAACGGTGCCGCATTCTCTGATTACGGAATCGGCCCCGAAGAACTGGGGCAACTAACACTACTTCAACTTGCATTACCGAGTCGGGGGCACTGCTTCTAAATCTTTTCGTTCCGTCATGGCCTCCGTCGTTAGCAATTTTTTAAATTCGTTTTTAATGCGCTCGTGGTAAAAATATTACGAGATATTCCCCCCCAAATCTTGATCTCACTAACGAAAAACCAAATGTAAAAAGCGGACCCCGAATATCCCTAGCGGCGCCGTTGATACTTTTTGAAGCGCCGACGTGTTTTGGGTTTTAAAAATCGCGTAAAGTAAAAAAATTTCCGCAGAAATGCCTGAACGACAAAAAAACTGCTTCGGATCAGTAAAGACCCTAAAAAATTTTTTTCAGCCCGATCGTATTTAACTTTGTTACGGAAAATAACTTCGGAATTCTGGGTTCAAAGGAAAACTCTGGCAATGGAAAAATGGTGTCCAAAAGGAGTTAAAGGACGAAAAACCAAAGTGCTCCCCAAAAATCAACCCTTTTTGTCAACAAAGTCATTTAACAAATCCTGTTACCAACTTCAAAATTTCAAGAATTGGATTGAACCGGGTTTCCCAGGTTAACATATAAAAACACTCATTACCAAAAGTTTTGGTGCAGATATTGGTAAACTGAAAAATAGCGTTGCAATAAATATCTTACCCAAAGTTCAATCAAACCCAAAAATTCAAAATGACGAGTTTTCATTTGTAATATTCAGCACTCGAAAAGCTCTGCTAGGAAGCTTTTTTGAAATGTGGAGGGTAACTCTCAAAAATCAACTATAAAGGAAAAGGGGTATCGTCTAAGCACGTGTTCGATTAGATCCCTATTTAATTCTGATTTAGATTCATGTACGGATTCCTTATTTGATATCTTATTAAAACAGACAAAAAAAGTCAAAAAATAAGTCCTTTTTTAAAAATCAATTCAAATGCCCAAACTTGCCACTTGAAAAATGTTCACTCTAAACAAAGGGAAAAGAGGTTTATTTAAATTTAAAAAACCTTTTCTCTATGACTTGATTTGACAAAACCCCTTCTCCCCCCACTTTTTGTGGGAAGCAGCTCAACACCTTGGCTCTGCCACCTCCCCCCCTACCTTTTAAATCTTTGAATGTATTCCAGGTATACAGGCACAAGGGCCCCGTTCTGGAAACGGGGTGCTGAATATCAAACCCGCTGCAGGCCAGGGCCGTGGCGCCCGGGCCCGGACCTAAAAGGGGGGACAGCTGGTCATTGTGGGGGGGAAAACCTCCACCTCTCATCGGCCTCTGGGGGGAAACGGAGTCCTTCCCGGACTATATAGTTCGGATATCAAGCAAAACTTTGCAGGGTGTAATCACTCGCACCCTTTCCGAAATCCCCTCTTCCCTTCGCTGAGGACCCGGGTAACCTGTGAAGTGCCATCTCCCTCTACGCGTGTTTTCCCGTAATGGGTTGGTGGCGCATTCCCCAGGGCGTTAACACTCTTTCTGCATCAGTTCCCAGCATGTTAAAAATTGGAAAATTTTAAATGCCCCACAGTTCACTGTGTTTTTTGATGTAACCTTCAATGGCCATCAAACATCCCAAGTCGAGAAGAAAAACATCCATTATTTATAAAAAAGGGTTTTTTTTATATATGGCTTAGTATGGTACCATATAATAATATTTTTAACCTTAATCTTCTTAAAGGTAATACTTTCAGTTGAACTGTGATCTCATGGGTGAGAAGGGTTTTGAAAAACCCGAGATTTTGTTAGTAACAGCTAAGTTTTGCCTCAGTGTGTCTGGAAAAAAAATTTATGTTTATCAACAATTTTTCCATTTCAAAACAGGTTTTTTTTTTATAAAAAAACCCTTTTCCACCGGTTCTTCTTTAAAATCCCATCTCATCAAATTTAGGACTTTTTTTACCTCTTCACCCCGTGCCAGATTTGATGTTTTTTGGTCAATTTGAAAAATTTTCAAGCTATATTCTGAAAACCCTCGGGGCTTGCGGACACTCCGGGTTCGCTGCATCCCAAAAAAACAGAGGTCCCCTACCCTGCAGGGCTACCCTTGTTTTTTTGGCAAAGGGTTCAAATTTGATCCATGCTCCGCCCTGTAACCCCCTTCCGTGCCCTTCAACCCTTTTAAAGGGCCTTCTCGCGCACAAGGCTCCTCTCTTTGTTCTTTCTCTTTTGTACAAACCGCCCTCTCTCTTGTTCTTTCTCTTTTTCAAAACTCGCTCGCTCTCTCTTGTTCTTTCTCTTTTTTTAAAGCTCTCATTCTCTTGTTATTTCAGCTGGTCCCGTGGCGTAGCTTTTTAATTTTTCTCATAGGGCCCGGCTCCTTCAAAATGTTATTATATCAAATCTGTATATGTTTTTTGTAAATAGTGTTTTTAATTTTTTCCTTGCCGAGATAGTATGTTGTTTACTTTGGTCAGTCAATTTTGAAACTAAAATAAATTGTTTCTCATTTCGTCATAAAGCCTGAGCCATGGTTGTTGTTTTTTTTTGTTCCCGAACCAAACAGTATTTTGAAAAGGTGAAAAATATTTAATGTTTGTTTGGACAAATGGAACTCTTACTTTGAAATGTTAATGATTTACTAATTTTTTTTTTGGTCGTTTACTACATATGTTTTTTTATTTTGTCCTGACCTCTGATTGGTTGGGGTGCGCTAATTTTCCGCATTCCTTTTAATTTGAATGTTGCAGTTCCGCCATAAGTAAGACCACGGCCTTTTGGGGGTTTTTGGAAAGGTGCTCCCCTGGAAGTCGGCGCTTCCCACCGGAATACGCAAACTTGTGCCCCTGGGGGCTCAACCGCGCCCTTTTTAACGTCACGGCCCCCCGCCGGCAGAAAATCGGCGGGCTACCTTCACCGGCCGAAGCGGTGGGGGCCCTGTGACCTTTATGCGGCCCCTGATCCCCTGTGTCAAAACGTTTTGTTCGCGGCGCGGGCGGGGGCTCATACCCCCTCTCCCGCGAAAATTGCCTTCCTATGTTGTATTTTTGGATAAAGGGAAAACCATTTCCAAATTTTTGGTTTTGCCTCAATGAAATTTTCCATGGCTCGAATGTTTCTGTTTAATTTGCTATTAAAAAAAAAGGCCTAAAAAAGGCTTCTTTTGAAAAATTTTTTTTATACTTTTTATCTCCTCGTCTAAGTGGGCATTCAAAGGTAGATTATAAGACAGTATTTTGTATGTGCTAGCGCGATGTTGTTGATGCGCTACTAAGTTAGTGTTCACCTTTCTGTTGTAAGGTTTATGTTTCAATTTTCAGCTTCCTCGCCTAAAGTGGGTTCTTTCAAGAGGTCGACTGAAATCATTAATTCTGTATGTCGGCGCTTTTTTGCCTTTGTTTATGTGAGACGCCTCGACCGTCCTTCATTCTTGCTTGTAAATTGTAATTCTGCTTTGTTTTTCCGCAGCTGCTTTGCAACCTGCGCATCAGGAAAAACTAATATATGTAAAATTGTTTATCTAATAAATGTGTTATATTGAAAGTTATTTGATTGTCATATCTCCTGATTTGAGATCCTATAAAGTTGTGATACCTTTTCATTAAAAACCTGGTGCGTCCATTTGAAAAGTTCAAGTGTGACGACAATCTTCTGAATTTCGATAGCTTAGAGCTTTTGTGTTACTTTGCATAATTATCTCCTTAGGCAATGCATGGTCAGTTCGTCATATTCGTAGCGAAAATTAATGTTATCAATGTGCTGTTTTCAACAGCTGGCGACCGTATTAAATAAATTGTCATTAAATAAGAGGTCAGCCAAGTTTGATATTTAACAAAATACGACAATTGCAGCCACCGTTTCCACACAGAGCCGAATCGGCCATATCCATAGCCACCACAAATACCTCTATGCCTCTATCTCCACAAATACGTGAATTGCAGCCACTGTTTCCACACATAGCGGCATCGGCCATATTCATAGCCATCACAAACACCCTCTATTTCCACAATAACGAAACTTGCACTCACCGTTTCCACACTCAGCGACCAAAAATATATCCATATTCACCACCATCACCGTCTATACCTACATGTCTACAAATACGAATCTTGGAGTCACCGGTTAATGCACAGCGACCAGGAGCATAACGAATACGGTACTTCAGTCACCGTTTCCATACACAGCGACCATACTGTACTTCCCTACCCACAACAAACACCTTCTATGCCTATATCTACACAATTATGAAATTCCATTTACTGTTTCCACACACAGCGACCAGGTGCATATCCATAACCACCACAAACACTGTCTATTCCTACATCTGCAGAAATACAAAACTCACTGTTTTCACTCACAACGACCACGAGTATATCCATACCCACTACAAACTATGTCTTTGCGTACATTTACACAAATACAAAACATGCAGTCACGTTTCCACACAAAGGGACCACGACCATATCCATACCCACCAAAAACACCGTATATGCCTACATCTACACAAATACGAAACTTGCAGTCACCGATTTCCACACACAGCGACACGGCATATCCATACCCACTACAAAAACCGTCTATGCCTCTATATCTCCACAAATACGAAACTTGCAGTCACTTTTTCTACCACACATAGCGACCACGAGCATATCCATACTTACCACAAATACCGTTTATGACTACATCTCCACAAATACGCAATTTGCAGCCACCGTCTTCACGCAGCGACCACGAGCATATTCATACCCACCACAAATGTATCTATTCCTTCGTCTCCACTAATTGCTGTTACCGATTCCACATATCGATCACTAGCATATCCATATCTGCCACAACATCTGCCATCTATGTCTCCATCTTCATAAATACGAAAATTCCTGTCATGGTTTCCGCACATAGGTGCCACCTCCATATCCATTAATACCATACACGTCATTTATCTCCCCATCGCCACAAATACGAAACTTGCAGTCACCATTTGTTCACACAGTGGCTGCTGCCATAAATATGCCCACCCCAAAGATCATTTATCTCTCCATCACCACAAATATGAAACTTACATTCACCGTTTCCACACCCCAATCCGCGGCCATATCCATTCCCACCACTAACACCACCTATATTTCCATCTCCTCAAATCCTTGCATTCATTCATATTGCACTCATCGTTTCTTCGCATATGGGCCGCGGCCATATCCACACACACCAGAAACACCATGGGCTTCTACATCTCCACAAATACGAAACTTGCACTCATCGTTTCCGCACACTGAGGCCGATATCCTTTCGTTATTCACCACAATCACCATCTACTTTTCCTTCATCTCAACCACGAAACTTACCTACCGTTTTCACACAGGGCCGCGGCCTAATCCATACCCACCACAAACACCATCTATCTCTACATCTCTACAACAACGGAACTTGTAGTCACAGTTTCCGCTCACAGGGGCCGTGGCCGTTTCCTTACCCTTCCCCAAAACCGTCTACCTCTAGATCTTTACAAATTCGAAACTTGTACTCACTGTTTCAGTACACTGAAACCGCGGCCACATCCGTACCTACCACAAACACCATCTACCTCTACATATACACAAACACGAAACAAGTAGTCATTGATTTCGCACACTGGGGCAGAGGCCATTTCCTTAGCGACCACACACACCATCTACCTCTACATCTCCATAAATACGAAACTTGCACTCACCGTTTCCACACACAGGGCCCGCGGAGATACAAATACCCACCATAAACACCTTCAACCTCTACATCTCTACAAATACGAAATTTGTAGTCACCGCCCACGGGTGCTGCGGCAGTATACTTGCTCACCACACACACACCATCTACCGCCACGTCTTCACGAATTCATAACTTGTAATCACCGTTTCCTCAGACAGTGGCCGCGGCCATATCGATACTGACCACAAACACCTTTAAAGTCTCTGTCTCAACATATACGACATTGCAGTAACCCTTTCCACACGCTGTTTTCTCAACAATATCCATAGCCATCAAAAGCATAATTTATGACTCCTCCACAACTACGAGACTTTATGTTAGTATTTCCATACATGAGGACTCAGGTTATATCCGACTAACTACAAATACCTTCCAGGCCTCCTTCTCCCTCACTACGATACTTGCAGTGACCGTTTCCACACGGAGTGTCCCCGGTATAGTTCATATCCTCTGCAAACCATCTATGTCTTCATCTTCACTAATACGAGATTGCAATCATTGTTTTCACACACAGGTGCTGCGGTTATATCCTCATTTACCACAAAAACCATCTAACCTCCATATGCACAAATACGATTCTTGCGATTACCGTTGCCACAGTAGCAACGCAGCTATATCCATACCTACCACAAATATCATTATTTCCTCTATTTCTACAAATACTATTTTTACAGTTACCGTTTCGAAACAGAGGGACCGCGGCCATATCCATACCCATCTTTGTCATACAAACACCATCTTTGTCTCTATCTCCACAAATACAAGTCTTTCAGTCGCTGTTTCTACTCACAGAGGCGGCAGCCATATTCCTACCCACCACAAACGCAATAAATGCCTTTATCTCCACAAATACGAGACTTGCAGTCACTGTTTCCACATACAGGGCCATGGGTATATCCATACGCACAAGAAAGACCATTTATCTATCCATGTCCACAAATACGTAATTTGCTGTTACCGTTTCCTCACAATGTGTCCTCGATCATATCCATACCCACTACAAACTCCTCCAAGCTTCCGATACTCCTGCTCTAAGAAAAATATATTGTTATCATATCCACACATCTTAGCCGCGGCTAAATCTTCACCTACCGCACCGCCTATCTAAGCGTCCAACCCCAAAAATACGAAACTTATTGCCATCGTTTCCACACTTCGTCTCTGAACACGCTCTATCGCAAATCCCTCATATGCTTACACTCCCACAAATACGAGACTTGCTGCAACTTGTGTTACACTGCGACTGGGACAGTATTAATAATCTCCACAAACACTATATCTGCACCCAGCTTAGATACACGTAACATGAAGCCACTCTTCCCCCCCCATACCTTAATGCTTGAAACTTTAGATACACGGGACATATCAAAATCCACACACAGCAGCCGCAACGATGTCTATACCCTCCACAATCCTCATTCGTGTTCCATCACCACGATCTCGAGACTTGCAGCCATTTCCGCACATCAACCAGGACCATTTTTAGCCGCTTCACAAATAATATTTTCACCTTCATCTCCAGAAACAATTTGCTGTCACCGTTTCCACGCACTGCCGCTGCAGCTTTATCTGTACCCACCACATATCTCATCGATGCTTCCATCTCCATAAGTACCTACCATGCAGCCCCTGTATGCACAGCAAAATTGTCGCGGCTTTGCCCTACGCAGTACATGCCCCAGCAATTCTTTAATTTTTAGAAATACGATACTTGTAGCCACTGTTTGTACACCAAAGACTGCGGTCATCTCCATACCTACTATAAGCCCAATCGTCGCTTCCGTCTCCAAAAATACGGACTTGCATCCACAATTTTCAAATACAGCTGTTGTAACCATATCAACACCGACCATAACATAATTCTTCCAAACTAAAAATACGAATTTTCCAGGTACTGTTTTGGCACATACCATTCGCTTCAATATTTGTTTCTACTACACATCACGTATATGTAAAAATCTTCAGAAATATGCAACCTGCAGCCACATTTTCCACATAGTGCACCCCGAGTCACATTCCCAGCTAATATACGCGCTCTACATGCCACAAATACTATATTTGAAACACCGTTTCCGCCGACACCGTACCTCACTTCTCACTTATGTTTTCATTTCCACGACATCGAATTTGCAGTCAGCGTCCGCACACACAGAGGGACCGGCCGCATTCAAACACACCACAAGCATTTATACTTTCATCTTGACAAACTCGTGTCAGGCAGCCACCGTTTCCACTCACAGCGACCATATATATATATATATATATATATATATATATATGATATATAGATTTCGCGATTTCACTATATATATAACCCATCGATATATCCATACCCATCACGAAAACATTCTATGCTTCCATCTCCACAATTACAAGATTTGC
Organism: Teleogryllus oceanicus; assembly: GCA_964035755.1. NCBI lineage: Eukaryota > Metazoa > Arthropoda > Insecta > Orthoptera > Gryllidae > Teleogryllus > Teleogryllus oceanicus. Next base: position 50,002,462 of record CAXIVR010000006.1, read on the forward strand.
TGCCAGCAGTTTCACATACAACGGTCCCGCCATATCCACACCTACCATGGTCCCTATATATTCTTCCATCTCCCTAAAACTGTGTAGTCTGTTGCAAACACATAATGAATATATCCATACTCACACCACCCTACGCCTTGCTTCTATCTCCACTAATATCAGAATTGTAGCCACCGTTTGTACACAACGCCGGTGACCATATTTATACCTACGACATACTTCATTACTTACATATCCATTAAGACGTAACTTGGTACCACCGTTACCACATACAGCGATCATGATTGTATGTATCCATACCCACCACAACCATTTTTATATTTAGTTATATGATATTTGCAGCAACCTTTTCCATACTCAGCGGCCGAGCCGCGGCAATATCCATACGCACCTCATACACCGTCTAGGTTTCCATCCCTACTATTACGAGACTTGCAACCACCGTTTCCATAAACAGAGGCCACGAACCTTCTTATTCCAGCCACAATCACCATCTACGCTTCCATCTCCTCAAATACAAATTTGCAGCAACCATTTCAATGTTGTTGACAGCGGGAATTTCCATCCCCAACACAAACCACATTTGCTTCTATCTCCACAATACGATCTTTCTGTCACCGTTTCCACACCCAACTGCCGTTGCATATCCGTGCCCACCATAATCACCATCTATGCCTCCGTCTCCACAAATACGAGATTTCAGTCACCGTTTTAGCACAGAGGGTCCGTGGCCATATCCATACCCACCATCTATGCCTCCATCTCCCAACCTTTTTTTTGTTGCCGCAGCATATCCATAGCCACCACAAACATCATCTCTGTCTCTGGTATCCATATCCACCAGAACAACTCGTAGTTCCAACACAGATATACAGACCTACAGCCATCATTTGCACACACAGCGATTTCAGGCATATTCAATATTCATACCTACCACAAACACAAAAACGAGACTATCAGTTACTGGTCCTACAAGCAGCTTATGCAATACATCCCTACCCACCAGTACTATGCACAAATGATATTGACTTTACTTGGAATTAAATGTGAACCTTTAAAGTGTTTTTAAAACTATTGTAATTTTCTAATCTAAAAATGATCTTTCTTTGCATCTAGAGGTGCAACCTAAATATTTGACATATTTTCCGACTTAATTGGGATAGATGTGACTCGCCACACGAGAGGTCCTGGAAGTCTTCTAGACGTCGAAGAGAATAGGAAACAAACCGGTACGAGAAAGTATGCGCCATTCTGTTGCATCATTATTTTGTTTAATTTCACAGTAGAGAACCACACACCACCATTTCATGGTGGACATGTCGCCTCAGAACAAGTCACCTTGTTCTTTGCAAATTTAAGTTGAACCATTAGAACATAGTTTTCGGACATAAACATAGTTTGGCAAAATAATGTTATTATTTATTGTTATTATTATTATTATTATTATTATTATTATTATTCCTCTAGTTCACGACTAAATATGCGTCGGTTAAATCTACTCTAGGCTTCAACCAGCTCCCTAAGGAGCAGATCTTGGGACTGTCGATGCTTCTTCAATACTTCGCGCAAGATTTGAGCTGTTCCAAATAAAGCAATGTCTTGTACTTCCAAGTCATTTGAATTACTTGGCAGTTTAGCCAAGTTCTTATACAAATATTGTGCAAAGGAATTTTTAAAAAAATTGGAACCATTTTTGAGAAAAATTGGAAAATGTCTCAGGGACTTGATCTAAAGTAAAAATTAATTAAGGTTTGTAAAATTGCAGAGTTTTGAGTGAGTCCAAATCGACAAGGGTTTGTTCAGTTTGGAAAAAATCGTACGCATAGTTTAGGTGCTAGTGTTGTTCACATACCTCAGACAGACATACAGACGGTCGTTTTGCCGTCTATCGATTTTTCTGTATCAAGCACCCGCAAAACATGAATTCTTGCTGTACCACGTTTTAGAGAATTTTTTTCTAAATTTAGCAATTGGATTTATCTACTTTTTCGTTACAGGGCCCAGCAATAAGAAGTTTTCTGCCGAAAATTCGCCTTTTTCCGCGCAACATTACAAAACTTTCCCTCCACTGTTCCGCCCCCAGTCATTAAATTCAAGAGATGTTGATGCAAGAGAGTTGATTTTTTTTCGTTTACAGAACGAGATATTGAATTATGTTTTTGTTTAAAGGATTGCACATGTGTATTATTAGTTATATCAATTTATTAATTAATGAAAATCCTCAAAACATCAGTAATGTCAAAATTTTAAGGTGGTTTCGGAGACCCCCTTCGTAATGCAAAAGACTATTTATGCCTTGATATTGCAAGGATTAAAATTGAAAATTGGCACTACTTACATTTCCCTTCATTTCTACTTAACTTTGTATGTCATTGTCAATATAAAGTAACTTAAGAAGGATTTGAACTTCTAAATTTCTCAATTTTATGTTCTTTCAGCTTAGTAAAACAATGACGTCTTTCATGGTCTGCATTGGGAATTGAGCATTGGGAAATGAGGGTGATACAATGTGGTAAATCAGTATTGTTAGGACTTGGAATAAACGTAAATACACTTTCAAGAAGAAAGAATTTTAATTTTTCACAACATAGTTTTCAACAAGTACAGAGCAAAGTGAAAAAGACATATCTAGCAATACTAAAGAGAATTGGAAAGAGGAAATAAGTCCAGAAAATGAGTTTCTCTTCGAAGAAACAACCGTAAATCCGTGAGAGTGAGCCGCGTTGGCCTTCAGCTGGAGGTGGACGCGGCGTTGTCCTGGATGACCATGTCGACGCCCTTCTCCGCGACCATGATGATGGGCCGTTGACGTTGCCGCCGGGCACGCGGGGCATGAGGAGGCGTCATGACGCGCAGCCCGTTGATGCCCTTCACGCGCAGGCGGGAGTCCACGACGGTGCCCATGGACACGGTGCCGGCCTGCGGAACGACATCCAACCATGCCGATGATATCGAGGTATTGCGGAGAGAAATAGTCGGCAATTACATTGATTTACTTGATTTATTTCAAAGAACAGTAAAAACTCTACGTGACTGTATTCATTTTAAATATGGGCAGATCTGGGCACGTTTCCTTGAGCTCCAAAATCTCTTTCCCAACATTGTAACTATTAATAGTTGAAAGATGAACAAAAGTTTCGAAAAAGTGGAATTAGCAACATTTGAGAAGTAGGTAATTTCGCTCCCTAGTTATACGGACGTAGAACACATATTTGCAAAGGTAAACGAACTGCAGATTTGATTTTTTTATTGCCAACAAAGTAGTAAAAACCACTACTAGTAAAATAAGAGCTCATCAAAACGTGCGAACAATGAAGCTACATTTATGTCCAGATGCAAAACAAGGGACCATCTTAGCATTTGCTCAATGGAGCAGTGAAACTGAACAAAAACCTTATTGAGATAGGAGACATTGATCCGGACGCTGAAAGTACATTATTTGTTACGAGCATACTAAGTATTTTTTTTAAATTATGCAATACAAATGTAAACTAAAGCATTATATATCATTGTTAAAATAAATATTATTTATCTTTTTGATAGTCAGTAAGTCTCTAATCGTGTAGAAACGATTGTGCAGCAGAAATGCGTTTAGTTTTAACTTAAATTTCTGTACCGATTTTAATTGTTTAATGCCTATGGCAATGCGTTATGAAGTAACGTACGTGTATTATAATTTATGTGTTTTTTTAAATAACTTGTTAATACTGACAGCTGATGAATGTGATGTTTACGACGTGTGTTGTAATTATAAATATCATTATTCCCTAAAATGTGTTCCTACCGATACGAAAGTCAGTTTTGCTTGGTTTATTGTCATTTTTAAACTCGCGGGCCTCAAATATTTTTTGGGGTGGGGGGTTTGGAGCGTGGGCGCAGCGCTCACCTGGTGGTTCTCGGGGTTGGTGAGGAACTTGACGGAGCACGCCCAGTAGGCGTCGGTGCCGTAGTCGATGCTCTCGCAGCCGGCGGTGGGCGTGGTGTCGTGCACGACCTGCAGCGCCGCCAGCGGGGAGGTCTGCGCCAGCCGCAGAGAGAACCTGCCAGCCACAGAGCGCGCGTCACAATGGAAGCACCCACACATCAAGTCAAGAGGACGACATGCAACGTTGTTGAAGGTTCATTTTGGAGCCAAGCTGAAAGAGTTAACGTTTGTTACGATAACAAAATACTAAGTTGAACACCCCGTGCGTAAAACGCGGTTTCTCGTTTTTTGGTTTTCCGGGTGAAAATCAGCTAATTGTTTCACAGTGTGCGAAACATCGCAATGCGTATGCGAAACATCTGTAACGATTCCAAGTTGTCTTTCGTCTTGGCAATGTCTTTGTTAATTATTTACAAACAATAGCGTTACAGCTCTGACTGGAACACATTTACTTTTGTACAAGAAAGGTATTTCTAGTTCTTTGATATTTTTAATTTATATTCCTTTACTTGACGCATTGCGTTTCGCTCACAGCCTGTTAAAAATAGTCTACGCCACATGGGCGCGAGGTGATTCCCGTACTTGCCTCGTGCTGTGAATCCCTTGTTACATAAACAAAATTATTATAATTTTTCTGTTTGATTGTAATGTTGATGTTTCGTGTATATGTTGTAGCCAAAGGCCGAAACTCGGGGTAAGGTTTGGAGTAGCTAGAAACCTGCCTAATTTAGTAATTAGTCCTTCAATTCGCACATCAGCCAGACGGTGTGGTAGATAATTCTGTATGAAATATGATGAGTGGATCGCATTTCATCTAGATAATGCTGACATTTGTCACAGGGAAACTGGCTAAATGTACTTGTCCGATTGTGAAGCGTCACGTTTCTGTACAAAAAGTGTTATAACACAGAAATCGTTGCACAATTTGCATTGCACGTACTCAAATCGTTTTATGCAAATCGCCAAGGCCGAAGCCCAGAGGATCATCACCGACTCGGAAATGCGCATGAAGCCTCAACTGGGGTGTATAGCGAGGTGCGCTATGCAATGTCGTGAAAATCAAAGTTTACGATTGAACTCGAAACTCCGCACCTTATCAGTTATCAGCCTTAGAAACTCCCCGTTAGCAGTGTGATCCCTGTTGTACACATCCGCCATGCCTCCTCTCCTCAATGTTCTCCTCCTCCCCTCGCCACTTCCTGTTTGCTAATGCCATCTTCACCCGAAATGATGTCCGAAATATGCTTCGATGCTCATCCTCTTAGAAACTTATTCACCCATTTTGGATAATGTGAACATGTACCTGCTCATTATGGAATTAGCCATTACAGTTTTCAAGAAATTGAACTAGATTACCACACGGATGCAGTATGCAAATGGAAATGCGATTCACTTCATGGCGTCGACGAATTTTGTTTTATGGTTTTGAACCCACCTCTCTCACAGTGTTAATCTCTTCCAGAAGTGATTTGACTGTGAATTGCATGCTTTTTGTCATCGCGGGAGGTGGTGGTGATCTCTCCCCGTTGGAAGGCGAAATCCGGCGCCAACCTACCCGTCGGCTTGCGGGATTTTCCCCAACCGTCACCCACCAGCGGGGCAGTGCCCCAGCCAGGACAACCTTTAAGTTCCCGACACGTGCGGTAGCGTAGTACATGTAAGTGTTTAAGTGCGAATAGAAGGAAAGATCACGCGAGGTCCATGGTCCGTTTGTTAGGGCACTTCCCCAACGTTCGTTTGGTGTCGTTCGGAAAAACACGTAAATCTACCGATCAGATCAGCCGGCCGCCAGAATTCTTCTCCAGACAGCGGCTGAACTTGATCTAGCTTTGTAGTGTCGAATTGCCGGCCAGGGTCGGGCCTGGAACACTAGGGGTCGTATTTATGAAGCTCTGGCAGCAGAGCTCTTAGGGGCCTGCCATCTGGAGGCTTGCTAGGAGGCTAAGGGGCGACTGGCACTGGCTGGGGGCCGTTCATCAATCGCAAAACCGAACTCTGACAGCCTGCTAGGCCTGACAGGGCCCTGGCAGAGGCTTATAAATCCGGCCGCAGAACGTGCACTCACTTGATGGAGTCGACGAGCACGTCGAGGTCGCGGTCGACGGCGAAGTAGTTGGCGTGGATGAGCGGCAGGTCGTGGGGGTCGGCGGAGCGCAGCTTGAGCGTGCCGGCGCTGGACGGGCGCAGGAGGTGGGGTGATCTCGAAGTAGGCACGGCGATGGGCTGCTCGTGTCGCGCCGTGCGGACGCGTTGGCCAGGAAGCCGCGAAGAAGATCTGGTGTCGGGCACGTCGGGGCGCGTCGCCGCCCGGGAGGACGGCGGAAACCCCAACCAAGGGGCTGCGCGGCGGACGAGTCGGGCCCTGAGTAACTGCAAGTGTCAGGCAACTGAAATTTCTGGAACTCGCTGGTTATTTCGGAAGTATTCGGTCGTGGAGAATCCATTGGATTATTTCCGGAAGGATTCATGTACCAGATCAATTCAAACGCAGAAAATGAGTGAAGCTCAATATTCTTATATATGCCTTTTTGGTTGAGTTAGTTTTATTTAATGCCTTATTTTATGCGGCGAGACTCGGGCCATCGGGCCCGCTCTTCCGTCTAACCACGCAAATTTTGCTACGCTCCTTTCATCACCTAGTGAAGAAAGGAGGTATTATCTTGGGCGACGAAACAGGCGGAACATGCCTTTAGCTTTGTTAAATGTGAAAACGACACACATCTGCTATTCTCTAATACAATGTAAGCTTGTGTGATTTTAGTTTGTTTGAATTTGCCAATTTTGTGCCTATACTTGGCTTTATCCAACACCGAACACTGCAGTGACCGTTTAGGATTAACCGACTCAAATATCTAACACTAAGCCAAAGCAGCGCACGTGAGCGCAACCCACCTGGGAGAGGCCGGTGGAGGTGAGGGGGCCGGTGCGGTTGGAGATGAACTCGTAGACGGTGGTGTTGCTGAGCTGCTCGTGGGCCTCGCCGCTCAGGATGCGGAACTTGAGGGTGAAGGAGACGTGGTTGAGCAGGTTCTCGCCGACGGGCAGGTCAGCCAAGACCTTGATGCCTGCAACCACCCACGCACAGCGAATATAACGACGCTCTTGCTAGAACGAACTTACGATCCCAAATTACGTAGACATTACGAATGTTAACTCGTCAGAGAATATTCCTGAATATAACAAGAACTGATAGACATCCGTCGAAACAGATGCCAGAAATGGTGAATACTGATACATTGAGGAATTTCAGTGAAAAGTATTTTCTTACTTTAAAGAAAACAATATATGTCAAAATATGTAACAGCGTCTGAGGAGAACAATATGAAATTGTATGTTCCAGTGGGTGGGGACGGAATGGATCGAATGTACATTTAGGAATCTGCCAAGAAGAGTAATCGAAGGAAAGGAGAGGCGGAGGAGAAGAGGAAAGCCGAAGGGCGCTCACCGAGGGCCTCGAGGTCGGCCTTGGGGCCGATGCCGGAAGAGCAGCAGCTGCGGGGAGGCGACGGCGCCCGCGCTCACGATGACCTCCTTGCGCGCGTACACGTTGTGCAGGACGCCGTCGCGCTCGTACTGCACGCCCGTGGCGCGCTTCGTGGTCTCGTCGATCAGGATCTTGGTGGCCTGCGACGCGCACGCGCCGTCATTCGCCGGAAGCGCTTTCCTTGTCGATCACTTTGATCCCGGGAAAAAACCGGGATAAACACTTCATTATACAGGCACAACGTTTAAACGGATTAAATTAGAGGTCAATGATATTCAAACGAAGGTGATATTCAAAAAGCTATTTTTGTGTAGGTTTTGTTTGATTATCAATAATCCCTTATTTATATCATTAGTTTAAAGTTTTTTTTTGCTCCCCTGTAAAATGAAGTTTTTTTTTTACTTATCAGCTTATTCACCGGAGTCAAAGATATAATGATGACTAGGGAGCGGATTTCTATGATTTTGCACATTTTTAGCCGTTGCTTCAATGCATAGCTAAGTGAAATCTCTTGACATTTGGTAAGAATATGTTGCTATATACATTAACATGTTTGTGCGTATTTGGACGAATTTCCTGTTGGTGCATATTCCTGTACTTATAGGCTTATTTTTGCAAATTTCGTTAAAACCATTCTATAAGACGTTTCATCTTTTCATAGAATCTATTTATTTGTGAGCGTTTATTGATTTGAAGGGAGTTGTCACGGTTTGAGTTTTTCTATAAATAAAATACTGTGAAATGTAGGATATTTCTTGATAAGTATTTTTTAAACCAGTCAGAAGAAAGCGTACTTCACTAAGATGCATATTTACTTCAATTATTTCTCTCCCGACGTAGGGTAAATGTTTGCACACTATATCTCTTTTCATTCCAAGCATGCTTCCCCTGAATTTTATCAAGGAAGGTTTATAGAAGAAATGAAATATTGTTAATTTTAATTGCATATTAATGTGCATATTTCATTATTTTTAGGTCGTAAATGCATATTTTTGAAAGCATTAGGGCATAAAAATCCTCTCCCTAATGATGTCGATGTTGATGATAAGACATGTAATGATGATAGATAAGTTGGTGGAATGAAAGGCTATCCGACACGACAGGGGCACCTTGATGAAAAGGAATGCACACCTGCTTTGTCCACGAATTTAATTTCGAACAGAACCCAGGCATGATCCATTAAACAAATTCGCATCGGTAAGGCATTGCTGATTGGTTGACAAAAGCAATTCACAGACATCTCGCGCTCTTTGCAGTATACTCGAAAACACATAAAATAATTCCGAAAAATTAGAGACATTGCATAATAATGACTTGAAAAGAGCATGCAGAAAATTATAATAAAAGTGTTTTACTCAAATGTGAGGTTAGTTGGAAATTATCAACGATACCTATCAAGTACGGCAAATATGCTTGTAGCTAACTGCAATGACGGTCTGCTAGCCAAAATACTCTCGAAAGCTGTCATGGAATTTGGTCATAACGATTTGAATCATAACTTTTAGACAGGATGTTCAGTTTATGAGTAGGAATAGACTTACAATATCCGTAGAGTTCTAAACGTAATTACGATGGTATTATGTAGTATGTACTCGACATTCCTAAACGCATTTATTCTCACGAAATTCAGAAATACTTACTATTGAGAAAGGTGGAGGTTAGTAAGACTGTTCCAAACCCCTATTGTTGTACCATTGACTATTCAAACTCTTTGCTTTATATTTTTGTAAATGAATCAACTGAATTGAATGTATTCCTGAAGAGGGCTTCAAATATTGAGATATTGACTTAAATGTACTATTTGCCCTAAGGAGAGGGGCTTAATGAAATATTTGTTTTAATCGCTTAGGTTTTATTTGTTGAAATTTTTGTGAATGTGAACTGTAATGATATGTGAATAAGTGTTTGGAAGCGCTATTCTACTACGCGAATGTAGTGAAGTAATTTCACACATGAATAGATAGGTAAATAAAAACAGGTTTTCCTCAGCGCCATGTCTTTCATACCCAATCATATCCAAGTATGATGCAAAATATTTGTATGCTGAATCAATGAATTAGAATTATTTTCCTGTGATAACAAGTGTAGGCGATTACTTCCACGTCACTTTACTTGAGAGGTATTTTCGATGTGACATTATATCTGGAAGTGAGGTAATTTCTAATGTTACACTCCATTGATTACGTATCGTTAAAGTTTTGTTTAGTACTAATCGCCTAAAGTAATTATGAAACGTTTGTCAAAAGTAATAAATCAAATTTAAATATTTATATTTTTGTCGAATCATTATGATAAAATCTGAAGTGATGTAAATTAAACACGCGTAGCTGTTCGCATTGGCTGTTCCAAATACTTGCAGATGCTTGAGGTGATTGTTTCTCCCAAACTGTCTGTGCGGTGTTTTGACCTGACGATGGCTCAAGTGCTAGCTGGAGTGGTTCCTCACCAGCGAGTGCTGGCTGATCTTGAGGTTGGAGCGGTAGACGGCGGAGTGCAGGAAGGCCTTGGACAGCGAGAGGCGGGCGCCGTCGCGGGTGGTGGACTGGGCGAGGGTGAACCGGTCTGGTTGTGGCCCACGAGGTCGACGAGGCGCGGTACCCAGCTCCTTGGCCCGCCAGGATGTATCGGCCAGAGGGGGTCGTGGAATTGCTCGATGGTGACGGGCCGCCGTGCCGTGGTACTCGGGCTGCAGGGCAAACAACACACGATCAAACGCCTCCAATCCATGTCGCCGTACAACAATGAAATTCTCGAAACGACTTCTCAAACCGCCATAACGTAGCATTATATGGCAACGCCGCGTGAAAAAATATATTAAATAATTTCTGTAAAAAATATATAAATAGCAAACTAACTCTATTACTAATTACCTAATTAAACAACTCCACCTAAATAAAACTCCACCTTCACCACTCCTTATGATTAAATGTATCTTCGTTATTATTCCTACTTATTGTCTTAATATTTTAAAATGAGGATTGGATTCCAATGGCATTATAGACAATCAAATATCTTTACACTTCGATTTGATTTCATTGAATAAATCAAATCTTTGATTAAATAAATCCAATCGATCGTTTGCAGCACAGCCTTTAAAACAGGCTGTTCCAGCTCGGCCTACAGGTGCGGGGCCTTCCAGCCATCGCGCGGGCAGATGCGTGGAGAGGTAGAGGGGGCTGCCTATGGCTGAACGAAGGTCGAAAAAGGAAGCGCAATTCTCTTTGGCTGCCCCAGGTCTGACACCAGACGTAACATCACTCGCAAATAACTAGTGCATCGGCTACGATAGCTAACACTATCCGCATTATTTGTAACATTTGCCATTTTCGAAAATTCTTTCAAAGAAAATTGGACCTGCGCCATTTTCAAGTGCCCTTCGCTCTGACAGAGGAAAAAATTAACAAAATAATTTAGAGCCGTCTTTGAGAAAATATATATTTAAAATTGTCTATATTTTAAGCAAAATTAGGCCCCGAAAACTACTCATGCGATTTTCGAAAAAAATGTTCATGACCTTATTTAAAGATTTTGTAATGCTGACAAAGCAACCATATGAAACTATCGCCATTAAAAGTACTCACGAAACACAGTTTAATTGTTAGTTTCTGAGAAAACGTCTAGTCAAGTGTGTTGTGAGAAAAATGGAAATATTAACACTTTCCTGAAAACTCTTTTGTTTCAGATTAATGTGTCAAAAATGAATTGGACACTGTCAAACACAATGTTGCAACCGAAGGTATATCATCTAATGTGTCAATATTTATGGTCGCCTTCATTACAAATAGAGAGTTTTACGTTCCATTAGGATTGCCTCTTGAGTGAGCGAGTTCTTACCTCAGCGTAGGTGCCAATTTGTCTGTTGTCCTCGGATTTCTTGAAGTAGGGCAGCACTTCATCGTAGCTCCAGCCCTCGTTGCCAAGAGCGGCCCAGTTGTCGTAATCCCACTTGTTACCGCGCATGTACATCATACCATGGAGGACACCGGTTCCACCCATGACCTTACCTGTGAAGAGAGTAAAACATCACTTGTCCCATGATACTAAAATGTTCAACACTTCGATAAAGATTTCTAAACTATATAGAAAGGTTCTGATGACTTTGCCCCTAACATGTGCCACAAACGTTCTGTCTCCTCGTAAGTAACCAATACATCCCGCAAAACCCAAGACATGTTCAGCTAGGAGCTACCATCTCTGTGGCTCGTAGACCGACTCTAATCCCTCCAGGGCTACCAAAGCCAGCAGTAAGGTCCCACCCGCACCCTACGTGGGGCCCTGAGTACAAAGCAAAGCGCTTGCAATCGCGAGCTGCCCTCACCGCGGGGCCAGTATCCCAGGCCGCCGGGCTGGCCGAGGAAGGCGTTGGTCTGCGGCTCCAGCGGGTAGTTCCAGTCGATGTCGGACTTGAGGTAGCTGAAGTACGTGCCCGGGATCTGGGTGGCGGTCGGCTCGGGGCCTCCGGCCTCCAGGAGGGCCACGGTGTACTCGGAGTGCTCGGACAGGCGGCCAGCCACCACGGAGCCGGCGGAGCCCGCGCCCACCACCACGAAGTCCACCAGCTGCCAACACCGCCGAGCTTTAGTGCGCGAGGACGGGTTGTGAAAACCAGCCACGTTAGGGGCGAGTTTTCACGTTTGTACGAATGCAATAAAGAGAGTGCATTAGAAACGAGTTGCATACGGTAGTTTTTGCATAACAGCATTATAATTTTTTAAGAGAATCAAACTTAATTTTGCGAAACAACTTTCTTCTGATGCCTCAGGTACTATACATCTATGCGAGAAAGAGGTGGTTGGCTATTATCTTTATCTTTACCTCCCCCCGAATCACACTTTGCGAATGCCTGAACTTGTGATGACGCAATCGTTCGTGCCGTAAAATGCTAATACGTCATCTTTTGTGCCGTAAAATACCCAATTATGAACAATTTCTTGCAACAGTAGTTTATGCCCGATTATGAACAGTTTCGTGCAACAATAGTGAAACCGAAGCCGTTACTCTTCATTAAATTCAGTTGGAACCGTAACAACATGAGACTTTTGGGTTTTTAAAGTTTGTCAGAATTTCGGGCAACGCGTTGCGTTGGGTTCAAGAATCAGGAAGAGCCTTAGAGTTGTAAATTTGATTTACAATAATTTTTCTTCTTACAATTAAATTTAATTGTATTTAGCTGTCTAACGAGGCTTACAAATAAACAACTAAATTTTCTTCTGAAATACCTTTCCGACAGAGCGCGCGTAACTTTACTGTTACGGCAAAGACAGTAAAGTTATGCAAATAAATGTGAAATAAATCAGTAACAACTTAATACAATTTTAATTAAAATATAAAAAACTAAAACCAAAATATATTATTTATTGCAAGCGATTACTTGAAACGATTTGTGCCTCTATTTATTTACTGAACCGTTTTCGTATTTCACACATTGGAACGAGCATTTTAAGTTAAATAATACTTGACATTCGGTTTTGTTCGCTAGCTGTTAGATAACAACACATAGCTCGAACTGGCGACCGTAGGAGCAACATGCTGGCCCGCTACCAGTTGAGGAATATCTCGATAACACACACTCATGTAATTTTCCTTCTTTAAGAGAAAGTTCGGGTTGTCATTATTGAGGCAAGGTTGTAGTTTCTATCTCTGGCCCCCATTATATTCAAAACCAAAAGAAATGTATATATTTTCAGGGTCGATCTTAATCCGTGCTACCAAGCATTTAGAGGTTTAGGGTATTTTATAGATCCTCGGGTTTTTTAAAGAATAAAAGGCTCAATAATCGTATATATTGGTGTATTAAGAGAGCTACCATAAACCTGCAATTGAGAATTCTTCCACGGATAAATACATTTTTTAATATAAAGGTATCATCGAAATTAGGACTGTATCGCGACTTTTCAAATGTATATTTTAAAATGTTCTGCCTATTCTTCATTATCCTAATCTTTCAAAAAATAAACAAATAAATGAACTGCTCAAAAAGATATTCCTAGAGTACGATGATCTGTTTTATTAGAGCATCCATGAAAAAGTTTTTATGGGCTTACTATTAATATGCACTAATACTTTCTCTGACGACGAATAACCGGAGATATTCGTCAGTCGCCGGGACTATAACTCTGACATTCTAGAGTGGGGGGTCCTCCATTCTACTCATTGATATAACAACACAACTGAAAGTAAAGTGCACTTTTATCAACTCACATATCACCGGTGATAAGCCGGCGCTAAGAGAAACGCCTTGCTAAAAATGAACACAAGCCACAAGCATTTGTCATTTTCTATACATTAATATATTTTTTTAAATTAGAAGCGATAAGTTTAGGACAGTCCTGTGACAATAGAAGTGGTTATGATTTTGCTCAATCATAAACGATCTAGTATTTTCAGAAGATGGTGGAAATATACAAAAAAATACAATATCACAGAGAAACATTTTGCTCTTTTTGCATGCGTTAGAGCAGTCGGCGAAATAAATAGATGTCCCCATATGTGAGAGTCCTTACAGTTTCCCTTGAGTCTTTCTAACCGCCCGGGAGACTAGGTTTGAGTCCTGACGAAGTTAGATGTTTGACACTAGCAAGATAGCAAGGTCGAATACAGCTGTTAGTTGGAGGGGAATTCTACCGGTCTGCTGCTGTGAGCTTCCTTCACAAAGACCGCGCGTGATATATCCTTCATCTTTGTCACCTCCTATCCCCTTACACACACACACACACACACACACACACACACACACACACACATATATATATATATATATATATATATATATATATATATATATATATCGAGAGACCAGTCGGGAACCTAGAACGAGGAAGATTGGGAGGGAGGGAAAACCCGCCAGCCGACGTGTAGGAACCCCTCCACCTTCAAGAATATCGCATGCATGACGCTTACGGGAGTACCGATCCCAGCAGTTGAAAGTAGGAAATAGCGAGCGGTACCTCGTCCTCGGCGAGCGTCTCGCCCTCGAAGCAGCGCAGCGGGTCGACGATGTCGCATTGCGTCTCCAGCACGTCCTCCACGCGGTCCATGTAGGGCGCGAAGTCCTCTGGCCCGGCACCGCCGTCACCACGGTGGCCAGGCTGGGGGCTCGGTGCGGCGCACGCGCACGCTGCCAGGACTGCACGCGGGGCAGGTCCTCTGCACGCGCCGCCGCGGCGAGCAGCGCCAACACCACCAATCTGCGACAGCCGTGCACCCTGCGCTGCAGCGAGGCTCAGGCCCCTGGGGTACGCCGCGCCTAAACCTTCTCCAGTGGAATGCGTTTCGTCCGCTTGTTCGCTTCAAAAACGTCGCTCCTCGATGTTCTCCTCGACATCGACCACTCCCCTGGGCTTCTTCCCGATAGTTTATTGCAACGTCTGGTAAAACCCTAGCTTCCTCTCTTCATTCTAGACACATATTTGCCTCACTCTAGTTTCCTTCTTTCCATTCACTCCCTTATTTTCTGTTCGTGACTATTTCCTTATTCTTATTTGTCTAGTCTGCTCTTTTTTATACAAAAATTACACATATGTAGTTTTTTTTAAATATCTCCTTGAAAAGAAAGCATGTCGTTTTCGACGATAACAAAACGATCACATCAAATAAGCTAATAGAGTTTAGTGCTGTAATCTACCTTCACGATCCCAAGTTCCACGACTAAATTTTATAAACTCCATCACAAATTGTTCATATCGAGTTAACTTGCTTAACCTGTTAAACTGTTAACCTGCAATCACATTTTTCCTCAATTAAAATAATAGAGGATACATAAGAAGGCTCTCCTGTGCGAGAACACTATCTAAATAATGGTAATAGTCCCTCCCTAAGTAGTTACTTTTCCGTTAGGAGTCATAGAACCGATTTTTCGATAGTGATATTTGCAGGTTAACCGACCAAAAAATTCTAAATCCTGTTTCGTATGATATAAAAAATCGTTTTAGAACTTTTTTAATTTCGCGATTTCGTGAAGAAACTTCAGTTCATTAGAACGAATGGTGAAGAGCGAAAAGTGTCCTGATCAGTTCACTCGTACCTCGGGGAGGTATACTGAGTTTCTCAGCAAACATCAGGGAGTCCTATAATGTCTTAAAGAATTTTCGTCAGATGTTGAACATTTGTTATTAGATTCTATCAATAATTCAATTGTTTTTTGCTGCAATAGATGAAAGACAAATTCTTGACTTCAATAAAATCCAATAATGTTTAAGGAGGACAATGAGAGTTCATGTGATAATCACCAGAGATTTTGCCTGGATACTTGAATATGCCCTGAAGGTGAACACGTACATAAAAGTTGAACATAAAAATGCATTGTGAACATAAAAGCACATATTATACTGGGGATGTACAATGACAACTGTCCCTCGTCAACTAGTTAACTGTTGAGTCAGAAAAACATGAAGCAGTTCATGTTACGAAATGTAGGTAGAAAATTTTGGTTTCATTCTACTTAACGTTTGTTTCTTCGTGTCGGTATTTGAATTTAAGTTCATTGGAACACTATAGAAGAGTTGAAATTGTCTACACAGCTACTCAAGGTGTCCACACAACCTGACGTTTGGAGCTGGTGTGCCGCAGGGCACTGAGAATGTGGAGGGGAGTCCTTGCTGAGAACCTACACACTCAATGTAAATAAAAGTACTAGTTTACTTAAAAACAAATTTTGCTGCTATGACACAACTAAGGGCGATCATCACGTGTTGAGCGACGAAACGGTTCTTTATTACAACATTTTTTCAAGCTGTTTTAAGTTCACTGTTTGGCGGCGAAAGTTGAATTCGAGTTCATCGTAACACGCGAAGAAATGCCCGAAGTTTTTGTACAGACGGGGTTTTGATGCTCATGTCTCACAGGGTGCTTCACGACGTACCTGTCTGAGCATGACGAAGGTTTGTGTCTTTACTGGGTATGTCAGCATGTAATTAAATCTGCATGTAAAAGCATCGTGCTCATATGAACGCACTCTACAGGTGGACCGCTATGTACGAAATGGTAAACCACTCTCCAAGTAGTTATTTGCGAAGAATTCCTATGAGTAGGAAATTCATGTATTCTCCAGCGAAAAATCTAGCTATTAAAATGTGATTTCGAGGTGTTTAACGCTTAGTTGTGGCCTAACTTATGTCTCGTAAGATGCTTGCCACGAATTTTGAGGTTGTCGTGAAGGTGTGTCCCCAAACATACAGAAACAAGTCATCGTATTCATGAAAACACAGGAACACCATCTAACCAATGGCTAATGTCTCTCCCCAAGTAACAATCTGGTAAGTCAGAAACACATTTGAACGCGTTCTACACGTACTTACAGGCGAATACCCTCTAGTTAGAGGCAATTCGAATGTAATGTAATTTTTAAAGTTCGTTATCTCGTGAAGCAAAGCGAGGCGAAGAGCGCTTAGTGTCTACACCGCATGTGTCCTGATGCTAGGGCCTGCCGAAACATGTGATCATGTTATAGCCTCGAGTTCTTCGTGGGTGTCTACGTGGACATGTACAAGCGAGCAGAAAAGCGCATAGTGTAATCAACGCAGTTTGCTGCGGGCACGTACGTATGATCGTAATAAGAATTGTCCCCCTGCAAATAGTTGACTGTCAAGTCAGAAACACCGGAGAGCCCGTTCTTTACATTTACTACTGCAAAATGTAGATCGGCAAAGGAACGTGTGCGTGGGGGGCGCCGCTGGCGGCGTGCCGCAGGGTGCTGGCCGGGGTACCTGAGCATGTCGAGGAGGAGAGTCCTTGCTGGGTGCCTGCGAGTGTAACCCGCACTGCCGAGCGGCCGGGGGGGGGGGTGCGTGCGCTGGCGGAGGCCCGTGCGCCGGAAGCCGCGCGCACGCATGCACGAGTGCACGCGCACGCGTTTCGCGGCGACAGGCGCAGGCGGCGCTAGAGCAACGCGCGGAGGGGGAGGGGGCTGGACAGGACGAAAAACGCTTTGAAACGTATCGAAAATTTTCTTTAATACTGGTTATTAACAGAGTCGTCGTTATAGTGTTAGTTGTTTGACTTCTTACCACCCATTCCCTCTTGAGAATTCTGTTGGATTCACCATTATTTGTACATGAATTGCAAGCATTACAATATAATAGAATCATCACAAACGATACGTAATACACAATACATCCCCAAAAAATATTAAAAACATTATATCTCAACATTATAACACTTTACAATACAATCTAATCATCTGAAGGCAATGCAATACATCACCAAATCCGATGATGGAATATGACCATACGTTAAATTAGCGAATACTGTATTTTCTCCTTCCTTTCGCACCCAAATTTATTCCTTTTACTAATTACTTAACCTCCTACATCAATCACCTTCACTCCCGTCCCTAAATCTCCAAAACTTTTTTTTAGGTTAACATGTATCTCAGCAACTTATCCAGCCCTCCTATTTTCATACATCTTTACAACACTTTATTCCAATATTCTTCCCCAACCTCTCATTTCCTGTATATCTTGCCCTCACTATTTAGCCAAATTCTAATAGCTTCTAATTTAGCTAAATTCTCATTTCGGATCCCGTACTTTGCTATCAACCTCCTTGCTCTGTCATAACATTTCATTATCAAATATTAAGGTAATTCTCTCCCCTATATAATCTTTTATATTTATGTATTTATTTAAAAATATAAGATTATCCATGAGTATACTGAAGGATTATACAGTATAATTTTATATACGTTTTTTATTGTAATTCCCTTATTTTCCGTCTCCTGATCTTGTGTACCCTTGTCTCTATTTTGGATAACTATAATAATGTCTATCCTCACTTCCCTCATTGTATTTCTCTCTATATTTGCATATAATTTATCATCAGTAACATCACAGCACTTCGAGTGATATTTGGCATGAATACTTCACGAAATAACACATTTCACACGAATCGAATGGATAATTAAAATAACAGGAATTACGAAAAAGAGAGAAATTAACCGAACTGCCGAGGAATGAGTATCTAGTCAGAAAAGAGGAGGCGTGAGGGGAAGGAGAAAACCAACGCAGGGATTCGAAGAAGAAGCGAAACGGGGCTAGAGCGGCACATTTGAAAGGAAACAAGTGAACGGCCCTGTTTATGAACTGCGAAGGCAGAAGCATAGCCACGGCAGCAATGGCGAGAGTAGGGATGCAAATTTGTGTGGTCAGGAGAAGCTGTAAAAATATGGTGGCTCTAATAACAGGCAATAACTGGATATTACCGGCGAAGCGCTGGAAGCTGTTGATAACTGGGGAGTATAGCCAAAATCGACGTCAATGAGTGCTGAGGATCAACAAACCAGGGAAATGAGACAGTAATAATATACATATTGTGGAAAGATCAACTTTTGTTCATGTATTAAGTGATTTAAATTATTATAATAAGAGTAAATGGCCACACGTATAAATAGTTCAGAAGGAAAGAGAATCCATCAGAGTGGCGGGCCATTGCGGGCCTAATAGATTGAATAAATAATTAAAAAAAAACATTAGATGTTTATAATAAATAACTACACAGTTATTATTTACAGTTATGAATTATCTCCACTCACTTTCCCTCCTTCCAACCCCTCCGCTCCCCACCACACAATTGATCCAACCCAACTCATCTCATCCCAACACTCAACCAACTCAATATTCTCTTTCCTTTCCCCATCTTCCCGTAAATTTCCTCCTTAACATCTCTGACACCTGCTGCATTATTACCATACTTTCCTTACACGCCTCATCAACATGGTTGTCCATCCTTCCATACATATTAAACAACAGCCCTAAATGAATCTTGGCTGTCCGGGATGGAAACGTCCCGGACAGCCAAGATTTCCGGGCGGCTGTCCGGGAAACGTCAGCTACGAGCAGATCGACGCGGCTTGTCCTGGACAGCCAAGAGACACAGCCCTAAATATTTTGTTTCATCACATTCTCCTTTTTTCCTTTCCACCGAAAATTCTCACACTTCTCTCTCTTCTGACTTTTATTGAAATCTTCGACCTTACTTTTTGTACGTTTAATTCCAGCTTTCTCTTTTCTAAAAATCTTTCTAGGCTCTTTACCATTTCAATAATTTGTATTAGAGAAGGACAAAAAGCATTCTATTATCGGTCGTTCTCATTGGCGTGCTTTCGATGTCTCGGAGGGTTCGCGCGCTCCTTTTCTATCTCTGAAATCTATACGGAGGTCTCTGTCGAGAATCGGAACTATAGAAACTACGGATCCGCTCATTCTCGGATGTTCTCTGCACTATCGGTGGTGTGAACTCATTGCGCAGTAGTTAGGGTGTGTTTGACCTGTGATAAGTTCCATAATTGGATTTTGAATTAGACATTTCATTTACTTAATATAATAGTGAAGAGAATAGAGAAGTAAATCGAGAAATTATTCATATTTTATTACCTCTTACAAAACAGCTGCTAGTCCATTTACGATATGTTTTTAAGTATGTTCAATGCATTCTCAAATTATTGTTCCGCTCCATAAATATTGATTCTTTATCGAGATGAGTGAATTCTGTGCAGGATAAGTCATTTCAGGTGAAAAATATTACCAACGTCTTCTCTTAAATTAGATCAGGGGTTCCCAAAGGGGTCGACCCCTAGGGGTCGATGTAATTTTGAAAGAGATGTGTCAGTGATGATCAAGGGTCTGAAGCCGAAAATGAACCAGCGATTGACTGATGTAATGAAGATCCCAATTACTACAAAAACATTAATGAACTTGATAATTGTTTTCTCATATAAAGAAACACAAAATAATAATAATAATAATAATAATAATAATAATAATAATAATAATAATAATAATAAATTACAAATTTTCTCCTCTTCTTTCGTATCTATCGTTCGTTCTTAGGATCGTGAGACTACCTAGGCTGGTGCAAATGGGGCACCGTTCCCGAATGTACTGAAGATAACGATATACTATTATCGCATTTAATAAGGACTCCCGCAGACGGATATCAGCAAAGAATAAAATAACCGCACTCCATACTTATATTCTCTATTGTACCAGGCATATTCTTATAACATTTAGATTAAAAATTCATAACTCATTCACCTTTATTGCAGATAGAGGCCCTATTTCAACTTTCTGCACTGGGGCATGTGGAATCTACCTACACAATTGCTTCGAATATTTATAAAACTCAACAAATTATTTCTAAAGTGAGTTAGGTAGTAACTAAGTTATAACGATCTTTTCACAACGATACTGTATCGTGGCAGAAAAAACTTCTATGCAATACGCACAGAAAAAATGTTACCTTTAGTTCAAAACGCCGAACATTTTGTAGCATTTGCACAATGAAGATTAGAAACTCAGTGATTCAGGAGCGGAAGCATCTTCGATTACTCAAAATCTAGATTTTAACCCAAATTAGTGCACAAAACTGTTAACTTGAAAACATTTATGTACAATTCTTTTTGTTATGATTATGTATGCTATACAATAGAGAATAATGTGAAGGGGATCGATAGAACAAACAATTCTCTTAAATGGGATCGATAAAAGAAAAAGGTCGAGAATCCCTGAATAATGTGAATAAATGTTTCCAATGCCATTTTGCTGAAATGCTTCCTTTCTGTCCAGTAGACGCATGGTGATATTTTGTGGTCCTGAAGATTGCTCTTATAGTAAGTAAAAGCTGTAAGCGCTTATAGAAAATCGAAGGCTCTGAGGTTGAAACTCTGGTGAAGAAAAATCGTTTATTGAATACAAGCGAAGAAAATACAAATTTGTGAGCTGACGGAATTGGGGGGCAAAATATGACAGTCCCAATCGCAACCTTGCCGTTACGCCTGGTTTTAAGACGTCAGAACCTTGTGCCGCCAGCCGGTAGTCAGAATTGCAGTACACTCGCGCTTCGCAAATGGCGCTGAAAGTTTGGAGGCTTGAAATTGCGCACAAAGTAGCTATCATATAGAGGCTGAGATCAAAGTGGAAAATTACAACCCCAAAAAACACGTTATACGAGGCCAAAACGATAAATGAATTACTTATGCGAAACAAGCTGACATTTGTACTTCCTCGCTTCAGAAAGCTATTGGCGTTTTCCATTCGCCGCACTGGTGCGCACCCAATGCGCACTCAGGGCAGCTTTCGTGTTCCATTCAACCGCTAGGGCGCGCCAGTGCAAAGAAGCGCATGTTCCATTCGCACAATGACACGGAAGCAGAACGCACTCGGGGCGCCCTAAATGGCACTGACGATCGCGTCAGTGCAGTCCAGAGCACCGGGTTATTGTGAGGTTAGATACAGAAGTTATCCATGCTGACTTGGATTCGTGGTGAAATTGTGAAGGCAATTGAGGATCTTCTGTCACGCAGGGATACTTCGAATGATGGAGTATATTATGGTTTGCAAGAAATGTCTTAAAATACTTTTTGTGACTTGCGAAGTTCGGAAAATCAGTTTGTATTTTCCTCAAATTTAACCTTAAATAACTTCATGTTAACAAATCCAGTGCTATTTAGAATTCAAAATGTAGGTACGTCTCAATTTCGAAACACTAATAAATTCAAAATAAAAATAGTAACTCTTACAAAATCATTCAGATATATGTGCCCAGAAATGTTTCTCGCACGCCCATACATATAACAGTGTAAATGAGCATGTTAATATTTTTATGGTTTTCAATAATCAAACCATTCTGCAGAAGCCTTTCGGTTCAAAATCTTGCGTTCTATATCGATCGCTGACAAATCTCAAAAAATTAAATTTTTTACACATACGTATTTGAAGATTTCATAGTTATTAAATAAAGAAATCACACGTTAATAATTTATGAATGAAGAATTAAGAATTACCAAAAGACTTCATAAAAATTATAACAATGATCAGAATTAAAAATTATTATTTTTCGAGTTCCATCAGTGGAACAGACCAAGAACAGCTATCTATAATCTCACTGCGTAATGCACACGCACTGACTCAGTTCCGGAATCCATTTCATTCGTAGCTGCCCTTCACGCGTGTGGTGCAGCAATAATCCATGTTTTATGGGTCCTTCATACCCCAAAATTGAATCACAGCAAAACGTCTCTATCTGACTGTCCGTCCATCCGTCCGTCTGACTGCCCATCCGTTCATCCGTCCATCCGTGAACATCACTAGCTCCTCAACCGTTGAGACCATTTTCTCCAAAATTGATATCCCCCAATCGTTCTGACTGATGTGGATTTGATTTTGAATTTGAAACCTATATTTTAATTTTGGGGGTATTTTACATGAAGCCTCTGGGACATTTTCAAAATTTTCAAGAAAATGGCACCATAGTTTTTTATTAAATTTTCTTGTTGGATAGTGTGAAGAATGTTTAAGAGAATGATGAAGGTGTCATTTTCGTTAAAAACTCAGACTTTTCGAAAATTGCAAAAATTCGAAATTTTTTCGTCTTCTTCCTACAACTACAATTATGAAAATAGAGATTTCCCCTCCTTAATCTGTTCCTTAATGATAGATTTTGAAATATGCTCATGCTCATATGCTCAATTTTTCGAAAATTTGAGTACTTTTCGCGTAATTTTGCGCGAAAATACGACCGAGAAAGTACGTGCTGTGCTGCCCCTCTTGTTCCTTACATATTATGAAGAGCGTTTGATAGGGCACCTTGCTCTCTAATGAGGAAAGAAAGACATTTTCATTGAGGCCATTGTGGACTACCTTTCAAAGTGATTAAAAGTAGATAATACTCAGGAAGTCATTATTTGAAAAATTATCTGTAACATAGAATACAGAGATTAAACCTCAAAACTCTTTGTGAAAAGAAACAATAGTAGTGCTTTTGAATACTCCTACGAATAATCTAAATGATAATCTTATAGTGTCACATGCAAAAGCCCTGAGTGATATAAACACTCGACATTTTAGGGAAGTATCCACTCATCACACCCACATTATGATTACATTCATGAACCAGTTGATAATCGTTCAGTGGCACTCGTTGTTAAAAGTTGGACATTATTCTATTTCACATTGGTTTTAGAAAAAAAGAAGAAGAATGGGCGTAATAATCTACATATAATCTTCAAAACAAACCTTTTTTTGAATTTGAATATTTACTAGATATGATATTTGTTGACACGGGTTATAGCAGTTTTATTCGCGTGAAAGAGATGTGAAGTCGCGAGTAAGTTAAAGCAAAAGACGCTCGTCACCCAAGGGGGAGGGGGAGAGGGGGCGCTGAGCGGGGCGAAGCAAAGAGGAGCGTGGCAGAGGTGTAGATGAAATTACTTCCATTTTGCACATGGATGACAGGATAATGTCCACCTGCACTAATTTCTCCTTTGGTCTTCGATGCCTCCAGATCTGGTCTGGTTCTTTCGAGCTCCGACAATCGGAAAGCACCCCACAAGAATTGGTTTCGAAATAACAAATTAATAGTTAACGAAGGAAAAACTGTTTCATTGCACTTTTGCATTTCAAACCAGAAATTGCATGCTCCATCAAAAATGCACAACATGCAATTAACTGATGTTAAGGTAAAAAAATTTCTGAGTTTCTCAATTCAGTCAAGCATGAAAGGAAATATCCACGTAACTGAATGAAACACTAAATTAAGTTGTCTGATATGCATTTTTTTCTTTAAAATTCTGTCAGACTTTATGCAGATCGTTGCATATATTTTTGAAATGTACATTTCATTCTTAGACATGACATAATATTCCGGGAAAACATCCTACTTTTAGATTTCAGACCCAAACTTTTGGATTGCAGAAAAAAAAGTATTCGAGTAACAAAAAAATGCCATTCATGTGATTCTTGCAAGCTTCTCCTGAGCTTGGGATCTTACCACTGCCATGTCTATTTATTTACGAATCTGTAGTTTTTTGTCAAAACGGACTTCACTAAACATATATTCATGCAATACTACTGATATTTATAATTACAACACACGTCAAAGAAATCACATTCATCAGGTGTCAGTATCAACAGCTTGTTACAACAAATCTCCATAAATTGTAATACTTTTATGTTTCTTTACAATACATTGCCAGATGATATTAAATAAAATAGATTGACACATTTAAATTAAAAGTAAAAGCTTTGCTGATGTATAACTGTTTCTAAAATATTAGAGACCAAACTTACCATCAAATATTATTTTTATTTTAACAATGATATACGAGGGGGACCCGAAAGAAAACGAACTGACAGCGCGCTGCCTTTCGTGGACGTATTAGTGTTTTCTTTCTCCCGCTAGACGGGGTTAATAAAGATCTTCATGAAACAATTGCCAAAACGGCATCATTTTGTGTGTGACCTTTTGACTCATGTTACGCCTGCGAAGTCATTATGACAAATTTAAAAGAATAAGCAGGGTAGTTGAAATTTTGTTTCCTGCTTGAAAAATCGGCTACAGAAGCTTACCAAATGCTTCAACGAGCTTTTAAGGAGGATGCTATGAGCTGCACACAAGTTTTTGAGTGGTTTGGGTGTTTTAAATGAGGTGAGATGAGTATTGAAGGCCATGCTTGTTCTGGGTGCTCTTCAACATCTCGAAACGATGAAAACGTTGCGAAAATCCGCGAAAAATCGAGTATCGTTTCACTATCATCAAAATTTCAGAAGATATAGAAAAGAGTTGAAGTTCATGCCAACGGATTTTGACTGATGATTTGCTAATGAGTTGTGTTGCCGCTAAATTTGTTTCTCGCCTTCTCACAGAGCATCAGAAAACATTCGATTGCATTTGAGCTAGGACTTGAAAAACAGATTAAAAGTTATCCAAACGGTTGTCCAAAGTCATTACAGGTGATGAGAGTTGATGTTGTCCGTATGACCCTGTAACGAAGCAAGCGTCAAGCTAGTAAAAGACTCTCAACTCTCCCAGACCAAGAAAAGCAGGAGAGGTGAGGTCCAATGTGAAGACTATAATCATTGTCTTATTTTATGTTCGTGGAATTCTGCACCGAATGGCTATGCCCCTGGCCAGACTGTTAAACTCCACTAAGTTGAGAGTTTTAAGACGTGTGCGAGAGGATGTGCGGAAGAAACGCCCAGAACTTTGCCGATCAGGCGACTGGTTCCTTCATCACGACAACGCCCTCGCACACACTGTCTTATCTGCCAACCACTATTTGGACACTCATGGGTGGTCTGTCGTTCCCCACCTTCCATATTCTCCAGATCTAGCCCGGTGTGACTTTTTTATGGTCTCAAGAACGAAGGAAAGTCTAAAAGAGAAGCGTTTTGTTGATGTGGAAACAACAAAAACAGCTTTGCAATAGGCACAGGATGATATTAAAGTTGATGAGTTCAGGAGGTGCTTCAAACAGTGGGAAAAAAGATTTGATAAGTGCATCGGATCTATTAGAGTACTTTGAAGGTGACTGAAGGAATTTTGTAAAAAAGATTACACTTTTTTTATAACGAAAATCTTGTTTCTTTTGGGTCCCCTTCGTATAATGTATTAGTTTACATTTGTATGTATAATTTTAAAAATTACTTAATACGCCGTTAACAAATAATGTACTTCAGCTTCCGGGTCAATGACCCCCAACTTGATAAGGTTTTTGTCCATTTTCCCTGATCCAATGAGCAAATGCTGAGGTGGCCCTTTGATTTGCTTCTGGACATAAATGTAGTTTGACTATGGGCATGTTTTGTTGAGTTCACCTTATGCTAGTAGTGGCAGGAGAAGAAAAATGCATTTCGTGTACCAATGCCAATAAGTTTTGTGTAACTCGAGGGGGGGCGGGGAATGTCTAGTTTTTAAAGTTGCCATCTTCCCTTTTTCTGAAACTTACATTCATTTTTCAACTATTTAGAGTTAAAATGTTGGAATGAGATACTGGAGCTCAAGAAAATGTGCCCAGATGGTACTTCTCCCCATACAGTTTTATACCAAAATACTTCTTGCAAAATACGAAACCCTTCACTTTCAATCACCTTACTTCAGTCAGTGCCCTGGTCGGAAAAGCAGTTATTAAAATTGTATATTACACCCACGTAAATTAGTGTTATTTCAGAATGATCGTTATTCTGTTATGTTATTCTGTTATTCTGTATTGTTATTGCACAACCTCTGTAGAACCTCTCTACTGCAGTCTCTTGGTTGATTTATTTAGTCAAAAACAGTAAAAACTGCTTGTGACGTATGGGGGAAAAGTCTTGGCACGCTTTCTTGAGCTCCAGAATCTCCTCCCAACATTTTAACTATAAATAGTTAAAAGGTGAATAAAAGTTTCAGAAAAGCGAGCTTAGCAACTTCAAAAACCAGCCACGTTTGTTCCCGAGTTATAGAAAACTTATTTGCATTGAATTTGATGTTAATTAATGTTAATTAGATTATTTTAGTTCACAATGTGAATCGAGTCCAATAACGCCAAATGTACATATTTTATTTTTCCTATTCAAAAAATAGTTATTAGTATAGACTAGTTTTAGTTATTAGTATAGACAGAAATAGTATACGCTCGGTAAAAGTGACATTTCATATTGCGAGTAGGAAAGGCCGCGGCACAAGACCTGTAGGCTGAGTGATCTTACGAGCGAAATAAAATCACATTTCACACGTGTAATATAAGTAATTGGGTCGTGTGTCAAAACAATTAATTGGGTACCATGTTACATTGAGATTAGTTGTAGCTGATCAAAAGAAATTCATTGTTTTCTTTGCTGCATTCGCAGTTTTATTTGAACATTTGAGCATCATCTAACGTTTTGAACCAGTGCTAAAAATTGAACCTTTAGCACGCTGTGCATCTCCTGAAACTAATCTTTTTTACTATTGGCTGTCTAAAAATGTTCGTTATCGTAACCCTTGTCGTCCTTTGTTAATCTTTAAATTACTACGGTGACGACAGCATTAGATCTGTTGCCGGCATTAGATCACACTTTAATAAGTGTGTTTTTCATACCAATACGTTTCCTCGAGCAGTGACGTCATCTACTTGTCCTGCTCGTCTCACTCCTTCACAGAGCATGCATGTGCCATGAGATCGTGACCTGCTTTTGTGCGTCTGCTGATTTCTTTGACGTACTGAAATTATGTCACGCGAGATAAGAAAACTAAAAGCCATTGTAAGTTCGCGAAAGAACTTAATAGAAGGGAAAGCAACCGGTCGTCAAAAGGAAAACTATCGAAAAATACTGAAGGTAAAGAGTATTTGTATATTTGTGAGCTTACAGTAGTAGCGGTCATTCACAAAGTTAAATTCAATCGAAGTTTTCAATCGTACTAAGGAAAAGAAAAAAAATCAGGTCATTCTCCTTGAAGAACGATGAAAATCGAACCCAATTTTCCACTGCCTCATTGGCTAACCTGAATGTATTAACTTCACAGAATAGCCCCATCGTGTCATCTCGACCTTGGGTTTTGACGGGAATCATTCCGTGAAAATGTTCGTACTTCGCTTCAATCAGGCCCGTCAAACCGCGCCTTTTGAGCTTTTTTCACCATGGAAATTATATTTTTGATCACTAAATATTTTTACTTAAAACTAATATTTAAAATATATTTTAAAAACTTTTTCTGCCTTAAACATTGCAATTTTTGTTATTTGTTGAAATAAATAAAATAACTCGTATAGTTTCTTGATAAAACTTAGATATTTTTAATTTTTTTCAGGGGGAAGGTGCTACATTTCATCATTGTCCCGGGTCCAAAATTGTCTAGCTCCGGAACTGCGTCTATTTTAATAATTTCCAAAAGAAAGAAAATTCAGGTGATCATGATCGACTCTTATATTTCCATCTGGCACCGTGATAACAAGCTCTGAGCGAAAGTCTTTGGGACCGTATTTTTTCTATGTGAATTCAATTGTACCAATGAACAGGACAGGAGCATGTACCATCCCCCCTGCGATTTTCTAATCCAATATTTTTTGTTGACTCATTTTTCTTAACTTGTTCAAAATAATTAACATATATTGATCGCACAACATTGCAAAAACTATTCCGCTTATGAATACACATTTTTTAAATTTCAATTCAACATTTCTTAAAATTTAGATTTCACGTAATTATGGGCAATCAGTTCATTTTAAATAAAATTAACAGTTCATAAACATCGTTTATTTCACAAATAATCTCGAAAATACACAACGTTTCGGAGCTTAATTGTGTCTCCATCATCAGGTAAATAACGTATAGCTAAAATTTTAAAATAAAACATATAACAATTAAAAACTGAGTGAATAAAAATACAAACATTTTTAAACATGAAGAAAATATGTTAATTATGTAAGCAGAAAGCATTCAGATTAGAAAGGTTACCATATTCATTTATACGTAGAGTGAATTCAAATTCATATTAGGAGGCATAATGTTGATAAATGACATTTCTGTTGTAATAGTATTACGTAAATGGGCATCCACACACCACGGCTCTGAAACGTGTTTTATTTCTTATTCACTGACTGTCTGTAATTAAGTTTAACCTGAAAGCTATCGTAGGCAATCAATAACATTTTTAATACATTTCTAATAATTATTTGAGAAAAAAATGGAAGACGTTTCGAACTGAAATTGTGCCTGCGCCTGCGAAATGAAGCTGCCCCCGAAACACTTCCTAAATCCGCCTCTTCCCAGGAGTGCCATTGATTTCGCCAAAAATAAATCCTTTGGAATGAGAACCTCCGACCTCGTGCGTACAAGGAAGAAGGGTTCTGCGAGGCAGCCGGGGTGAGCGTTGTCTGTGGCGATGGCAAGTCGTCTGCAGCTGTGCGTGACGCCAATTGTCAACTTGAACAAGATGCTGCGTGTGTGCGAGGACATTAGGCGAGGTCGCCTTGCAGATCGTCAACGCCAAAAAGCGAATCATCACACATATTATGCCGACGGAGTAACGTACAAGCATATTACTATCCTCTCTACATGATACTCTAAGGAAGATTAGGTTACACCGTTATATATCCCCGCAAATGTGTTTCTGCTGGAAAGAAAATAATCGCCCAGCCCTGTATCAAAAAGACGAAAAAATAAAAATTTGCAGATTTTGTTTTAGTGAAAAATGTAAACGCATTGGCAACCCACCACCTATTACTCTGCAAACACACTTTACCATCGCGTAGAACTCGATAGCGATGTGCAGTGGACCCTTACAAGCAGATTTTCGAGTCCCGTATAAAACACGACTGATGTTTCTTACGCCGGAAACTACAATATGAAACCTGCTCAGACGTTTTATTACATTTTCGAGCATGCTCCCATGCATTGACAGAAAAGGATTGTTTAGAAAACTGATCTTTCACATTGTCAGAAACATTCGAAGTTGGGTGTCAGTATTCATTTTAAAACATTGATTTACAAAGTGTGGTATGTGAGCGTTGTTCCAACTTATTATTGTTACATTATTATTATTATTATTATTATTATTATTATTAATCTTCAAGGATGAATCAGTTCAGGATTCTCCTGAACCTGATCCAGTACCTGGTCCCCATTGTGCTCTTTGTATTCTTACATCTCTCTTCCTTACTAGTCCCTCGTGATGCTAATGCTGATAACCTGATATTCGCACCATCTCTTACAGTATATTTATTTGAGGCGCGCGCTTGAAGTAATTTGCTCCATAATTTCTTCAATTCACAGATTTTCGTTGTTGTTTTTCGTTTGTTTCCGAAAAAATCTGATTTTTTTCTTCGCCGCGCTTAGAATTCGCCTCAGTTTCATCTCGCTAAATGAACGACCTTTTGAACGTTACTTAAGACGAGAAATCAAGAAACTGCTGTGCAGAATTGAAGTGTTTCTGAGCAAAATTACATTAGAGACATTTGTGCATCTAATTGAGGAGAAAACTGTGATGAATTGGATTCCCGTTGAAAGTGTTTTTGTAGGTTTTCAATATGGTCGCAGTGTATATGACACCGTCACTTTATGTGCATTTCCAAGTCTCGATGAGCTGTTGTAAACTCGGGAGATCATTAGCTACATTTGGTGAACGAATACACTGTAATTCCTGGTAACGAGTGCACTGAAATTCCGACGACGGCCTGGCGGGCTAAGGTTCTGACGACCTAAAATCGGGCGCTCGCAGGGTCGGGTGCGATACAGAGCTGAATATTGTACCCTTTCGTCAAGTCATTTTGCAGCTTTTTCGTTTACGCTGCAAAACAATATACGCTTTCCTTCACATAATTGTTAGAAATATCCTCAGCTCTGCAACTGACTATAATCACAACCTTCGGTAAGTTCTCTAAATAAATAACCGGTAGCGGTAGCTCAGTGCATCAACTGATGTCACTGCAGCGCTTCTGACCGGGAGGTCCTAGGTTCGAGTCCTGACGTCGGTAGGATTTTCGACACTAGCTTTTCAGCTTTTTAGAATTCAGTCGCTGTCTGGAGGACAATTCTAGCGGCCGGCTGCTCTGATCGGTAGTTTTCCGTGGTTTCTCCAATCAACACCATGTGAATGCTGGAGCCCTAACAAACGGGCCACGGACCGCGCCCGATCTTCCCTTCCAGTTCTTTGTGCCATCCTCACCCCTTACACACACACACACATTTGTACAGCATGCACTACACCACCACACATGCCGGAAGACCGGTCGGGAGCGTAGAGCTTGTCCCGGCTGGGGCGGTGCCCCGCTGGTGGGAGAGTCCTTGTTAGGGGGAAGCTCCACTAGCAGACGGTAGGTCGGCGCCGGACACGCCATCCAGCGGGGGAAGATCACCGCCATCTCCCGGGAAAAAACATGCACTACACTAACGGGACTAATGACCAAAGAAGTTGACGCGCCCGGAAACACGAAAAAATCAATCAATTTAAATAAATATAGATAGATAAATATAAAGTGGTTAGACGTGTAGGTTTTTTCGAAACCATTCCATAACTAACTCCTTCGGTGACGAGAACCTCTTCAATTATGTTTGCTTTGATTGCTGTTCTTTTGTTGGTGGCTTAGTAAAAACTTTTTGTGGATGTCACACGCGTAGACACCACATTGCAGTAAACATTTAAAAAGTATTACATTTACATTTAAAAAGTCGTGTTAAAATGAAAAAATCTCTACTTGTGCCGGAACGAATATAATGCTTGTATCGTCTCCCAGAAAGTACAGTATGTGACGCCCCTACGTCACCCGCCCACCTCTGTAAATATCAACCGATGATATAACTGGCGCAATCCTCTTCACTTGAGCAAATCATTATCCTTTCGCAGTTGACGGAAATCCTGGGCGGTATTTGGTGTGTCTGCTGTCGTCGTGTGAAAATATGATTACACCTGAGCACATTTGACGAGTGTTCGGCATTGAATGAAGTTGCAGATGTGTTGCCCTTGTAGTTCCAATCTCAGTCGAAGAAAAAATATTAACACAAACATTAATTAAAAAAGAATGAAGTAATAACGTAAATTAAATCACAATTACATGAATTATAACACATTCACTGTTACGAAATTGGGGATCACAATTATTTTTTATTCAATACTTTAGAGACATTAGCATTTATGCCCTTCTTAAGTCAACAATGACGGATTGAAATTGATTGACCCTTTTTTGTGCATACAGAAACAATTTTCAAATGTATATTTCGGTCCATAAATAGTCATTAGGTTTTCTTTATAGTAAATAGTCTTTTCTCCATCGAGACGTGTGCATTATTCCTGTTGTGAGAGCCGTGCCGTGCTAAGCTCTAATAATTTGAAGAAACATCTATGGAGTGCAGAGCACCCACGTTTGAACGAGTGAAGCTTGCAGTTGGAGTTTGTGAAATGCTGCCTACGCAGAGGCTTATTTGTAGTTCGAAACTGGCGATGACCCTACAATACTTTGCTCAAAATAAAAGCTGTTTCCCAACAGTTTTTGCCAGTTTCCTTTCTTTGGAGTGGCCTGGGAGTTTGGACAAGTCCTTGCACAGATTTTGCGGAACAAATCCCAGAGCTACGATATTTATGGCGACAACCAGTGTTGTTACGCTCCACTCTGGCTGTTTTCGTTTTCCAAACTCTTGTATTTAAGACTATTTTATATTTTAAAACTATTCTTTTATTAATAAATTTAATAGTAATCTATCCGAGTAATTCAATGAAGCTCGTATTTCATTCAATGTAAAATGTGAAATACGTTTTAAGAAACGTATAAGTTTTAAAAATTTCATTCAATTCAATTCAATACATGTTTAAACCTCGAATAACTCAGAACCGAAATATTTAGAACTCATTACACACATTTCCAACGCTTTATGAGATAAATCATGAAAGTCAACTATGTTGTGATACAAGCTAGGCCTTGCGTTCCACATCTTTGCTATGATCTACACGGCAATCCGGAACTTCCAAAATGGTTCAATATCTAAGGAGAGATTTGGCCGAGTTTCCTTGCTAATAGACAGCATTTAAATACATATATTGCATACAGACCAGATGATGAGCAAACATCTGCCCAAAATTCTTGTTTATACTTAAAATATTTTGAGCGAACGTCCACATAATAATAATAATGCGTCTCGTCTGCGTCTCTCGCCAGACGCAGAGCCGAGCGGACGTGTTTTGCTAAGCGCTCTACCTGCTGCAGGATGGTGTCGACGGAGCAGTGGCGCGCGGCTATCGGCCGCTGGGTAGGGCTACCTGCCGCGCGTGGCGGTGCCCGGGGGACAGCGCAGGGCTGGGGCTCCTTGCGAGCGTGCTGGGCGCGGCGGTGATGGCGGTGTTATTGGCGATCTGGGGTGGAGCTGAATCCCGGCCCCCTACTAACCTCGATATCATCGAAACGATCAATAGGAACCACAAGGAACTTATTGATAGAATCGATGTGTTGCAGGCTAGGGTTACGTCGGCAGAGGCTTCAGTGCAGTCGCTGCAGACAGCCAACGAGCGGCTGGCTCGCAAGGTGGATTACCTTGAGAACCAGTCGCGGCGTAACAATTCTTGTTACTGGCATCCCAGAGCAGCGGAACGAGTCTTGGGCGGACTCGGAGAGATGTATTCTGGATTTAGCGGAGCAGCTGGGGGTCAGGCTGGAGCTCCAGGATATCGAGCGCGCGCACCGGACCGGGCGGCGGCGCGAGGGACAGCCGCGAATGATTGTGGCCAAGCTGGCCTCATCCCGGAGTATCTATCCCGGAATGGCAGGGTGCGCGTCCGTGAGGACTTCAGCTGGGCAGTGCGGCAAACGCGTAAGGCGTTAATTCCGCATTTGCAGGAGCCGAAAGCGAGCGGAAGGTAGGCGTCGATTCGTTTCCACAAGCTTGTCGTGCCAGGGCGCAGCTACTTGTTGGCTGAGCTGGCGGCCCCCGCGGGCGTGAGAGGGGGCGGGGCGACGGGGTCCCGTGAACTCGGCGAGGGGGCAGAACCCCAGGAGGGCGGACACCCCCTCCGGGCAATCGGGCGCCTCTTCGCGGCCGCCCCCACCCGCGCCTTCGGCCGTGGCCGCGGCCGCGCCTGCGGCTGCGCCTCGTGCGGGGCGGGCGGACGACCTCTGACCCCGCGGCATCGCGGCGGAGGCGGTCTCGTTCGCGTTCGCATCGGCGGTCGCGTTCGCGTTCCCGCCGGAGCTCACAGCACTCGGCGAGTCCCGGGCGCTTCGCGGCAGACAGCCTGGCGCGAGGACCTCTTACGAGGGCGATGGCTGCAGCAAACATACAGCAGCAGGAAGGTCGCTGTGACCAGCAGGTCGCCAAATAGGCATGAATAGGTTTTAAGAATAGGATGTTGGAACATCAAAGGACTAGGCTCTAAGCTCGGAAATCAAGACTTCCATGGGTACATAAATATATTTGATATAATCGGTCTCGTATAAAATTGGTGGAAGGAGGGTGTAACGTTAAATGTGTCTGGCTTTACAGCCATATGCAAAAATAAAAAACGTAGGGGGGAAAGGGGTAGGTACCCGGGGGGTGTTGCGTGTATATTTCGGGATAGGTTAATGCAATTTATTTATGAAATTACTACAAACTCAGATAATTTCCTTTGTATTAGACTAGTAATGCAAAATATAGACATCACCATTGTATTTATATACCGTCACCCTCAGGGCTCGCGTTATTATTCTCCAGAAGCTTGTGGCGAAATCAATAATTTCTTAGACACGTTGAAGCAAAGGTATCCGAGTACTGATTTACTAGTCTTAGGTGATATGAATGCTCGAATTGGCCATGAGCAGGAAGTATTTTCGGAGTTCGATCGGTAAGAAGCGAGAGCTAATTCTAGAAAAAGCAAAGACTCAGTCATCAATAATGATGGTCAGGAATTGTTAGAATTATGCGAGAGATTTAATCTCGAAATCTTAAATGGCAACTATGGAAGGATACTGAAGGGGAACTAACTTTTATTAGTGGGAATGGATGTAGTGTAATAGAATATGCTCTGTTGTCTCATGAAAGAATAAACAATTTATTAGATTTTGGAATCGAATTACGAGCAGAATCCGACCATTTGCCTGTGTGCGTTCATTTAGCAGTAAATGCTACTGAACTGCCACCGGCAGTGGAGCGGGCGGGAGCAACGAACTTCACAATAGCAAGACAACGGTTTGTATTGAGGCAAACAAAGAATTTAGAAAGGCGAAGCGCGCAGGGAAGGGCATGCGAAGGTGGGAGAGAGGAGGAAGGGTACTGACCCAAGGATGGTTTAGCGAGGAGTGTCGGGAGAGCAGGCGTAAAGCAATAGTAGCCTTAAGGATGTTCAGAAACAGGGGAACTGCGGAAGCGAGAAATAGTTACTTGTTATTACGTAGGTAGTACGAGGCCACAATTAAGAAATCGAAGAAATCTTGGCAGGAGAGCGAGACAGCAAGAATAGAAACAATTTTAAGAAACGATCACAATAAATCAATTTGGGACGTTATAAGATCTCTGCATAATAAAAGAAATGTAAGTAATGCAATTTCAGCAGACGCGTGGGAGCAGTACTTTTCACGGGCGCTCGCAATAGCGAATATTGAAACAGGGCTAAATATTTTCACTGACCGGGGTTCCCTGAATTAGACGAACCTATAACCTGGAATGAAGTAAACAGGGCTATTCTAGCCATGAATAATAAGAAGGCAGGCGGCGCGGACGGCATTCCGACAAAATTTATTTCGGAATTGTGGCACATAGACCCAGAGAGTATTCTAAATTTATTTAATGCAATAGTTGATTCCGGATCGTATCCAGAAACGTGGAGTACAGCTATCCTCCAACCGGTCTTTAAGAATAAAGGGGATACGAATTGCCCACAAAATTATTGCGGAATTAGTCTTTTACCAGCGCTGAGCAAACTATTCTGTAAAATACTCAACGGGCGACTGAGTGAATGGGCGGAAAAGTACAGTAAAATATCAGAATTGCAAGCAACTTTAGGAGAGGCTTCGCGACTACCGACAATATCTTTGTGTTAGATATCCTAGTAAAACAGGCGCTTGCGCGTAAAGGGGCCACTTATATTGCAGTTTTGTAGATTTGAAAAGGCTTTTGACTCTATCAATAGGGAAGCTTTATGGCAAAACTAAATGAGCTAGGCGTCTCACGTAAAGTTTTAAAAGTGTTGCAGAGCATGTACGAAGAAGTAAATTTCTGTGTCAGGTGCGGTGATGGAAGTACAACGCGAAAAATAAAATCGACATAGGAGTAAGACAGGGCTGTCCTCTCTACCGCTATTGTTTATCTTGTTTATAAACGATTTATTGACGTGGGTACAGGAAGCGGATACATCTGGGCCGGAAATTGAGGGCCTGAACATTCCCGGACTACTATATGCTGATGATTTAGTTTTATGTTCGGAGACTATTGACGACTTACAGAAAAGTTTAAATATTCTAGAAACGTATAGTGAAACATGGGGACTAAAAGTAAATATTCAAAAAACGAAAGTAGTTGTCTTCAAGAATGGATTTATCTGGGGTAACAAAGAGAAATGGTATTACGCTCAGGAGGAGATCGACCGGGTCAAAACATTTACATATCTTGGGGCAAAATTTTCCATGAATGGGGGATGGAATAATCACATAGTGGCGGCGCACAGTAAAGGAAGAATTGCGCTCAAAGAAATCGTTTGCGCAGTGTGCAGGGTTCCTGAATTGTCTTTAAAGGTGTGCGATACAATGTTTAAATCGCTAGTTCTCCCAACAATGAATTATGGGGCAGAAATCTGGGGAGTGTATAGGATAGATCGTCTAGAAAGCGTCGAAACAGATTATTTCAAATGAATTCTCGGAGTCTTTAGATTCGCAGCAAATGCCGGAGTCCTAAGAGAGGTCGGTAATGTAGGACTTTGGAAATATTTTAAAATAAACTTTGGATTAAATTAGCAGGTGAACAGGCAACACTTATACATAGATGTTTTCGAGTGCAGTTACAGGGAAGCAACCAACGCCACTGGTCGTATAAAATTAAACTGCTACTGGAACGTGCAGGTATGGGAGACGTTTCTCCGGAGATGGTGGGAGATAGGGGAACACGAGAGATAGAACGGCTAATTTCGGATAGATTTGCGGATATTAAAAGGCAAGAGATCCTGGCAGCAACGGCCGAAAAACGTTCGCTAGTTGCGCAAATTCACGCGAGTCCGTTATGGGGTTGCGAACGTTACGTACACACACTGCGAAAGGACGCAAGAGGGGGATACGCTTGGTTCAGGGTCGGTGGGTGGATGCAACGTAGATTAAAGGACTCTAATGGTAATGGCATTGTGTGCTTTGCGGTGATAGGGAAGACTGGATCCACATCCTTTTAATTTGCTGTACGACCGAAACTTGGAAAGGAAAATGGATGGTAATGGGAAATTACTACTTCCAACATAGGAACGTAACGCTCGCCCAAAACATTTTAGGTGATAAAAGATATAACTTCATGAAATAATTAAGAACATTTCTAGGAAAGGTTCGGACCATTAGAGAAACTGAAATTAGGGAGTGGGAAAACAGCATTGGTTAGTACGAGCAGAGCCTAGACTGGAGAGAAATAAATAATAAGTCAATAAACTAAAATAATAAGTTAGTAAGTTATGTTAGGTTAGTAAACAGAACAAAAAAAAGAAAGAAAGAAAGAAAAAAAAGTCTTAAGTGTAGTAATAAGTAATAAAAATAAATAATAATAAAAAAATAATTAAAAATAAAATTAAAATAATAAAATAAAATAAAATAAAAGGGAACGGTTAAAATAAAACACATTAGGGGGCGAAGGGAAGTGGGAATCAGAAATTTAAGGGCAGAGGCGTTGGTGTCTTCTGTGGTGCTGTTTGTTTTCTGGTGCTGAAGAGGCCAAACACTGGAAGGAGAACGCCTGACGCCCGCGCCAAATAAATAAATAGTTTAAAAACAAAAATCGGATAGATTAGCATGTACTCGGCTTCTGACGGCAGGCTTTTCCCCCTTAGGGTTTTTTCCCTCAGCCGTACCTAATGGTCTCTTTCCCGCGGCGTTGATGCGATGAAAAGACCATTTGGGGTGAATACCAGAATACGAAAGGTTAGAACGCGGTAGAATGTAGGTATTGTAATGGCTTAAAGGCCTTCGGCCTAGCCATTTAGCATCACGTTCTCTAATTTGTATGTAATAATCACCTATTAAATAATAATAATAATAATAATAATAATAATAATAATAATAATAAATTTATCCAAAATGCTAATAAAAATTCTTTTATACAAAATATTAAATGCAACCCTTAAAGCATCTACACAGCATTCGTAAGATATTGAAAACGCGATATTATGATTAAGCGGTTCGCAAAATTTCATTGGATGATAAATGCTGTATTTGTCAAGAACAGATAGAAAAAGTAATGATAGTGTCTCAAATTGCCTAAAAATAGCAAAGTTCGGATACTTGCAAAGGCATAGTAGAGTTTATGATGATCTGTTAAGCCCTCATAGTTACGAATACATACCTAAAGTGATACGAACACTCATTAAAACCTGTGACTTCTGTTGAACTTTATACAGCTCACAAATATACATGGCTCACAAATCCATACTAATTCTACGGTAGCAAACTAACTGGATATTATTATTATTATTATTATTATTATTATTATTATTATTATTATTATTATTGATATTTTAATGTTATTATTGTTATTATTATTCGAGATTAGGTGAAAGAATTATGACTACTTGCAAAGTTGCTGTACCATACCACAAGCAATGTAACTAACGAGGCAGGGAAACATTTTAATTGCAGACACACAGACAGACACAGACAGACAGACACAGACGGACAGACACAGACGGACAGACACAGACGGACAGACACAGACGGACAGACACAGACGGACAGACACAGACGGACAGATACAGATGGATAGACAGGCATAGACAGACGAACCATCTGTGTCCATCTGGACACAGACAGACCTTTTTGCCGTGAATCGAATTTTCTGTATCAAAGACCTACAAAACATTGATTCCCCCACAACAAGTCAGAGGAAGTATTTTACCATCTATAGCAACAAGATATATAAATTGTTCGCTATCAGGGCCCGAAAAATAAGATATTTTCTGTCGAAATATCACGGATATCCAACGCATGATCAGAATACTTCTTCTTTACTACGTACGTAGTCAGTAGAAAATAAAAACCTATAGAACACGACTTCTCAACGAAGTCAGTTTAGATTCCTTGAGTTTCTATTATGTTTTAACGTAGGCCAATGATTATCATTGGGTCGACGGCGGTTGGTTCCTGAATACACAACAGGCGACTGATCTGTGTAATCAATAAAAATATTCATTGATTACTAAAAGTATTAATGAAGTTGCAAGCTTCAGAAGAGCTGTTAATGAATTAAAAATAGGCTTGTTCCAGCGGGAGAGGCCTCCTGCTGTGGAAGATTCTTTGAGTCTGGTAACTCCCGCAAGCCAACGTGCAGGTCGGCGCCGAATCTCAAATTTTTGTGAGCGAGGAATACTGCTGTCCCACGGGATATAACAAGTATTTCTTGTGAGTCTAAATAGTTGCTACACTCTGACACGATACTCACTAATTCGCTGCTTTCTTGGATTGATTGATTTTTAGTGATTCCGGGCGCACCTACTGAGGTAATTAGTGCCGTAAGTGTAGTGCATTTTTGTCATCTGGAGGTGGCGGTGATCCTTCCCCCACAGAATGGCCAGATCCTGCACCGACCTACTGCCGAGTAGTGGGGTTTTCCCCAACCAGGTATCTCCCATCAGCGTGGCACCGCCCCAGCCGGGAGAAGTTGTAAGTCCCCGACCGGTCTCCCGGCACGTGTGGTGGTGTAGTGCATGTTGTACAAAGTGTAGTGCACGTTGTGTGTGTGTGTGTGTGTGTGTGTGTGTAAGGGGTGAGGATGGTACAAAGAACTGGAAGGAAATTTCGGGCGCGGTCCGTGGCCCGTTTGTTAGGGTACTGCTCCAGCATTCACATGGTGTTGATTGGAGAAATCACGGAAAACTACCGATCAGAGCAGCCGGCCGCTAGAATTTTCCTCCAGACAGAGACTGAATTCGACCTAGCTGAAAAGCTAGTGTCGAAAACCCTGCCGCCGTCGGGACTCGAACCTAGGACCTCCCGGACAGAGGCACTGCAGTGACATCAGTTGATGCACTGTGTAACCGCTCGTATGTCGGTTACATTGATTTTTAAGAAGCACCCGAGAACGTCAAGACACGACAAGCAGCAATTATAGTGTTAACGAATTGCAAGAGATCGCGCCAGCAGTAAATGGTATCCGTTGTGAGAATTTACTAAAAGTTTCTGAACGCACTCGCATACAAGAGATCGAGGACCAATCAAAATCACCCTTGAAAATATCGGCCCCAGAGCAAAGCCTCGCTAGGATAGGCTCTCTCTATTGCTGCCGCTCGCCGATATGATCACACCGCAATTGTTCGTGCTGGACGGAGAGGAGAATTCGCCGTATTTCGACGATTAGAAGCTTGAAAAACGTAATTCGTCTCATCATGTTAAAATAACTATACCATGTATGAGAGAATTTAGAACTTTAAATAATGAACGTTTTGATAAATTCATGTGAACGCATGACATAGGAATATACTATTTTTCTAACAACGAGGAAATAATATATTTCAACGTTCAAGAACCTGTACTGAAATAGAAAGCATGTGCTATACAAAATGTTTCTTTCTATTTCCAGCTTTTTTTGTTTTGTCTTTCAACTTGGCTTACCGCGTAAGAAATTCATTACGCGAAGATATTGTAGTCAGATTATATAAAATTCGAAGGACTGTGGTAGAAATTCATCAGAGCACGTGTTCACCGAAACAAGAGGTTGCCACGACCTTGAAAGGATCTGGGTCGCCGTCGCCGCTCCAAGCTGTGGAAATATTTCTTCGAGACGTTTTGTGAGTCAGAATATTCACTAGAAATTCTCATAGAAAGAAGTTTAAAGAAGCGAGAATTATGCTACAGAGATAGAATTCCTCACTTACAGACGTAGATAGCGAGTTAAATTCATTAAAATCATTTAGACATTAGGTTATATAATATTGCGGTCGTAAAAGGAAGCCAGGTAACTAATTCCTGTAAAAGAATAACTAATTCCTGTAAAAAATCTATTAATTTCATTTTTCTATTATTGATAATATTTGTTCTTTTAGTGTGTGCATTCAATTTATTGTTTAATAGTTTTCAAATTGCTCAAAACCAATAATTAAAATTATTATTGATTGTACGGTCATGCTAACAATATTCTTTTTGCTGGAAATTGTATAAAGTAATAATCTAGTGAAAGTGAAACTACGTCTTGTTATATTTCATTCACTATTCATGTGATAATTTCTTTGAAAGTGTATGCAAAGGGTATTTTTGGTATGTGATTCTTTTTCAGTATTTTGTGTTTCCATGTATTATAGTCTTGTGTACAGTTATTTTATTGTGTTTTTTTTGTGAAGTGAAGGGTAATATAATTTTATGTAAAGTGTTAATGCAAATGTTAAAATGTAACTGCAGTTGTTAGGTAATCACGTAATTACTAAAGGTAGAGCAAGTGATATAATCTTTCAATGCAATGTGTAAATGCTAGAGTAAAATTGTATTCCAATATTTAAACAGAATATATTCAGAACGCTGTTCATAGTTAAAAGATTAACTTGCCTAGGTTTCTTTTATTACAAAAGCAGGATAAAAGACGAACCCACTCCTGTAGGGCAGTTAGGACATATGAAACTATTCCTAATTTTTGGTGTGACATTGTCATAAGTCACAGATCAAGTAATACTACAAGGTTACTTGAGTGACCCACTGTAGGCTTTTTAGAGAATAGTGCAAAGGTAGAGCGGTCACAACTGAGACACTGCAGCTCTTTCCTTGGAATTTTACTTCGTTTCCATGAATGAATATCGAACATTTGTGCAACTAGAATTTGTATTTTTTTTTGGAAAACTTGTTAATAATTGTAAAATAAATTATAATAGCGCAAAGAAAGCATAAAAGCGTAATGAATTTTTACAAACCGATTGTTGATTATTATTTAATTGTTAAGACTTTATATTATGCGCAATTATGTGCGTTATGATTCTGTTATATGCTGAATTATTATAAAATTCAAATGGGAGGTGTGCGAAACTAGTTCAGGGGTTTAGACTGTTGCATAATGTATGACGAGAAGTTGATAATAGCGCTGTTGTTCTACATCGGAAACTAAGCTACCGAATTGCAAGATTCAAGTGTACGTATATTGCAGGATTGCAGGATTCATATGTACATTTATTTACTCTTTGATACTGTCATAAGTTATGAAAATGTTTTTATAATATCAACTCAACTTAAGGTGTCCGTTGATCTGATTTTCTTTCAAAGGCCATTATTTTTTCTTCACTTTTTTATATAAGTTCCCCTGTTTAACTCGTTACATAAATTCTCCTGTTTAACTTCTTGTAAGCCTCTCTTCATTAATCTAGGAATTTTACCATTACCTTGTCTGTTGATTTACGAATCAGTGTTTTTTGTCAAAAATGACTTGCTTAAGGGCGGGAATATATTTTCAGAATATGTCGATGTCTACTACTATAACACTCGGCGTAGAAATAATATTCATCAGGTGACAACAGCTCATTACAAAAAATTCACACATTAATACATGTACATTATTTTACATCACTTTGCCAGATGACATTAAACGATTAAATTCGATAGAAAAGTTTAAATCCAAAGTGAAATCGTTTCTGCCGCATAACTGTTTCTAAACAATTAGAGAATATACTGAGCATCATAAGGAAAGTAACATTAATTTTAAGTGATATTTAATGTATTATTTACGATTTGGAGTGTATAATTCTAAACAATATGTAACAAGTATTGTATTGCAACTTCTGGGTCAATAACCCCCATCTCGATCAGGTTTATCGTCCAGTTTCTCTGATTCGTTGAGCAAATGCTGAGATGGGTCCTTGTTTTGCTTTTGGACATAAATGTAACTTCATTATCTGTGCACGACTTCTAGAATTCAGTTGGATATATAATTATTCAAATTATCGTTTTCATGTTGTCGCGGCAGGCTTCCTTGACGAAGGACATCATGGATAAGAGCCCAAAATGTCTATCTTATTTATCCTTGAAAATAGATTTTATTACATGAGACTTGTTTTTTTATTAATAATTCAAAATTCAAGTCGTATATGACTGTGTAGGGATCACAGAATTTTGAAAACGTGCACAGAACTCACTTCTCCCCATAGCACGTCCTACACAGTTTTAACGGTTTTTTGACGTAAAATTCATAATAATAAATAAACTGGAAGTGACTCCAGTTTCTGTTTGGTCCGCTCATTATTGCCCAATTATTTGTTACTTCTATTGCCTTTAGGAAGGTACTGTCATAAATAATGATTTTTTATTTACTTCCATCTTTAGTTAACTGCAAATTTTTGGTAAATCTAAGGCTCGCGAATGCACTGGAGGTATTAATAATGAAAAAGTAGCGATTATACAATGTAATTTATTTTCCTCTGGTATGAAACAGCGTTCTGTGATAATTATGTCGAAGCATTTTGAAGTCGCAAAATATCTACTTCCCGCCCACGTGGTATCTCAAACCTTATGGAACCTGGCTGAAGACATTATGATTTAAAAATGAACAAAATGCAATGTCCCCATTCAATAACTGTACCTGGAAAGGCCAGTACAGCCGTTTTTTGATTTGGAAGTCCCAAAAAGATACAAAAATCAGCAAGTAACTGTAACATTTTTTCACGCCGAGCAAAAACGTTAATTTATTTCCCGTAATCAATGAATTTTATTTGAAAAGCGTGTTATCTTAATTAAAACGACCGTGTTCACTTATTTCTCCAAAAAATCTCTGTCGATAAAATGTACATTACCCTATAACTTATTATATATCAGCTGGAAGCAAGGTGATTGGTGTGAGGGACTAGTTTATACTCAGCGGCAAGTAATGCCCACGAGTACTTCAACATTTCAAAACCTACACTGTGTAGTTAACTTCCGAACAACGTTAAAAATAGATTGTAGATTTTTAACATTTAAATCAATATTGAATCAACATTTAAATTAATATATGAATGTTCCTTACTAAAGAACGTGGCTCCAAGAAATTATAAACCATGTGCTGAGTACAGTTTCTGTACATTCAGCACTACTAAACACACACATACACAAATTAAAAACATAAACATTTATGTTTATACAAAATTGTTAATTCAGCAAGCATAATTTCAAATTTCCAAA
Source organism: Teleogryllus oceanicus (assembly GCA_964035755.1). Taxonomy (NCBI): domain Eukaryota; kingdom Metazoa; phylum Arthropoda; class Insecta; order Orthoptera; family Gryllidae; genus Teleogryllus; species Teleogryllus oceanicus. The sequence goes on from CAXIVR010000006.1 coordinate 50,046,373, forward strand.
TTTACCAAAAACCTAACATTGTTCTATTGACGTCTTTATTCAAAGGAATTTTGTAAGATTATTCCTCACTCGCAACGCCTAATTTGATTGTCAGAATGTATCCTTAGAATACCTTTAAGAACCCTTACTGTCTTGTTTTTTTTGAAAGAACGTGACTGCAATTGTTTCACATGCTTTTAATGAAAATCGGACTTACACAAGATAAGCGCACTTTGTTCTATTCGAGTTAAAACGGTTTGTATGACTCGCAATTTTAAAGGATATAAAGATTTTTGTTTTCTAGTCTCATAAACAATTACGTAGAAAATGCAGAGTTCAATAAACCTTTTCTATATTTTGTGTTTACACAAAATTGTTAATTCAGCAAGCATCATTTCAAATTTCCAAATATACCAAAAACTTAACATTGTCCTATTGACAGTTAGTGCAGTTTTAACACATCAAGTTTTACGAATACTTTTCTTAATATTGACGAAACCTATAATTTCACACTACACTAAAGTATGATTGACAACAAATTTCACCTACCAGTATTAATTCTTTTAATTTAATGTCTTGCAAAAACTCTAATATTCAAGCTATTATCCTGTGAAGGTGCTCAACGATTTTCTTTGTACAGTCATTAATACAATATTCACCTGATCTGAAGACTAGATGGACGCACGATCATCGGCAACGACAGTCACAGTGGAAGGCTTCGTGAGAAGTTGTTGAACAGCCGAAGACCATTCGATGACAGTGAGTGCGAAGTGTTTTGTCAACGGTGACGTCGCGACGCGAGCAGCGAAGGGGAACCAGCCTAATGCACCGTTGTGATCCATTGATAGTGTCGTACGAAGGCGGATACTATTTGCGGGAAGGTTAGGTCTCTTCCTTGGTGAAGATGGTGAAACCCTTCAGTTGCTCGTCTAAAAAAGAATTTCCCCAAGTGAATGTTTTCGAAGAAAGCGGAGGCCCATTTGCCGGGGGCGCAAGGGCTTGGAGCAGCGCTCCGCTCCACGCGTGGAGCCGAATGACAGTCTGATTGATTGGTTGGTTGATTGATTAGTGATTCAGGGTGCGGCAACTGCTCAGGTCATTAGTTCCGTTAGTGTAGTGCATGTGTTTTCCACGAGAGGTGGCGGTGATTTGCTATCCTATCGTTGCCTTCCGCCGACCTATCGTTGGCTATCGGGGTTTCCCTCAATCAGGTATCTCCCACCAGCGGGGCACCGCCAAAACTGGATCAAGCTGTATGTTTTTTTCCGGGCACCTCAACTACTGAGGTCATTAGTTCCGTAAGTGTACAGCGTGTTGTCTATCGCATTTGGCGGCGACGCTCTTTCCCCGCGAGATTCGGCCCCGACCTGCACGTCGGCTTGCGGGGTTTTCTCCAACCAGGTATTTCCCTCCAGCGGGGCATCGCCCCAGCGGGGACAAGCTCCAAGCTCGCGACTAGTAGTTGTAAAATTTCTCTATGATATTAAAGCAATTAACTAAAAAGTCCCCAAAACGGCTCCAACTTTTTTCGTTACTTTTTTTTAGAACCAAGGTCGCTTAAAAAAGGTGCAGATCTAATTTTCAAAACTTGTTTAAAATAATGCGAGAAAGTATGTGATATCGTATTAACTCTAATATATCTCACACACTTCCTAGCTCCTATGAATCGGCACCTGAATTTCCAGTGCCACTCGAGGGACATTCCTAATGAGTGTCTCCGCACTCCACATATTCCATAAGCTACCTCGCCTTTGAACCTTTACGTTTTCCCCAATGGTGCTCCCTCGCCACAACTCGATGCTTTTGCCATCGTTCTGGGTGAAGGGATCCAGTTCCTCGGTTATATCCAGAGATTATGGAATGATTTCTGTATCTGTGTAGTACAAGAGTGTCTGGAATGCCCCCCCCCACGCCGCGGACACAAATTAAAGCACTCTGACTTACGCTGGTTTCGAACTCACACCCTGAGTGTCCACGATTATCGGTTCTACCACTCCAAGCTACTGACTCGCGAATCACATGACCGAAGAATGTGTATGCGTTGCGGTTTTGTAACTTTAATAAAACAATTGATACTGAAATAATACTGAAGCTGTCGATTTGGGGAATTTACAACGCATAAAGTGATTGTGGCATAAAAACTACGATTTTCAATGACTTACGTACTTTCCATTATGTTCCTTAGCAACAATGCAAAGTTAATTGAGTAATAAAATCTATAAATATGGCATTTAGTAATCAAATTTTCTCAAAATTAACTTTACAAAAAAGATGTAGAACATTATATTTACAGCATGTTTAACTCAATGGTTTAGTTTATTTTATGTAATATTTATATTGAGGAAATTATGTTTAATCAAATTCTTTTTATATTTTCTCAATGATCTGTCCTCTAATAAAGAACGGAAATACGACTAAGAATATCAAGAGCAAAACTTCTTTTATTTTTACATTTTCTTTGAAAAAATTGAAGCCGTTTTTGAGTAAATGTCGTTTGAGTGTGTCTGCAAATACGTAATTTTGAGCTCATTATCACTGAAACATGACAACTCTGACTAGTGATTGTCTATTCGTGAAATTGCGTCTGTAAAACTATTCATGTATCTTTGTATGATATTCAAAGAGACACTTTGTTGGAAGATACAAAGGATATAAAAGAATACCTTCTCTGCCCATCTGAAGTTTTCAACTCACGCAAGAATATCGTTTGTATGGTATTTCAGAAAACACTTCATGAATTAGCAAGCATATATTTGTATTTGTAATCTTGATCCTCTTACCATTAGACGTCTGACCTCAATGTTGGTACATTTTGACCTTTAGATTACTTACCTAGAATATTCATAATAGATATCTGTTAGTCCTAAAACGGTACATGTAATATAAAACATTGCTTGAATTAACACTTTTCTTTTGGCCTCTCTTTTTTAGTTTTTGTTGGGTGCAATAATTCCAGGTCAAGACACTCTAAGAATAGAGTAGGTAAGAATCTTTTGTTAGCAATGACATAACTAAACATCAGCTGTAGATTCTACTTTTATTACAATTTTAGTTGTCTCTAAATGGTCTTTTTTGTATTTTTAATTGCAAGTAATGACGTGTAGATTCAAGATTGCGTACGTTACAAATTCTAATTCTTCAAAGTGCTCAACACAAGTCCACATTCCTTCAGCTGTTCTCCTTACGTAATGTCGTGAAGGCTTACGTAATGAGTAAAGTGGAGGCTACTTGAAGCCCCACAGTACAGAAAGAGCTCCTCCAGACGCTACAAGAGGAGACTCTGCTCGATAGTTCTGTTCTGACTTGCCCCTTATTCACCTGTGGCAGTGCTGGGCTCTCTCCCGTCTGCCTTCACGCACTGCGCGCGCGTGTTGCTCTCGAGGTTGGCCGGGCGCTGAGTCTCCAAGAAAATATTCTTCAGCCACTTCGTCTCTTCTTGATGGTGGTTAACGTACATCAACCTCGACTTACGTCTACCTACTGTTTTCTCTGCGCGCATGCAGGCAGGAGGCGAGTCTACTTCTACTGGACGTCCCAGGCGGTGGATCTTCACGAAGGAGCTCCTTTCGCGCAGCAGATTTTTCTTCGGTGATGTTCAACCCTCTGATTAACTCGCATCCCACCCTCCTAATCAGTAACCAACTTTCTTCCTTGTAGTTTGTTCGTCCTTCGTGGTTAAGGAAAGAAGGAAGTCGTCAGCTACTGGAAGCCCGTCTGGTGCTGGAGGTTTATTAAAAGCTCTTACAATCACTGCAGATCCTTCACGATGGGACTCAACCTACAAAAACTTCAATTGTCTTCCTACAATCCAGCAACAGTTATTTCGTTCAGCGCGTGTGGAGGCAGGCTGTGTGCTGGCAGCCATTCGAGCCAAGTCCGCCGTTGATACCGTTCCCACACAACCGGGCACAACGTACAACCCCTGCTTATCCGTGCTGACCTCTTTGTTCCAACCCCCTGCAATTCATTCGCGTGCCGACGACTACTCTGCCCGCCTGGCGCTACGTCTTCAGGAAGAGCTCTTCGAGGCGGATCAGATCTTCCTTGAAATGATCAAATTCACATCAAGATCAAGTCATTTACCTCCATTCTCTAGTTAATTTTTAACTTCTTTCCGCGTAATCCGTTCGTATTCCGTGCGCCGGCGTCTACTCAAATCCCCCCCCCGGCGCTGGATCTTCTGGAGGGTGTTGCTCGAGGCGCATCACGTCCCTCGAAATAAAAATAACTCATGACCGGTTCAAGTCACTTTCCTCTAGGCCGCTTGGGCCTTGAAAAAGAGGTACTGTTCTGTCCGTTGAGCGCAGGTGCCTGCCCGCTACTCGAAGCGCGGCTGGAGCTGCGCCTTGAGGAAGAGCTCCTCGAGGCGCAGCAGGTCCTGCTCGAGGGCGGCGCGCGGGTGCCTGCCTGCTACTCGAAGCGCGGCTGGAGCTGCGCCTTGAGGAAGAGCTCCTCGAGGCGCAGCAGGTCCTGCTCGAGGGCGGCGCGCGGGTGCCTGCCTGCTACTCGAAGCGCGGCTGGAGCTGCGCCTTGAGAAAGCTCCTCGAGGGCGGCTGGAGCTGCGCCTGAGGAAGAGCTCCTCGAGGCGCAGCAGGTCCTGCTCGAGGGCGGCGCGCAGGTGCGCCGAGATGCCGAGGCGGCGACACGAGTGCGCGTGCAGGAAGGAGAAGGCGCGCCGGCAGCCGCAGGGGCGCAGGCGCTGGCTCAGCACCCACTCGCGCAGCCACTGCGCCCCGTCCAGCGAGTGCTGCAGCTCCTTCCGCGCCCACACTGGCGACCGCGCGCGCCTGCACGCCCACCCCACAACAACAACAGCAATAACAACAACATGTTTGGCAACTGAGTAAGGGTGAAATAGTCCAATAATCATCTCAGCCACAGAAGTGGTGACGGACCGATTTGCTTGAGGTCTTACAAAAATAGGATTATCAAAAGGAATCTGCATAACCATCGAATAGGCTTTAATCCTACATACTTGCCATTTGTGCGAAAATTCTTAATTGAACGACGGACAAAGATGAATTTCTTCTCCGTCTTTCGTCAGATCTGTCATTACCACTAGCATTTGCCAGAGCCTAAGTCGTATGAATAGATGAATGGTTCTCAATGCTTACTGAGAAAAGTACAGAAAAATAATAATAATTATTCTAATTATAATAATAGTAATAATATACACTGCCAGTCCGGATAGTCGAGATCGCTAAGGCAGTAGTGCAGTGGCGATCTCGGACGGAAGGATCTCGTGTTCCAGTCCCGCCTCGGGCATGGAAATGTTTGTGTAGGTGTGCCGTCCATTCATCCTTCATTACTAGCATCATTCCATCTTCCATCTCCCAAGGACTAACAACGATGGGATATAAAAATCGAATTCAGCCTAATGCTGATCCCCCTGATTAGTTACAGGCAAGAGTTGCAACGTGATAAAATAATACTGAGCCCGTGCAAGTGCATGTCCTGCGTGGACCAAGATGATCTATTCGTGAGCAACAACAACAATAATAATAATAATAATAATAATAATAATAATAATAAAATTATTTAGCCACGCGCCACCTGTTAACTTGTCTAGCTATACCATCTCCAAGTCAAGATCATATAGAAAGTCACCCAGTCTTTGAAACAAAGTTCAGAAACTCGAATGCTTCAGCGCCCAAGCGGATTCGCCAGAAGCGCAGTTCCGCTTCAACGAGCCCTAAATCATCTGATGCATGCTGCTTCAAGAACCCTCATCCCGACAGTGGATGAATACGAGAGAGACGACATCAAGAACTGGAAGAAGCGAACTGATGCCGGCAACTACCAACTTTCAACATGTATCACAAAGATATACAACTTCTTCCCATCCATAATAGCAGTCGAAACACAAAACGACTTTGATGTCGATTTGCTGTCAAAAGAACAAAAAGCCAGCTTAATGGCTCAGGGCATCAACTTATGTCACTGAAGTGTCCCAGACCCGGTGGTCCTAATGTTCAGGTCCAACGGTAGCAGGATTTTCGACTGTAGTTAGATAGCTAGATCGAATTCAGCCCCTGTGTAGAGGAAAAATTCTTCCGGCTCGCCGCTCTATTCAGTAGTTTTCTGAGGTCTCTCCGATAATCACCAGGGGAATGCCGGAGCAGTACCCTATTAAACCAGCATGAATTGCGCGCGATTGTCCCCTCCTATTCATTACCCTATCCCCAACCCTTACTTACACGCACCTTACATCCATTACACCTACACATGTCGGGCGACCAGTCGGAAGCATGACCATCTTCTGGTGGTAACAACACTTCACTTGCTAGTATCCACACATCCATTAGAAATTTGTAATGACTGAAAAAATTAATGCACCAGGAACCAAGAAATAATCAAGAACCAACATACAATCTCAAATGATCCAGAGACAAACTAGTGGTGCTACCACGGCACACACGTTTTCGCGTTATTTCTACCTTTTGGATGTTCGCAAGTTAATAAAGTTTCACAAAAATTAGATCTGCGCTCATGTTTTAAACGGACCGTATTCTATCCGGAAAAAATTAAAGAAAAATTTGGAGCCTGTTTTGAGATTTTTTTTGTAAATTGCATAATCATCAATCAGAAATTCCTCGAAAACTACTCGTTTATTCAAGAAATTTCTAGAGATTTTTAAAGATCTAATATTTTATAACAGATTTAATTGAATGAAAAATATTTATCTTTAATATTGTTCATTTGCAATGTTGCAATTTTTTCAATTTTTCAAAATTACAGTTTGCCGAAAATAGGGTCAGCACCATTTTTTACCGATCTTAGATTCATACGAGGAAAAAAATTAGAGACAAAATTTTGGAGCTATTTTTGAGAGACAATATTTAAAAATTGCATGAGTTTCACTCAAAATTACCCGAAATGTATTCAGTTTACAAAAAATGCTGCCTAGGATTGAGGAAGGCGGAAAAACAATAACGTATTACCTCGAATAGAAATTTTCATTGCATCTGGCAGTTGGCAAAAAGTATTGCAGTGTTTACCATCCGGAAGAAAGCAAACAGGACACACTTTGAGGATATCTGGGAATCTCGACAAAGCCACAATAAATATGGGGGTTCTTCACTGAGGAGATATTCCGTACCTACATCATTTACATTATTTGTTAGTAGCGGACCCGGTAATTCTTTACTATAGCTGTGAATGATGTGAAAAATCAAAATTTCGAATCATGTGCACCGTTAGCAGTTGGTTCAGACTTCCTGCCTTCTAGATCCCAACTTAAATGTTACTCGATATTATGAGTCGAAGCGAAACGTGTAGTTCAAAAACACATCCATAGATCGCACTTCAAGTAAGGTGGCTCGGCACCGAGCCCACATAGTTTATTAACCTTGCATAAACAACGCCCACACACATCCGATTTAATTCAAATCACTCTTTATATACTCCCGATAGTCAAAAGAACAAAGTGTGAAAATTTCGGCGAAATAGAGCTAGTTGTTTTGGGGTTTATAAGCGACAGACATATGCACATTCCGTTTTATTTATACATAGATTATATGTTGGATTAATCCAACCCATGTAATATTATTTTATCAATATCCAAAGTTGATTCTTTTTATTTCTCATTATTTTTGTGCAATGTACATAACTAATCGAACAGTACGTCACCGTTCACTCAAAGATTCCTGGAAAGTCTTGCAAACGAGGCATTCGCAGCTAGGGTTGCAGCTTTCCACCTCTCCCATCTCCTCCGAAATATCCTCCAACGACGAATTATTGTCCATGATGTAGAAGTTGACTGGGTGATTTATAAATGAACACGAGTAATTTAGGTTTTCCAGGAAACACAGTCATTATTAATGTGCGATTATCGCTAATTGTTGGGAAAGTGCTGATTTTATTATCTTCACACTAATGCTACAGTTTAGTGCGCACCATAATGATAGTAAATTGTGCGCACTGTGTGAACTAATACAGTTCGAACAAACTTGTTATTGTGAGGGTCGTTATTTGTATGTTCTACTGATTTAATGTTAACTAATGCATGCATCATGCGTCAACAAAGTTTGTAAGTTTTGCAAAATACATATTTTTCTTCAATTGAGGCACCGCAAATCCGTACGACCTTTCTGAGCAAAAAGCCCTGTACAAAAATCTGATTTTACTAACTGATTCCGCTGCGATAGAAAAAGCAAAACAATTTTGTATCTTGGGATTCACGACCGAACTGAAATTTCAAGTCCAAGTAATGAGTGAAAAGTATTCGATTCTATAATCAGTGAAAAGAAATAACTACTAAATTATGATTAAATACACTGCATTAAAACATGAAAACAATATTTTAAAGTATCAAAAATTGAATTTTAATTCAAGTTTATTTTCTAGTAGCCGTACAGTTTCTTATTTTATATATTTAGCTAGCAAATAAGCTTTAATAAGATAATGTAGTAAAATAGAAGTATATTAGATTATAATATACCGTATTTTAGTATAGCATAAATAAAAGGCAATATATCTGAAATAGCTGCTGTAGCTAAAACGCAAAAAATCTAGAATATAAACTAAAATGTGAGTTTTCTGTAGTATTTATTGAGGCCTCCAGTTATAAAACTAAATAGGCTTTTATTAGGCTTTAACCTAACTTATCGTTAGTGGGTTTAATGTCTGATCCTTCCGAATATGCATTCTCTACACTTAAGAATCGTACAATTAGTCTCTGGTAAATAGGTCACACAAAGGTTTAGATTAAAAGTTATTAAACAATTGTGAAAATACATCGACTGTTGTGCCATCCTTTGTATGAGACTCATTATTCAAAATAAAGTGCATAGTTTCCTCAACAAATAAAACCGGAAGTTCTGCAATTCATTGTAAAAATAAAATAATATTGAAACCTTCAAAAGTAGCAGGCACAAAAAAAAGTTGTCAGACCCAAAGACTTGGTACATTTTTATCTATGAATGTCGACGCGCTGAATGCAAATCTGAGGCCAGTATTCCGCCACAACTCTCTGTTGTTGTCTTTTAAATCGCGAAAAAACATCATGAAATTGTATTTTTTGTTTTCGGGAGTTGTTGTCAGTCTTGATACAGGTTTCTCTATGTATTTCGACGCGGTGACTCCGAATCTGAAGCTGAATTGCACTACCACCCTCCATTTTCAATCGCATAAAACCACTCTCAAATTTACAATCTACTATTTCACGGTGGTGTTTTGCGATTTAAAAAAATTGGAGAGTAGTGACGCAATTATGGCTCCAGATTCGGATTCAGCCCGTCGAAATACATAGAGAAACATTGTCAAGTCTTTGGGTCTGCTGGTGTGTGTGTGTGTGTGTGTGTGTGATGTGTGTGTGTGTGTGTGTGTGTGTGTGTGTGTGTGTGTGAGTTGTGAGTGCCTGTGTAATCTTCATTAGGTATCATTTAATACTGTAATCGTTTCTGTAAACGATTTTTTTACCAGCTTGACAATATTATTATGCAGCATGAAACAAATTTCCACGATTATGTTTATTTTTGTATTCAGTCTACTGAGACGAAATAAATCTTAAAACTTTAATTTTGGCTAAATTTTCTCGAATTACATTATAATAGTAATTTGCTCCAAACGAATGACTGATGTGTCAGAATTGTAAGTTACGTAATAATGCGTTTTGCGCAAAACTGGTTCTTCGCACACGCGAGTCGTCTTTTTCGCCCGAGAGATAAACTAGCATGAGCACACGACTCACCTCGCGTACGTTTTTGCGTGGAATGCTATTTTAACACACCGCGTGCAATAGATGTTTCACACACGTTTCGCGATGTTTCACGAACTCTATGTAGTTTTTTGCGTACTATTAGTTACAATGAAAGAAAAGCACGAAAAAACCTATTTTGCGGATGGCGTGTTCAATAAAGCTTGTTCGTCCAAAAACACTTTTCTTATATCCATTCAAATCTTGGCGTAGACCTTGTGCAGCATGCACAAAATTTTCGTAATATGTAAACAAGAAAGAAAATACACGTTAATATTTTCTCAAAAACAACTGCGAATTTTATTTTTTTCTCGTAGAGCAAGTTAGCTTAATAATATGCCACAGGTTCGATCTTTATTATAACCTTCAAAATTTTGAAAATTACATACGAATCTTGCGCGCTTCTTTTTCTAAAGTTTTCACGGGATTTCTGACGAATTTGTAGGTTATACGTTGATGTTATGAATTTTAATTTTTAATGATGAGTGAGCAGTTGGTCTGTAAAGTAAATCTAAGTAGCATGTGCCAAATCATGTAAATTAATTAAATATGTAAATCAAAGCATAAGTAGTGTTATAAAAATTAAATGTACAATAGTTCAATTCAACGCACACAAGCAAATGCCAAAAATTAGTGTACGTCACAGAAAATATAGTATCTATGTGGCTTGAAATTCGCGCTGATTTCCATAGTTCAGCGCATTGATCAACTTTAATTAAGTGTTAAAAAAGAGGACGCCCACTATTACAAATAACACTGAGATTGCAGCATACTGGATAGTATTAAGGCCGATGTATCGAAAATGTTAGTAAGTAATGAATCAATCTTTATTTAGTATCCTAATTCGTTCTTGCAAGACCTGAGTGTCCTGCAGCGCGCTCCCCTACTCAGCGGCGGAACCAAGCAACTTTTCCTCACTTTCCCGAAGTCGAACCAAAAGCACGGCGTGCATGCTTCTTCCGCCGCTCATGACGTCCACGTCTGCTACCGTCTTCCAATTTTACCAAGTGCCAAGTTTTAATCATTGCACCCATATATCATAGAAGATGGATGGTAAAGAGGAACTCAAAACTGTAAGTTTGCCGTTAATTGAGTTGATAGAATGTACAAGTGGTTGTGAAAAGAAAATGTACAACTAGACATCCCGAAACTATTCCATTACGATGTGCACGTGTCTACGCTTAGTGTCGAGAAGTTTAACAATGTTATTGCAATATTTGCTACGTGATATTTGATGAAGTCTTAGGCTTTCGTGGCCAGTCTTACGAGTACTCTTGGCTGACCGGGTGTCGCCGCGTCGAAGGAGCTGTGATGCTGATCTTTGGACCACCCCTGACGAGAACCACGATAAGATGGTGGAAACGTCAGCATCACAGCCTTCGACGCGGAGAGGGGGAAGGGGGGTACGCGGAGGTTTCGGAGCACGGGCTAACCTCGAACACGAATCCTCCGCTTTGTTAGGTCCCATTGCGTCACACGGCATGAAGGCCTAGTCTGTAATTATTCGATATGAAGTCAACAAACAACTAGGCATATGATCGCTTGGAAAAGAAATGCCGCCCTCTTTCCCACATTTGTTTATAACAGTCTACTGTTAAACAGTCCTGTCAAACAGTCAAATCACAACAGTCAAACCCTGACAAAACAGTCAAATCCTGTTAAACAGTCTACTCAAAATTTCTGTTCTTTTTAAACATTTCTATTTAAAAATACCTGCTTAACAATTTCCGGCAAGTAACTAGCGCGTGCCAAATGTGTGTTTAAATGATCGCAGCTATGTGGGAACAGCATCCGATGGTGCCACTTCCGTTCGCACGTTGACAATATCGTTTCCCTCCCGTTATTCCCATGGTGGAAAGAGATGGATGAGCTCCTCCGGTGCACCGATTTTTGCTCCTTCTGCACAGCACCAGTTTCCGTCACGAACCACGTGACCACTTCGTTTGAAAAGCGAGACGAGACGTCGTCCGTCATGTTTCATGGAGTGCAAGATGTGTGGAGAAACATTTTTTAAGTAGCATAAAAGGACAATTTTCAACGGTAACCGACCAAAAATAACACGACGAAAGGGTAATTGCAACAAAAGATGTAATATTTAAAAATGTGCTTCTGTGTTTCTGTTTCAATGACTTGTAAATGTGATAATTTTGCCTTTTGAATTTCACGCTAATATTATGACGCATACTGAAATCTGAAGCTCATTGGCTGAAGTCGGATACGCAAGAAGCCACCCATCTCATTCCCCCATGCTTTCCACCAAGGATATTCCGATTGAATTTGATACATTATCGATGTACCATCTACAAGATTTAGAGTTAATATGTTGTGTTTAAATCTTTGTTTAAATATCGGTTAAACAGTTTTTGCCAATGACATTTAGGCGCGAAATTCAAATGTTTAAACTGAAAAAATTGGTTTTAATTTTTTTTTCACTGCCGTCCACATTGTTTAAAAATCTGAAAAATATGTATAGAATGTTATAAAACCATTTTAAAATTTTTTTTTAAAAAATTTAATTTGTCCTATAAAAAAATTTTCTTTTTTTTCAAAACGTCCGGCGGTCCGTCCGTCTCTCAGTCTGTGTGTGTGTGTGTGTGTGTGTGTGTGTGCGTGCGTGTGCGTGTGTCCGTCCGTCCTTTTCGCGCAACATTGTGCGCAATATTTACAATTTTAAATAATTCAAAAAGAAGATTTTCTCAAAAACTGCTCCAAATTCTTTCTTTAAACCTTTGGTAGAGATAGTGCTAAATGCACCCTACAAGATAACATAATCTCCCAGTGGCGGATTCACACTTGGGCGCCCTTGGGCTCTATACTCCATGCCGATCTTTTTGTATTCTTTATTTTTTAATACAGACAATAAAGTTTGAATAATTTAAAGAATTTATTCAACTCACAAAACTTCAACTTTTTTATAATAAAATATATATTATTATACGAAATAAACTAAAATCTCTCGTCTTGCTAATTGGACACCGAATCGGTCGTTGAGATCATCTCAGTATACTGATTTAAAAGTGTCGCATTCTATTGCCTACAAAGCGCATATTCTATTGTAAGCGCATTTAGTCGATATTCGGCCATTCTGATCTGAAGTAGTTTTTCACACTTTCAAACATGAATAAGATCTTTCAGTGATGCAGTAACTCACTGGTGTACAGACAATCATCAGATATGCAGTATCAACATTGGAATAAACCAGGTTCAAGCATTTTTACGAAGAAATTTCGTCAAGTCAATTGGCGACAAATTTTCAGTATTTTTATAAGCCAGTGTGCATGGAAGTGTAACATTTCATTTCCTAATGTGCCTTCTAAATCAATGTCAGAGAAACCTCGGAACTAGTTTCATTTTTCTTATACATTGCTTACATTCAAATTTCAAAGTTCTAAAATTATAAAGAACTTTCCACTGATCTTCTTGTAAGCTTTGTTTATTCGATTTAACTCGCAAACTAAGTTATCTAAAATCACGTAGAACATATTGACTTTGAAGTCATCGCGGTCAATTGTTCGTTTAGTAATAATTAAAAGTTACACTTTTTATCGATTAAGTTAAAACGTGGTCATGTAAACCACATATTTTGGGCAAACAAAAGTTCAAGCGCTTTTTTGATCATTAATCGACACGCATTCTTTCCCGCCCATATTTCACGGAAAATTACGCAAAAAATACTCAAATTATCGAAAATTTGTACATGGCCTTATTTTAAAATCTATCTTTAAGGAAAGACTACATTAACGTAAAAAATCTCTATATCTAATGATGTAGTTGTAGGAAGACGCCGAAAAAAGTTTGAACTTTTGCAATTTTCGAATAATCAGGGTTTTTAACGAACATGAGAACTACACCATTCTCCTAAACGTCCTTCACACTATCCAACAACAAAATTTAATAAAAAACGATAGAGGCATTTTTTTGAAAATGTGGAAAATGTCCCAGGGGTTTCATGTCGATTGGGGAATATCAACTTTGGAGATAATCGGCTGTACGGTTTAGCCGCTAGCGTCGTTCACAGGCGGACAGACGTTTTGCCGTCATTCGATTTTTCGGTATCAAGGACCCACAAAACATGGAGTCAGGCTACACCATGTGTTAGAGGATTTTTTCCAAACTTTTAACTTCTGGATTTATCCCCTTTTTCGTTCTCAGGGCCCTGTGATAAGAATTTTTCTGGCAACAATTCGCCGTTTTTTCGCGCGGCATTACATAAATTTCTCTCTACCGCGGTAGCGGTAGCAAGTAAAAATTACCTTTGAACAATTTTTCAAGAACACAATAATACCCCAAAATGAACTTTGTCGTATTAAACAGTGCAATTAACACTATCCGTTAGAAAACTTTGAAGAAAAACTTTGAAGCCATTTTTGAGCGTTTATGAAAATGTTATCCTTACATACTGACTTTCTAACTGTAGGGTATTTACGCTTCTAATTGTAGGGTGCAAAACTGCCTTTATCTCCTCACCACCTCACCAATATTAACCACCTTTGGAATGGATCTAATGCATCCTGGCGTATGTGCGATGGCACAGTGCAAAAGAACCCTAATCACAGAATTTACGACCGAAAATTCGAGATCGTATTGTTGAGATATTTATCGTCTCAATTCTACAATGTAAAAATGGAAAGGAATAAAGGGAAATGGAAAAAGAAGACAAAAATAATAGGATACTATATTCTTCCGGTTTTACTACGCAGATGTGTTAGGTAATTTCCTGTGAAAGGGATCTTATGTAAAAGCTGTGGAGAGATTTGGGCAAAGGAGCAGTCGCGCATGTTGGGGAGCAAAATTGCCACTAGAGGGCGAAAGCGGCGTATTCAGAAGATGCTGTGAACTTACAGATAGATTTGAGCTGACTCGGCACGAAATCTCAAGAAAAAAATTTTAGGTGACTAGGTTCTTCTTTTCCTGTACAGATACTCGGATAATGTCCTGTGAAAGGGAACTTGTGCAAAGATGTGGGAGGCAGCAAAGGGCAAAGGAGTGTTGCGGTCACCCCTATCAGGGAGCGAAATTGCCGCTAGAGGACGCGGCAGCCTATTCGGCACATGCTGGAAGAAAAATTGACATATTTGTACAAAGACATTGTAATACTATAGATTTGAACTGCGGTCGACAGGGAAGCACGAGAAAACATATTTGACTTATCGAGTAACGTCCTGCGAAGGAGAACGTACGACAGCAGTAGAAACAGCGATTTAAGCACAGAAGCGATCACCTGTGTCGGGGAGCGACATTGCCGCTAGAGGGCGGAAACAGTCTATTGGGAAGTAGTTGGGAGCCCGCACATGGACAGATTTGAACTGCATTCCGCAGAAAGCTAGAGAAACTACCTATTGAGGATGAACAGCAAACTGAAATCTTTCCTCCTCTTAGTGTCTCTAGTTATTTATTCAAATCACATGAAAAAAAATCCTTAACATTATTTGAAGATCTAAAATTAATGGATAAATTGAATTGAGAAGCTAGCTTTTATTTTACAGGTTTAGTACAGGTTCCAAAATAAAGGTTATCTTTGTATTGATCTAAATATCATATTTTTTAAAATTCGGAACAATACAATTATTTTAATGCACTTTCTTTGTAATCCACCCAATATTTAAAGAAAAACATTGTAGGCATTTTCTATAAAATTTGGAAGTGTCGTAGAAACTCCCCCTTCCCCCATAATAAACTTATTAATAATATCCGGTATTATTTATTTACTTAGTCAAAAACTATATGTGACGATGGGGTAGAAAATCATCTGCGCACGCTTTCTTGAGTTTCAGAATCCCTTCCCAACAATTTAACTTTAATAGTTGAAAGATGAAAAAATAGTAATAATAATAATAATAATAATAATAATAATAATAATAATAATAATAATAATAATAATAATAATAATAAAAGCTGAGGTAAAACGCCGAAACTTGAGCATGTGCTGCATCGACTATAGAAAAGCATTTGATTCGGTACCTCATGAATGGCTGATATACATTTTGAAAATATATAAAATTAATACAAAGGTTGTAAACCTGCTCGCTGCCTTAATGGAAAACTGGTGCACGGAGATTAATTTGAAGAATTGTACATTTAAGATTGATATTCGTCGAGGAATATTTCAAGGCGATTCATTGAGCCCTCTATGGTTTTTTTAGCTATAAACCCCCTATCACAGCTTCTAAACAAGAAATGTCTAGGGTACAGACTCCGACTGAGAGACCCGACTGCCCGAATAAGCCATTTATTATTTATGGGTGATCTTAAACTGTTTGCCGAGAGCCATAACCATCTGAAAGCGTTGAAGTATGTGACGCGGGTATTTAGTGAAGACATTGCTATGTCCTTTGGATTTGATAAATGTGCCGAAATGCACCTAAAAATGGAAAATTGGACGAAGTACCTGATGAAACTTGTGATTTTCGACATCTTTTGTACGACACTTATAAATACCTTGGTCTCCAACAAAATAGACAAGTGAACCACACAAATATGAATTCGATATTCAAGGAAAGGTACTGTGACATACCGATATGTCACGTTAAAATAAACTAACATTTATTTGTAGACAATATGGTGGAACATGCATTACGAAATATCACGAGAGCTAGAGCTTAGCAACGACCGTGAATAAACAATGTAGTTTTTGTTTTTTCTAAATGCATTAAGAGTTGTCTGGATGCCGAAAGTAGAAAATTTGGGATTGGGCGAAGAAGTTTAGACGATCAAAAGGTCAGCTACACCAAAATATAACGAACGTATGGATTGGCTGGGTGAGAGAAGGACGGTCAAATGTTATGAAAAAAAAAGGAAGGTAATTTAATACGAAGTCTTCGAGGGGTGAATCATGCAGGAGGATTTCATTTCTGACCGGCATCGCGCTTCTGAACTGATCGTAGGTTCGTGAGAGGGAACGAGTATAATCCAGATAGTCAGAATTGGGTTATCAGTGAAATTTTAAGGACAGTGAATGATATTGCCGATATTTTCATGTGGAAGTAATATTGATGTATAAATTGGAACTTTGTCGGGAGTGGTAATCGAGTTCGGGACTATGTCATAGGACGTAATCGGACTGATAATTTTGATAGTTTGAGACCAGCTTGGATAGGGGCAAAAGAGGATTTCTTGGGACTTTGGACTACGGCAAGCTCACAAGATATTTCGACTGAGAAGTCTACGAGGGACATCAACGAAGAATAGATAAGTTAACCGCGGTATAAAATTCTAAATTCAAAGATATCTTGATCAAAGGCATAACATAAATTCACTAAATTGTTTGCTAAAAAGGTAAAATAAACTTTGTTAAATTTTGTTCTTTAGAAAAGAAAGTGATCTTTCATTTAGTCAATCCAAACAGAAATGAACTAGGAATAGAATCATTCTATTTCAGATTCCCAGCTGCGCTGTATGGTCAGCGGATCCTATAATCCATTATAAAGGTAATAAGGATTATAATATATCGTGACCCATTGACCCAGCAAGCCGGACGCTAAGATCTTTGGCAGATATTGATGTAGAGAAAATTTTGTATATCTCAGTACAAATCAAGAATCACAAAGTTGAACAAAAAGTTGTACTCAAGGAATCTAATAAGTGCTATTAACACCTACGCTGTCCCAGTATTGACATATTCCTTTGGTATTCTGAAATATTCAGACTCAGACATTCGGGCACCGGATATGATTACTCGAACCATCCTCACAAAATTCAGAATATATCATCCCAAGAGCGCTGTCGAAAGGCTTTATCTTCCCAGAAACCAAGGAGGTAGAGGCCTGCTTAATATCTTCAATATTTGCAGGTCACAAGAAAAGAAAATGCGGGTGTACTTTCACCTCTCGGATAGTGTATTACTCAGGGTTGGCTCAATTTTCCCAACCCAAAAATACCCACCTGCTTTTTTTAAACCCACTTACAAAAACATTTAAAAAACAATAAACCCCAGGAAAATCCCACTGTAAAAAATATGAACAAATTTTCGTTGAAATATATCAATATTAGAATATTTATTCATAAAATAATGTAATACATACATTTTAACATCGCATATATTATTTTAACATATTTTGAACACAAATTATAAACTTTTTCATTTAAAATATGATCTATAAATCTAAATTTATAATTAAAAAAACTGAATTAAACTGCAGTAGGCGTTCTCAGGTGCTTGTGAACTTTGACCAATTTCTCCGCTTTTTTCTTTTCCCAAATTATTCCGTAATTTTGACCAAACAAGACCGTAAGTTGAAAAAATACGTTCGATCGCTGCAGAACTTGCTGGACAATTTGAAATGCTAATCATGAAGGAAAAGAACTCAGCAGGAATTTTGTCAGATTTCGAGCATTTCGATTGCATCAGTAACCAGTATTTTGCTGGTGTAAACGTTTTCTGACAGAATCATAAAACATTGATGACGGGTAATAGTCGTCTTCGATTCTGAACGCCATAACAAAGGGCAGCCAATCAGCATTTATCTCAAGAATTCAATTTTCAGCTAAGTCTTCCTGTTCTTGAGTCAGACGTTTCCCCTGGAATCGTGGATCCACTAAATTCGCAAAGAAATGACAAGGTTGTAATGCGTTAGTCATACGTTTTTGTATTATATTTTCATGACATATTAAATCGGCATTCCCAAGCATGTCCAACCACAGTTCTACAGATTTTGCTAAATTGGTAGAGACCGCTTGCATCTTATCGAGTACGCGTCCAATTTCAAATAACTGTCTATACAGGTTTGTAGCTTCCCTGAGAATGGATACATTTTGCAAAATTATTTAAATATTTACAGGTACTTCATCTCCATTTTCAACGAGAATTTCAACGTTTTTACTGTAATTCTCAGTAAATGTTCGTAAACATTCGTTGTATGAATTCCATTGGGTAGCATTTGGAATTTGGGGCATACAACCTTCCTTTTCGTTCACCCATGTAGTTGATGATTTTGAAAGTACTTCTGAACTTCCATAATGTGTTTTGTTAATGAGGTTGGTATGATTTCCTCCTGCAGCAAATTGATATAATGAGCCGAGCATTCATATGTGACAAGACGAGGATTATCTTTGGTCAACAATTCGCGCATTTTTACCATTTTTGGCTCGTTATCTGTGCACACGGCAAATACTTCTTTTCCGTAACACTCCGAACACTTAATTATTGACTTTTGCATTACATCACAGCAATGATCGGCTGTCTTCTTGTGTGCGTCACAACCTTCAGCATTCAATAAAAAAGTTTTTTTGTCCCGTGTGAATGCAAGTTGCCAAAATCGGGTCGTTTTTTATGCTGGACCAACCATCTTGAAGTAAAGTAATACTGGACGATTTATTTGCAACAGCACTTTATATTTCCTCTTCGACAGCATTTGCAGCTTTATCCAATAATGGGCCACCTATTTTTTTAATTTTTTTTATCCGGACCCGTGTAACCTGGTCGTAATGCGTTCAGCATTTCAGCGTATTCTGGACTTGACGCAGCATTGAATGAAATATTGTTGCTAAAAAAGAATTTCGCAATGCAATAGTCCAGTTTTTCTTTTTGCACATTCGTTGTTTTCACGACGAATTCACGGAGTGACGACTGTCTCCTTTTGACCTCTTGATCTCCATCGACTGAAGACCCCGCTGCAGACGATGCACTGCTACTGAAGAATCAACTTGTGGATTTTTTTTTGCTGTACTTTTCGAGATAACCTCTAATTCTTTCAATTTTAGCACTAATTTCAATGTTACAATATTTGCAAGTAACACTGGTCGAATTTTCCGTTTCAAGTACGTCTCTCCACTCGGGAGCAGTTTTTCTTCCAGCGCCGAATAGCATCGTGCAATTCAAAACACTCTTGTAGAGAACTATAAAAGTACATTATTGCATTGTCACCATGAATAATATAACTAAATGTAGATATATACAATAAAAAACTTAACTAAATTGAACAAAAAATTGGAACAAAAACATTTATTTAATAAAAGTATTTCGATTTTATTTAAAATAATTGTGTAGCTCAAATTGCAAATTATCATTATTGCTTGACAATCATTTATAAGAAAAACAATATCAAATCATCTAAAATGAATTATTGTGTATATATTTGCTTACTAATTTTTTAGGTTATGTAATTGGCAAAAATTCCATTCCAATAAATATATTAGGGATTAGTATATCTCAAATACATATAGTAAAAGAAATTACCTGATTTACTTAACTATTCGGATTAACTGTAAAAATAAATCGTGAGTTGATAAATAGCAGTAACTTCTGACGAAAAAACAAACAACACTTCTACCAACGTACTTTATATTAAGCAAATCACACAAGTCTTTACATAGGAACTTGTTACCAACAATTTCATTTGCAGAATGCCTGATTGTTAGTTGTATTGATTTCGGTTGGTATTAAATATGGCGTTTTCAGTTTAGCAGGTTATAAACTTCGTAACCAATTTTTAGATTGCTGTTATGCGAAAGATTTGAATTTACAATAATTTTGATTGCATTTTGGAATTTCATTTGAACTATGAATTAAGATTTGGTTTCTATAATTACGTAATTAATAATATAAGTTTTTATATCATTATTATGTTTAATTTTAATTATCAAATTGTAATTAAATTATTCAAAATTTAAATCTCGCGCGAAGCAGTAATCTGGAATTCTGGTTTTGAAGTTCATAACCTGCTAAACCGAAAACGCTAATAGTGTATTTGAGCACTAACATTTTTTAATAATAAAATAGAACAGACAATTCAGGCGACATAAGTAAGCCATTATTGTTGTTTGAAAATGTTTGTGCTCGAATACACTAAGAAAAATCGTGTTCAAACCGATTTACATGTGGAACAGTAATGTTTCAGATTTACATGTGGAACAGTAATGTTTCAACCCGCCAAAATGTGAATGATTTTAAACGTACCTTGAATCAGTAATTATCATAATTTAGCTTGTACATTTACGGAAGACAAAAATACCATTATATTTGAGTAGTTTAAATAAGAGAGAGTCTAGTACGTTAACCGTTTAATAAATACGTTATCAATGACGATGCAAACTATTCAGCTCCAAATCTCCAGAAGACTGAAACCAACACTTAAATTGTTTCCCAGATATGTAACATGCAGACAGATTGGAAGAACAAGACCCTTCATGGAAAATATCCTAATCTCCTAAACGACCCACCAGTTGATAAAGTCTCTTCTCTCCTGTGGTTGAAAATGAGATATTTATTTACTGAAACTGAAGGATTTATCATAGCAATTGAAGATGTGGTAATAAAAACGCTCAATTATGATAAACACATACTGAAGAGCAGTATAAAAGATGTCTGTAGAATGTGTAATCAACCAAATGAGAACATCGACCATGTGATTGCAGGTTGCCCAGTTCTTGCCAACACTGCATATCTAGGGAAGCACAATCAAGTAGCCAAAATAATCCATAGACAATTGACATCAAATTATAGACTAATTGAGAATCCTCCACCATTTTACAAATATTCACCTTCACCGGTTATAGAAAGTAGTGAAATAGTACTCTACTGCCTATTGTCACTGATAAAACTGTGGATTATAATCGCCCGGACATAGTAGTGATCAATAAAGTACAAAAGTATGCAACAAGTAGGCTGTCCACTGACAAAAAATCGCAATAAGACAGAATCGGAGAAAATTTCAAAATACCAGAATTTGGCAGCAGAAATCCAACATGTTCGGCAACTGAGTAAGGTTGAAATAGTGCCAATAATCATCCCAGGAGCAGTGACAGACCGCTTTGCTTCAGATCTTACAAAAATAGGATTATCAAAAGGAATCTGCATAACCATCCAAAAAGCTTTAATCCCACAGACTTGCCATATTGTGCGAAAATTTTTAAATTGAACGACGGACAAAGATGAATATCTTCTCCGTCTTTCCTCAGATCTGTCATCACCAGTTGCATTTTCTAGAGCCTAAGTCGAATGAATAGATGAATTGTTCTCAATGCTTACTGAGAAAAGTACAGAATAATAATAATAATAATAATAATAATAATAATAATAATAATAATAATAATAATAATAATAATAATAATGTCAGTATCAACACTTGGGCAGTACTGCTGCTGTCTATACATTTGGTGTTCTTCACTGGACAACAACTGCACTGCAGGAGCTTAATCGAAAAGTTAGGCCCACTCTTACCAAGTACCGCATGCACCATCCCAACAGTTCAGTGACAAGACTGTTCATACCTCGGAAAGAAGGAGGTAGAGGTCTTCTGGATTTTGAGTCCCTTTGCGCGAAGTAAATCAACAATCTTCGCAAATACTTCCTTCAGAAAACGACGGTTGTACATGAAGCAATTTGTGCCACGGGCAAGAATTTTACTCCATTGAACCTCAGTGAAGCGGACTCTGAAGTCTGTGTACCACCAAAGAAGATAGGCTGAGTGGATGGGCCCAGAAGCGTTTACATGGCAGGTTTCCTGCTGAGCTCAAAGGGAACGCTGTGAGCATTGCATCGTCAGTGTCCTGGCTAACAAAATCCGGCCTCTTTGCTGAGACAGAAGGATTCGTCATTTCTATTCAGGACGAAGTAACCTCCACTCGCAATTACCAAAGGTATGTGATTGGGGATATGAGTGTAGAGGACCGCTGCCGATTTTGCAATCAACGCGGCGAAACCCTCCAACACATAATGGGCGGGTGTTCAGCATTGACACAAACAGAATATCTGAGTCGGCACAATGACGTTGCTGCGGTTGTCCATCAGGCCCTGGCTGCAAAGTCATAGATGATAGAGAAAGAAGTCTCATACTACAAGTTCAAGCCGAATTCAGTTCTGGAGACGAAACGGTGGAAGCTCTTGTGGAATGTTGCAATCACCACTGATCGCAGGGTCGAAGCCAACATACCTGACGTAATATGGGTCGACAAGTTTTCACGGAAAGGGATTATAGTTTACATAGCTATCCCTCTAGACCGAAGTATAGCCGATTCCATTGCCGAGAAGAAGCGAAATTATCAGGCCTTGGCTATTGAACTAAGCGACATGTGGCGGTTAGTATCTGTTGAAGTAGTTCCTGTGGTTATCTCTGCAAATGAACTGGTCTCTGAAGAACTAACTTCACCGTCTGCGAGGTTTGGTCTTAACAACTGGCCCACCTGACTTCACCGTCGAATCCTGACCGCAAGCGAAGCAGGTACCTTGGTTCTCTAAAGGTCCCGGTGTCGGCTGTATGGCACCTCGCTAGGCGAGACTTAAAATATAATAATATTAATAATAATAATAATAATAATAAGTATTATTGTTATTATTATTATTATTATTTAAAAGAGCGAGAGATTAACATTTCAAACACTAGATATTTTCGTTTCCGAATATAGAAAACTTATTTGTAACAGTAAACGAACGAACAGATTTGATTTTTCTATATTGCTAACAAAACCACTCACCCTAAGCTCTACTACCACTACAAGCAAAAGGAAAGATCAACAAAACGTGCGCATCTAGATCTTTCAATTGTCGTATTTACCAAGCTTCAGCTCAAAAGTTTCTAATATGACAGTTTTTTTTATCGAATTGTGTCATAGAACCAACCTCATCGATTCTGAAAATTAAGTGTGGATTGATTTAGCCAACATAACGTAACTAATGTATTTTTGAAAGCATGTACAATGCGGCCGCAATAGTGTCATTTATATAATTTCAAACTTGTCAGGCAATTTGATACGCAGGTCCAATTTCTTGATATCTTCTCCGGTCCGATTAACATAAAATCTACTTGAGATTTATTCAACGAATTTTATTCTTAAATTTTACCAAACACTTCTGTCAATCCTTTGCTACGCGTTTTGAATGTGGTTAGGGCCTTCGGCCCTACGCCATTAGGATAAAAATTACTTGAGTCCATCCAACGCGTAATTGATATTGAAATTTGTTAGACAAAATTGATTGTTGACAACACCACTTCCTTCGTTTCCTGTAATATTCGCCAAGCTTACCCAACATTAGACGCTATGTTGTGCACCTCAATCGCCGTGCTGTTGGTAAAACGACGTATAAAACTTACAATTGTTAGATTGGCAACAAATATTAAGAAATGAGGTACGAATGCCGCTAAGATTCCCCGTAAGTAAACTTTGGTCCAGGTCCATACAATTTAGAAAATTTAATCTTTTTTTTTTAATACATAAGAAGTGTGAATGACATGTGACAATACGTAATCACATATTTTCAATTTGGTTTCATTTTTGACATCAAATTTATGAACTATTTTTCGGTGGAAAGCGTTTTTCTTTTCTTTTTTTAATTTGTTGGAACAATCTGTTGCAGTAAGCTTACTTTACATTAACTAATGTATGTTTTGAAGGGAAAATGAAAGTTAAGTTGCTATTTCTATGTATGTACTGATATCCTTATTTTAGAATTTTTTTTAGTTAAGTTTGAAGACAAATGAGTACAGATTTGCTCATCAAAGCAGCTTCTAACTTCCAATTCACAGTTACATTATTTTCAGTAAATTGTTATTTAACACAAATGTCAGGGTGTAGACCCTAAAAAAATTTTTTCCCCTATATAAAAAATAATATCATTCTGGCCATCTCTATTTCTCTCTTTTCGATTTTTACAAAGCAAAAGAAATATGTGTATCATATTGTATATACCTTCACAAAAACTGATAGTAGTATCAATATTTCAATAAAATTGAAATGTTGATATTGGATAATATGAAATGTTTTCCACCACTTAATAGAACAACACATTTTAAGAAAATGTTTCCTAGATAAAAGCAAGTTTTTGAATTTCAGGCTGTGTTAGATTCTAAAGTAGGAGTTCTTACATTACTAAAATGGCAGATGATGAAGAAGAGGTTAGGAAACGAGCTCTTCTCCTTTTGGTGAGAAATGCAGAGTGTGAATGGAATGCACAAAACCTATTTTGTGGATGGTATGATTCTCCTTTGACTGAAAATGGTGAAAAACTTTACAATTTTTAGTTATTTTTATACTGTTCAAATATAAAAGAAATAGTAAAAGCATTATTAAGTCAAATTCCTTGTGAATTCAGGTAAAGAACAGGCAATTGCAGCAGCTGCTATGATAAAAAAAAAGAAATATCAAGTAGATGTGGCTCATACATCATTGCTTTCTCGTGCAAATGATACATTGAAAATTATTTTAGAAGAACTTGAGGTACCTGAAATTCCAATTCAGGTTTCCTGGCGTTTAAATCCCAAACATTATGGTGCATTAACTAGTTGGTGTAAATCTGAAATGGCAGGCAAATATGGAGAGGAGCAGGTATGTGTGGCACATCATAATAATACGAATATTCAAAACATTTTTACAAACTGATCCTTTATTTGTAATAACAGAAAGAGTAATGTTACATACAAATAAATATAAATTTATAATACAATTTCATATTTACCTATTTCATTTATTTGTACGTAATTGAATATTGTATGAAAGAGAATGTATTAATATTCACACAATGATGAAGATTATTTACAGAGAACTCTATTTGAAATATGACACATAACCTAACAATACAGGTTTCAATATTATAAGACCAAGTTCATAAATTTTCATGGCTACTTTCCAGTAAGGTATTAGTTATATATATTATTCATTCATAAAAGTACGTGAACAAATTTGTTTCTTCAGATTATTAAAGTGTGATAAATTCTGCTGAAGAGAAATAAATTTTGAAAGGAAAATAGCGTTTTAATTACTGTACATAATCAATCAAACTCTTTCAAAGAAAACGAAGACATTCTTCTGAAATGTTATAAACCTTTTTGTATGTTAAATGGCTTCCATGGAAGTGATGTGCAAATACTGAATGTCATACCTTGAAATAGAACACAAACTTTAGAAATCTGATAACATCAGTATGTACAAGGAAAATTAAGTGTAATAATTGAAGTAGAAACCAAATTAGCAATTTCTTATTTAAATCAGATACAAGAGAGCATATGCATGGCTTATAGACAAAAAGCATAATAAGAGAATACTAGAACAGGGGAAAAAATATTACATTTTAAGGAAATAGCTTGGTTGGAAAACTCCTAAAAAGACGGTAACACAGAGCACACAATACATATACCTTTTAGCAGATGAAAGAGAAGACAAAGAAGATATCTCCTATAATTTTGGACTCTGGGTTAAGATATATCAATTCAATTGTGAAATTACACCAGTTAAAGAAGTTATAGATACGATTCCCCATGAGAACCCTGAGACACCTCGTACAGAATTAAACAAACCATTAATTAATTAATATTAAATATAATTTAATGAACTGGATTCTATTTATAAGATAATTAGAACATCTCTGAAACAAATAGCTTGATAAATCAAAAGCTTTCAATTTTTGCAAAAGTAATGAGACGTTGACAGAATCAAAACCTTACCAAAGTATGTGAGGCTTAAATAAATGCTATCAATGAGGAAAATAAAACCATTCAATTGAATGTTTTTGAACATCACTTTCTTCACTCACAACAGAAATTCAGTCTTCAACCAGTTCACTAAAACTAGGATAATTTTCTAAGTCATCAATTGATTCCTGTCCCGACTCAAACTATTTTCTCAAATTCTTTGCCAGTGGGGATATTAAAATCAGTGTTGACAATTTAAAGCCTGTTTATGCAATAATGCCAACCGTTTCCAGAAGAAAAAGGAAGGAGGGTGTATAGATAGTATGAAAAGAGATCCTGCAGATAGATAAGAAAAAGAAAAGAAACATTATCAAAGAAAACAAAAGACCACTGGTGTATCCCTGAGTTCAAGTGAACCATTCATCACATATGTGTCTACATTAAATTGCAAGCATTATTTTTTACATTAATTTTTTACAAACTTACATGTGTGCATCCAGCATTTCTTGAAGATTACACAACACATGTTTGTTCCACGATCATTTTTAGTAAGAAACATTTCAACTGTTAAATAGGATCTCACATATTGATATTAATATGATACGCAAATACTCTTAACAAGGATGTAACAAATTTAAAAGTTTAAATTATCATTAATGTAAATAAACCTATATCTAAAACACGTACCTCCAGAATTTGTGACAGTACACCTTATATAGGAAATAGTAGCCAGTACAGATTTTGCCTTAATCGCAGCCCAGAAGGCAAGTTTGAGAAATCCCCAAACCTGTTTTGACAATGGAGTTCTCCATGCTGACAGTTTTCAGCTTGCTTGTTGTTTCAATCAGAACCTATCACATTCACCGAGAAAACTTCAATTTTTTACAGGGAATTTAGATGCGTAACTTACAATAGTAATATTGTGAAAAATAACTAAATTTAATGTTTTAAGAATTTCTGATTATAGTTTTTGTAAAATCTTGTGTTCCTCTACTCCTCATGTTCATAATTTTTCCTTTATTGTAATAGTAGGTACTCCATAAATAATCATTTCCATATCAATACAAAAAACCAATGCTGTGTATCTTTTCTCCTTAATTCAGTGTATTCATACTCTGATTTAAATCAAAGTAATTCAGTGATTGAAACAGCATGTTTTCATGGAGTAAAATATTTTCATGATGTGATTGGTTCAGTAAGAAACTTTTTTCTGTATGCCAATAATCCCAACTGCAGCAGATGACTATATAAGAGATACGTTATTGTAAAAGAAAAACAAAAGTCAAGTAATGTACCAAAGTCACAGTGACAACTTCTTAGGGGAGGGGAGGGAGCAAAATTATCCTCACATATTTTCTTCTCTTGAACGTAATGACCAATTAAGAAATTTGCTTTCAAGCAAACTTTTTTTTTTTTTTTGATAATAGCTAAACTAGGTGTTGAGCAACACGAAAACAATTGAAATTGCTTGCAGAAGGAACTATCAGTCTTTCCTCCTGTCTCGTAGTTATCACCTCTACCTCTCAGCGCTCCTGTGATCAGAAGAGAAAAGCTTTTCCAAGGGGCACTGGAGAAGGAGCTCCTCTTCTGATATGGCATACATGCAAGCAAGCAAACACACATAAATACAAAATGTAATCACATCCTACATAGTCACCTGAAATTTATAATTTTTTGAAAGAAAAAGAATTCGTGACCCAAAACATATTCTCCAGGCATTGAGTTGTCAATGAAAATTATACCAGCCACTTTATGGCTTTCAATTTTATTTTAAATATTTTGCATTTTTAATTACTGTAAAGAAATTTTCTACAAATGTAGGTACTCTTGTGGCGTCGAAGTTACAGAGTTCCACCACCACCAATGGAATGTGACCATGAATATTTCTATGAATTCTTAGATGATTATCGATACAAAGCACCTGAGCAATTGGTAGAAAATATTCCATTTACTGAAACACTTGAGCAAGTTCTCCAAAGAGTTTTACCATACTGGTTTGAAGTGATCATTCCACAGCTCCAGGAAGGAAATACAGTCCTTATAGCAGGTCATGGCAACAGTTTGAGAGCCCTCATGAAACACATAGAAGGCAAGTTAATTTGTTTTTGTTTTTTCTGTTTTTCTGCTATCTGTGCAGTTTTTTATAATAATTACATACTTACATAGGAATATCTGATGAAGGATTACTGGAATTAAATGTTCCAAATGCCATTCCATTTTTCTATGAACTGAACATGGATTCTTGGAAACCTGCCAAACCCATGCGCTATATGACAGATGAGTCAACAACCCAAAAAGGAATTGAAAAAGTGGTATTGCAGGGTAAACCAGAATGAAACAGAAATTAAACATTTGTAAATGTAAATTTAAAATAAAGTACTGGAGTTACTTTATGCATCATAAATCAACTTGCATATAGAATTGGCACTCTTTGAAAACAAAAAATTCTGTAATGTTGTGCATAAAATTTGTTTTTATGTGTGCATTAAGAATGATAAATATTTTGAGTATTTTTATAGCCAGTAAAAATTCTTTTAAAAAGTGCAGTGCAAAAGTGCAAAAAGCACAGATACGTGTAAGTTCACTAAATTAAACCTAATAAATATCATACAAAACATGATTTTTTATGAAAATTCATACAAATATATGTACTTTTTATTCAAATTTTCATGAATACAAGATACTCATTATAGGAAAGAGCATATCTTTGCTAATTAAGCAAAATTTTTGGCAATTATGTATACATTAAAGGTTCATCCTATTCAGTTCATGTATAAATTTATTTTTCTTTTCAAATAATAATTGGACAAAATGGAACACTTAACTGCACAGACAATTTTTATTTTTTTTTTACAGATTTTTACAGGAAACTTGTTTCATATAAAAAAATTAGCATTTATTTTTTTAATGAATTAATATATACTACTTCAAAAGCTTATGCCACTTTGCTTATTACATCATGCATTATAACTCTTTAGAATTTGGCTAACATCATGAAAACTCTTTCATAATTGATCACCAAACTGCATTTCTTGATTTTGTTTTAAATGTTAATTTCAGTAAAGAACAATTTGACTGTAAAAAAATATGAATTCTTTCATAACATCTTTAAGGCAAACCACTGCAGAAAGAAAAAGTTCACTTAAGGATTATCAAAAAGGTCACCATTCATAGCAATCTTCTGCACAGTCACATGATCCCACATGGTACAAAAAGTTGATAATTTTTTGTACCACCTGGGATACTTTCTTAAATTTTCACTTGCTAACATTTAATTTCTTAATATTTTACTCCAAATTATGTATTGAAATCAGTGTTTTAATTAGGCTAATCAAAAAAACTTAATATCCTGTTCTGTATGAATGATTGCATGTAGTACAAATGTACCTGATCTAGGGTTTCAAAAAATCATTAATTTCTTTAAAATAGAT
The DNA here is from genome assembly GCA_964035755.1 of Teleogryllus oceanicus. NCBI lineage: Eukaryota > Metazoa > Arthropoda > Insecta > Orthoptera > Gryllidae > Teleogryllus > Teleogryllus oceanicus. Next base: position 50,075,820 of record CAXIVR010000006.1, read on the forward strand.
TTAAATTTAAACTGGATTTAAATACGTAACAAGTTGTTTCAAATATGGTTAGTTTTAATAATTCCAGGGTATTATTCTTCATAAATAGCCTCTTTTTATTACTACAATACCTGTTTTAGGATACCCATGCTGAAACTTATTTTTAAAATATGTATTGCATGACTTGAATCTCTCTTTCTTACTTGTTTTAAAGATAATCAGAAATCATTGGTGAAAAAATATTCAACTGTTGTTAAGGTTATTCCTTAAAGAACTAAACACAGAAACTAATATTTATATTTTTAATGTGTTGTAATTATTTGCTGCAGAGGTGTTTAGATGAATAGACAAACCTGGTATTCCCTGAAACTCTCCAAAACAACCAGTGATGAAGCCTGTGTGATTTCTGTGTATTGTTGCAGATAACAGTTTCTAAAACTCAAGGGGGGGGAATAAAAACAGATTTAAATCACTGATGAATTTTTAAATCTTCATAATTCTCAGAGTTTTGAGAGTCTCTGAACCACATCTTTATTAGGCTTTATGCTTTGACTATAATATATTATGTGATACTGTGTGAAAACTGCATTTCACACATCCAGAATTATGAGACAGAATTTTCAAAAAGTTTACTAAAGGCAGACAATACACAATTAGAATGCACAATATGTGAGAAATGTGTTTGATTTATAGTTCAGCATTAAAAAAAAAACTGATGGCATTGCTTGATCAAAGCTCACTAGAAAGCTCATTAGCATGCTATGGTTAACTCGGGTATTAGCTAACTCGGGTAGCATGGTGAAACAATTTTCTTCTTCTCTCGGAGAGGTACAAAATTCACATTGAGCAACATCTTATTTGGGAACCGAAAAGGCTGCCAAGCTTGTTTTTATACAAATATTTCAACCCTAAGAATTATTTGTAACAGTTTATAGTCATTGGGTTGACCTTCAATTAAAAACCTGAAACTGAAATTTTTCTGAATAAAATTTTAGGTAGATAGCTATATCATTTACACCCACAATTCTGAATACAATTTCATAATCTTTTTCTTTGAAATTAACATTAAAAAATGAATATTTATTTTAACATTTTGTTAAAAATTATTGTTTTTAAATTTGAATCAACGAAACCTTAACTTGATTCGAATTTTTTTTTAAATCAAGAAATTCATCAAATGCAATAAATTTACAAGTATGTAAAGTCAGAATTCAGTTTCAATGTCTTCTTTAAAAACTTCTTTATTTTCAATCTCTTAGCAGCTGAATATCTAATTCATGACTTCAGTAAAGTTAATGTCTGAATATTTAGTGTCACATTTACACACATGCAAATTAAAAATCATGCACATTCTTTTGGATATTTTTCTTCTTATGCCTGAAATGTAAGAGATACATAATGATAAACAGTTAGTAAGAATTTTGAGATTGCAATTTGAGTATTATTCTTGTTTGTCATGTGGTTTCTGGATATTTTGCAAAAATATTGGTGTAAATGTTATTCTCAATGCAAAATTAAATGTAGTCTATTAATTTCAATAAATAATTTTATTAACATGCATAGAACATGACACTAAAAATGAATTCACTTTTTCACTTACTTGCATCATCATGCTGTTTTGGGTTATAAAATGTCACGTAAATATGATTAATAACACTTTTACTTATTTTTTTAAAAATCCTTCGGTGTTTCTGATGGTTTAAGATTTCAAAATATTAAATTTAATAATCTCTCTTAAACACTTGACAACTATCCTCCATTAACACATTAAATGAATTAACACACAAAACTGATTGAAAGGTAATTTAAGTTTCAATTGGTTGTGGCACTTACATTCTGGGATGTCTGTTGCAAAACGTTTTTTATACTGTATGTACAAGTTGCAATTTTGGGTTAAATGGTTTCACCGAAAAGAAATGTTTCAACCGCCAACGAACGAATTGGCTTCCCCGCCAGAAATATTTTAAATACATCGATATGTGTAGAAATACAGAAATGTAGATTATCAAACGCATACCGATGTCCATTGGACGAATCTTACATACTTATATATGCAGAAGTGGACAAATATCGATCCGCAGTATTCGGTGAATGATTTATTCACGATGCAAGAAACTTCGTGTATATCTTGTATATCTGTCAAATTGGGTACACTCCAATTCATTGATTCACGAGCAACTTAGAGATACATATTTTGAGATTTAATAAATTAAAAATGCATTGTCAGTAATTCTATAAGAATTTCCTCAAATGAGTACAACAAAAATTTTTGTTCGTTTACGAAAGTCAAATTTCGCGCGTCTGGAAGTTTGGAACGGATGATGTTTACAAACACGCCAAGGTTGTAGCGCGCGTGTGGGCGTCTTAAGCATTTCAAGGGCACAAATATAAAACGGCGATAACAAGGTCGAAGGTGGTGGTAAATAAATTCCACACAAATTGAATAGCCGTTTCATTCTCAAAAATGGCAGATCGCCACCTTTGTAATGTATGTTCAGCGCAGCATACTGTTGTTTTCGTTCGTCATGGGGAAAGTGAATGGAATCGAAGAAACATATTTTGTGGGTGGTACGATGCTGACCTAAGTGAAGAAGGTAGGTTTTTTTTCTTAGTTTGAAGTTTTAAAATATTTTTTTAAATCAGTAAACAAAGTCGTAAAACTTTGCCTACATTTTCTTACATTGGAGTACTATACTCTGGAGTGTGTGCCGGTTAAAGGCGTTCAACGAGCTGTCCAAATCGGCGAACAATTAAAGGATTTTGACTTCGACATAATTTACACGTCACTCTTAAGACGAGCTTATGACTCGGTTGAGATGGTTCTGAAGACAATGGGGAAAACCATAAGAGTAATAAAGGCTTGGCAACTGAACGAGAGACATTATGGAGCTTTGACCGGGCTCAATAAAGCAGAAACTGCCGAAAAGTATGGTTTAGAAAAGGTATGTAGAAAATGTATATCCTGTTTACTTATGTAATGCACCAAGAGTAAGATTTGTGAAGTTGCACTTTCTCAAATTGCTTTACAGTTCTATGTTAAACTAACAAAATAAATTAATTCATACCTTTCACATGAATTCACAAATAGGTACAGATATGGAGGAGAAGTTACGATGTTTTGCCCCCACCAATGGAGAAGGATCATCATTTATATGATGCTATTGTCAATAATCCTGTCTTTCTTCAAAATGGAATTGAAGAAAAAGATATTCCTAAAACAGAATCACTTAAAACTACTCTCTCACGAGTTTTACCATACTGGGAGAATGTTATAGGTCCTGTTATTAAGGAAGGGAAAAGGGTGCTTATCATTGCCCATGGAACTTCTTTGAGAGGCCTTGTGAAACACATTGATAGTAAGTAATTTTCACATACACTGTACTGCATTAAAACCAATATTTAAATTTTATTGTTGTTGTTGTTATTGAAATAGTTATTCGAGTATTTACTTTGTAATTAGATATCTAATTATAAGAGAATTATACAGTGATACTGTTTGATTAGTGGTTTTTGCAAATGATAATTTACCTGTATGAGAAACAAAGAATTTGCTTTTCTCCAGGTTTGTCTGAAGAAGAAATTATGAAACTTAACCTGCCAACTGGCATACCTTTCTCATACACTCTGGACAAAAACTTGAAGCCATTGACTAGCAGGAAATTCTTCTGTGATGATGAAACATTGAAAAGAGAAGTAGAAAAAGTTGCTGGAATAGGCACCAAAGAACAGTGAATACACAAAAAAACTAATGTTTAAATTTGGTTTTGTGAACTAATATGTAATATTTACAAAAGTGTTGTGTACGGAAGTGAAAAAATATTAATGTTCTAACATAAAAGACTGAATAATATATAATGTGTCAAACACTAAAGTAACTATTGCAATATTTTAGGTTTAGTGGAATTTTGAATGTTTAAGACTCAACAAATCCACATATCTTCTACTTTTGTATAACTTTTGAGGTCCACTGTTTTGATTACATCAGTAACAGTTTCTCCTTGCTAATTAATCAATTGTAAAGTGAAAAAAATTCATAAAAGGTAGCAAAGTATGCAACTCTTTGCATCAGTATTAATATTCTGTGATATTCCAAGTTATAGATGAGAGCAGATGTGAAATGTTATCACATGAAAATGGAATAAATTAAGTATTATTATTGATATTGTATTGTTTTAATGATTTGTTACATATGTATATTATTTCAAAGATAATATATTTAGATAATATATAAAGTAGTTTATTGTATTCAAATACTGTACAAATCATTTATAAGACTGACATCTGTACATTTTAATATATTACATTGCATTCACAGAAGCATGTTCTTAAATTACTTTTAACTCTTCCTACAGAATTCAAGTGGAATTTATAAGTAAATCAAGTAAAAATGTAAATACATACGATTTGTTCAAAGTACATATTTTAAAAAACCAAAAAGGTAGGCATATTCATAACATTTCAAACTGTTATTAAAAGGAAAAAGTCACTCACAGCCTTCTGGTATTTCATCACAATTATAGCAGAATATGTACTGTTTTATCTAGCATACACAAAAATCATGAGCCTCCGATACAGCAACTAGATCTTTTATCTTTGGCAGATAAACAAATTGTTTCTTCCACTTGTTTCATGTTTTCAGGATTTGATATATAATCTTCAGCTATCATATTAAATAGTGTGTCTGAAAGAGTATAAATGAGTGTTTAAATTTTTAAACCAAACCATATACTATCATGTGCTCGTCAATATTCCTACATACATGCAATACTTACCGACATTCTCTCCTGTTTTACTAGAGTTTCCACATACTTTGCCATGATTCCATCTGCATATTTAATTGCTTGTTCATATTTTATTGCGCGGTCATTAGAACCATCACTAGCAGTATCAAGTTTTGTAGCACAAAGATAAATTTTACATTCCTGTATTACAAAATGCATTCCTTAAAAGAAATTGTTAATATGAACACAGTGCAACTAATGAAGGCAAACACATTACCTCTTCAAATCTTCTCAATTCTGCAATCCAAAACTTTGCACGGTCCCATGAAGTAGAGTTGTTTATATCATAACAAACAATGGCAGCTTTTGCACCTCTGTAATATATGCGACTCATGGCTTCATACCTAACACAAAGTAATATATAATTATACTATTGAACACAACAATTTCCCACTTTTTTTTTATACTAAATTAAGTTTTACCTTTCACTTCCTGCAGTGTCCCAAATTCCTATCACAAATCTTTTGCCTTTTGCATCAACAGGTTTTGCTGCAAAGGCAGCTCCAATAGTCTACGAAGATAAGATGAAGTGGTTTAATACAATCGGTACTGCAAAGTATCACTGTTTTCCTTTGAAAACCATTTTCTGCATACTTAACTTCAGGTTAAGGTACTCACGTTTTGATAAGGTGTATTTCCTCGAAAACGATCATTCACATATCGATCCATTAAACTAGTTTTCCCCACATATTCACTCCCCAACAACACTACTTTCAAATCAACTCGCGTCATTGTGCCTAAATACAAAAACACATCTTTGTCCAATTCACTAATACATCACTCACTACTAGCTCGCTGCGCAATGCTCTGTCACTGGTCACAGGTGCTGCTCACAGCCTTCTTCACACAAAGCGACCAACCCCGATGCCTGTTCGGAGAGTACAGAAGATATCCCAAAGGGAGTAAAACAACAAAAGGAAACTCGGGATTCCCTGTGTATCCGGTGCAGAGAGCGGAATAGTGCGGAATTTGCGCCGAGATAACAGCTGGGAAAAGGTGACGTCATATTTACTGTAAATAGAAAGGACAGACCCATGCATTACAACTGTGCCAGAACACGAATAAAACAATAATTCTTTTGTCAGTATGAGTCGTTATCACAACTAAATCATTTCATGAGCCTAGCTTCTAGTCGATTACTGCAAGGGTTTCTGCATCTTAAAAATTAATTAAGTGTTTCATGCCATTGTGCCGTCATTTATCTATCTTATCTTTTCCGTATTTCAAATAATAGGTTCCTTTGTTAGAATATATATTTAAACAATCTGAAGAAGATATGGCTTCCTTCAAAAGCTCATGACGTTTGCTACTCTTTTTGCCTGCTCCATCTCTGCATCCATTACCTTCTATTGTCCAGAGGATATAATAGCTGTTGGATGATTGGAGTAGTTACCGTCCCACCCACGGCTGACGCCACTGTCACCCGTAGCTGGTTCAGCTGCTGTCCGTCCGTCCGCCCTACAACTCGTGAGGTTCGCGGTTCGCGTAACCATTCTTGTCACAATCAGCAGGACATCATGCACGATGTCGTCTAACAGCAATTCATCCATCCTTGCAATACAGGCCAACCAAGTCTTCCACGTGTGACAGGTGAGCTGTTCTGACGTGTTTGCTTCTTGGGGGTTGATTCGCCGCAGCATGCGATCAATAGAGACTGTTTACTTAGCAGCGCTTTGAAAGCACCATCCCGCATTCCCGTAAAGCATCATGATACAAATTGTTGGCCAGTCATCGATAATTCGATGTTATGCAGGCTCAGAATTGTATTGTTTTGATTGCTTAAGCACATGGGATGCTGGAACACAATTCTTCCTGTATGAATGTGAAGTTTACCCCTTGCTGTTTTCTGTTGATGTGCATCCTTCCATAACCTGCAAATACTATTTTTTTCCCCCATGTGACTGATTTGTAAGCATGTCTTTGTTTCTAAACAACAGAGACGAAGTTGGAAGATATATTGTAAAAAGCACAATTGTTAATATTTCCAGTCGTTCATTTGATCCTTACATCTTTTACTTGATTTCCAACGTCAGGTCCGTTTTTGTTTTGCAGCTTCTGTTGCTTTTGTACAGGAAAGTTGGTTTGGAGAAAAATATTGCTGTTACAAAAATCCATGTTCTTCTCTGATATTCCCGACATACTATTACAATGATTCAGAGGAGTACTTTTCTCACTTACGTCGAGTGAACTAAAAAAATGTATTAGCAAGTCTTATTAATCCCGGTCCCATGTATTTCCCCAGTTTGGAACCTCTGTCTAAGGAGATTTCAAGGTTAAGGAAACAGTAATTTTAATTCAACATTACTGTGTTATTTACTTTTTTCATCACATTAACCTCATCCCTTCAGTAACAATTATCCAATGCGGTCATTAATCCCTCACAATTGAGAGGGTTGGGTTCTAGTGAGACTACACGATATCTTTATAGATTGATATTTTAAAAGGGAAGTTTGTTAGAGGAAATATTCAGATAGTATGTAGACGAAAAAACATGCATTATTTAATAGGGCCTAGTTTATAAGCCTTCCCTGCGTATAAAATTTCAGTTATTGTCATTGTTAAAATGTTGATAAAAATCTTTAAAAATTTGGTGGATGAATATCAAGCTTAGTGGAACCGCAATCATGTATTCAATTCACATTTTAAGCAATGATGCTATTCTCATTCTTTACGTCACTAAAGAAACGCCTTTCAATTTTTACTTTCTCGCTACCGCTGTAGAGAGAAAATTTGTAATGCTGCACAAAAAATGGCGAATTTTCGGCAGAAAAGCCTTTATTACAGGGCTCTAGCAACGAAAAATTGGATAACTCCAGTTGCTAAATTTGGAAAAAAATCCTCTAAGCGTGGTGTAGCCACGTATATATACGGTACTAATTACGTAATATAGAGAAAGCTATGTAATGCTGCGGAAAATTGATTTCGAGATTTCAATGGAAATACACGTTTTGGGGTTCCCTGATACCGAAAAAGTGTTTCTTTTTTCTTTCTCGGAACGTTCGTCCGTCTGTGAACACTACTAGCGCCTAAACCACACCTACGATCTTTTCCAAATTGAACAAACCCCTGTCAATCTGATTCGAGTTGAAGCTTTGAAAGTTTGGAAACAATTCTTTAAAATTTGGGAGTACTTCACATGAAGCCCCCGGGCGTTTATAAAATTTTCTCAAAAACAGCTCCAAATGTTTTCTTTAAATTTCTTGCAAGAATGGAGTAAAATGCACTTTTAAAGGTGGCATAGTTTCGATTTTCACGGTTAACTCTGAATTTTCGAAAATTTCAAAATATTGAATTTTATTCGGCGTCTTCCCGTAACTGCAAAATTAAAGATAGAGATATTTCCTTTTAAATAAAATTTGTTCCTCATAATTATTTCTTTCGTAATGCTCATATAGACTTTTTTTTTTAGAAATTTTAGTACTTTTCGTGCAATAGTGCGTGCAAGATTTGCAATTTTAAACAATTACAAAAACAAGATTTTCTCAAAAACGGCTCAAATTTTTCTTTACATTTTTGGTAATGTTAGTGCCAAAAGAACCGTGTACCATTACATAAACGCCATATTACTCTATTCTTTGTTGTTTTTAAATTTCAAAAATGTATTTTTTTGACTTGTCTCTCACGTTGGTAATATTTACATTAGAGGCGAGTTCTTCACGTTATTATTTTTATGAGTACATGCGCTTTAAATAATGTCAAATAAATCTTCTCGAAAACTCAACAGTTTTCTGTGAAAATGAGCTCAAAATTCCTCATTTTCAGATACGCTCAAACTCCATTTTCTCAAAAATAGCTCTAAATCTTTTTTTCAAACTTCCAAAGGAAAGTGGTAATGGCACTGTTTAGTATGGCGTAAAGTACGTTTTGGTGTATTTTATTTTTTCGAAAATTACACAAATGTAATTTTTTTTAAAACGTGTCTCACGCCGTTAATATACACATTTGCAACGATTTGTAAACATTATTGCATTTGTGAGTGGAAGTTCATCAAATGACTTTAAATGAAGTGTTTCGAAAACTCAGTAGATTGATGTTAGAAAGATCTTCAAATTTCGCATTTTCATTTATGTTTAACGCTATTTCTTAAAAACGCCTTCAAATTTTTCAATGAAAATTGCTATTTAGAACGAAGTTTAAGCCTTCTTTAATGTTCTTAAAATAATATTTCGGTTCTACTATTTGGAATCCGAAAAGTTGAGAAAATGTCAAAAAAATGTACTTTGGTCGGCGATAGATGGCAGCAGGCAAGAAGGAAGAGCAAGACTTAACAGTACCAGTCCACACCAAGGAAATTAGAAAACTTTACTACGAGAAAGTCTGTGCCATTCTGTAGCACCTCTAGTTTTCTTAATGTACAAAAATTTTTATCTATGAAAAAGGAGATTTTCCGTTGATATATTGATATTTTCCGTAGGAGTAGAGGTAGGGGCGTATTTACATATGGGTTGAACTTGCTATAGTCTGGGGCAGCATGTTTTGTGTGGTGTCAAATTTCCCAAAATTAATTTTTTTTTATTATAATGTCATGTTCGTTTGAAACATAACTGAAATTAATTCACATTCTATCTTTTTCTATGTATAGCTAATTAACAATACAATAACTTCTTTATATTTTAAGTTTTATTGTATATTATTTATATATAAATCGTAATCTCTTTTATATAAATAATATACGTTCTCAAGGGGCGGCAAAATTAATGAAGCCTAGGACGGCGACGTGTTTATACACGTCGCCGTCCTAGGCTTCATTAATTTTGCCGTTCCTGAGTAGAGGGGATGAGGATCGGACGAAACTGTTGTCGAAACGAAACGATTCCCAATGTGGGAACTTGTTCTGTGTAGAACTGGAACCTAGAATACTCATAGATTTTGCTGTGCATATGCATAGCATTCAAATACATAAGTAGGTATAGCCCCGTCTTTCTATTTAAAAACAAGCCCCACTTGGAGGGACATTTTGAAACATAATTATTACTGATGAATGTAATTTGGGCACCAGGAAAAGGTTACACTTGAAACCTAATGATTCCTACGTAATTTAAATATCTTTCCTTCCAAAATTATGTTGTGTTAGCTCAATTAATTGGGGTTCGAAGTTCATAATTGTTGCTACTTACTCTGCAACCAATTATTCAATCTGCCATCCATACGGAGTGGTGAGGAATCTGAAAATCTTATTAAAATCTGGATTGCACGTAACGAACATGATAATCAGCTTTCTTTCAACTTAACAAATTAGAATTTATTATAATGATAATCAAAAAGGAATCAATCTTTGGTCATGACCAGTGTTCTCTGTATTACAATAGTCTTGTTATTCATTCGTGGGTCTTCGCTTCTTCGTTCGATGGTGCCCCGTAGAACCTTCTCCGTCGACGCAGCAAAATCTTGCTTCAGTATAAAGTCCTCGCCTTGGTTCCAAATTCTCCCGGCGATGCTATTATAATCCGTGACTTCCGTCACTTGCGTCTCGGGTGGACGCCTAGACACGTATTTTTACTTCCTACAAGAACGCTCTATCCTAATATAAAAAACGATAGTTAATTTTATACAACTGTCAATTACAGTCTTTCCTCGACCTAGTAAAATATATCAGGAGCCGACCCGCTCATCACCGCGTTGCTCAAGCGAATGAATGTTCTTCTAAAAACTCGGAAGCATCCGAATTTTATATATTTTTCTTTTGTCTCTCAAAACAATGCTTATTCCGCCTCTGCTCTGTCTTTCAACCTAACGAAATTGATCATTAACGCCGGTTGTTCATTTGTCACATAGCGACCCCTCGCGATCGTCTATTGACATCCCTGTACTCTATGTCATATAAAATGACATTTCCATAATAAAAATAGTTCGTCATTTTGGTACATCACACATGATAGATAAATCATGTGGCGAGTGTAATCGAATTCCCTCAGGACGAGTTTGTACTCTTCTGAAATTAAGTGGATGTTTAAATCATTTACTTGAATTTGTGCTAGCACGTTTCTAACAGAGTTAATGAATTATTTTGCTTCCTCACGGACTTCAACGGAATATTCCTGTCTCAGACGCTGTTTTTGGCAAAGCATCCTTCTGAGTACTTTCTAAAAGACTATACTAAACCCATCCCCAAAGGTCCCCTCTTTCACGTTGTGTACATCCCTTCGTTGACTGGATTAAGTGCCTTGGGTGAGCGATAGCTTCAGGTTCCTCACACAACAAAAACACCCGTGTGCTGGACATAAGCGCGTACAACTCTGCCAGGCGGAAGTGCAATTGTTTTGTGCGCACGTATGTCGCACTTCCTGTAGCACGCACAATTCAGTCGTATGAAGAAGCCAAAATTTAAACTCGTGAAGGTTTTGTACCGAAAACGGATAGAAAATTTCCGCCTTTCGTAACTGATTGACCTGTATTACATCTGCAATAAAACTGTGAGTAAAAGTTCATATAAAAATATACGCCAAGTATTCGGTGTTTCTCTAGTTGTAAAAAATATTTAAAAGCGGGAATTACAAGTTTAAAACTAATAGTACTACAAAATTACAGAGACTTTACCACATTAGTTCGTAATCTCTTCATTCTTGGCTCTATTTTCAGTTTTGCCCTACCCTCTTTCCAGTTGCTACCTATCGGCGCCTAAAATACAACCGCCCTCGCATTTTCTCATTTTCGGTCCGCCAATAATGGAATTGAAATATGACTTAAAGAATATCACCAGGAGAGTAAAAGATGATTCTACGAGTGTAAGAACAATGTCATTGAAAAATTTGGGTCGGTTTTTTGAGAAAATGTTTGAGCAGTTTTGAAAATGCGCAAATTGGAGCTATTTTTCGCAGAAAACATGCAAGTTTTCGAAAAACTCCATAAAAAAATTGTTTTAAACACTTCTACTCATATCTGCAATAATTCTTGAAAACGTCCGTAATGTCAATATTCACGACGCAAAATATATTTTTTTAATTGTTTAATTGTTGATAAGAATAGACGATTATGGCGTTTATGTCACGTTATTCAGTGACATTAGCACTATCGGAACAAAAATTGCCCGTTTTTTGAGAAAATCTTGCTTTTCATACAACCCATTCATTACTTACAAATTGCCCGAAAATTACTGGTAATTTCAAAAATATTGCCATGACATTAATCAAAGAATCATAGAGAACAAATTTCCATTGAAAAAAAAAACACTTCAATTAGTAGTTGAGAAAGACTCTGTAAAGATTTTTCGAAAATTTAGATAATTCCACGAAAATCAGACACGCTATTTTATGTGCGTTTTTCGCTACCGAGATATTAATTTAAAAAATTTAACGATTTTTGAGAAAATTTTGAATGTGTTGAAGGTTCATGTAAAGTTTACCAAAAAATCAAAATAACCATTTCAAATTCAGGGGACCGCGACGTCAGCCAGATCGTTCGGGGAATGTCGATATTGGTGAAAATCCTGCATTACCTAAGATTTAGCTGCTGACATTCAGTCAGATTAACAGATACAGAAAAACGTCCGTTGGGCCGTCATCCAAAATTGCCTTCATCCAATTTTTCAGTATCAAGGACTTAAAAAACTGGATTTGACTTTACAACGTGTTTGATGAAGTAATTTATGACTTCTTGATATAGGAACAAAATTATCCACTTTTTCAGTATCAAGACCCCACATAAGTTTTTCTGTTGAAATAACGCCGTTGCTTGCCACATTACTACAATGCTTTCCTCTTAAACTATACTTGGATTTTTCTAACGTGGCGGCTGTGGGTGGTATCTCCAAGATGGAATTCGGCAAGACTTTTTGAGACAATTTCAGTCCTGCCGCTAGAGTCGCTTGATCTGCGGCGCTGCTTGATGCGGTCGCGATCATGCGACATCTTGCGGCAAAACAGAATGACACAAAAAGTCGCGCCGAATTCCATCTTGGAGATACTACCCTCAACCACCACGTTAGAAAAAAACAAGTATACGTAAGTAGCATGCGAGAAAAGAAAGAAGAAACCTTGTTGGAAGAAATTTTCTTCAATATAATACAATAATTATATAATACAATATAATATAAATATTATGTATTTTCTGCCTATCATTTGCCCGACAAGGTTGAAATTCATTAATTTTCTCTTCTGTTATAAGTATCGTTTAAACGTTCTGCTAATTTTATGTACAAGGGCAGTGAAATAAATTTTAGTACCTTTTTTTTATGATTAGTTTGTTTAGTGTCTTTTTTTGGGCGTCTAAATTTCATAAATGTGTAATGTAATGCGTTGTGGAACGGTGGATGCAACAAAGAATTCAGCGGTAAAAGGATACTTTTATTTGGTGAGATAATTGGAAAGTACAATAAAATTATCAATATCTGATTGTCAATCAAACTGAAATTGTTGCTGTTTCTCCAGTCCTATTCTTCTAACCAAAATATAGATGCAAGACACCTGATGTCTACTTAGAATAATAAACTGCTGTAAAAAATCATTGGATCTAAAGTGGGTTTGTTGAAAAATAATAACCGTAAATAACGCTCAAAATAACACTTTAAAATTAGTGGTGCTACAGAATGCACGGACTTTCTCGTACTACTTGGTTTTCTAATTTCCTTGGTTTGGGTAACCTTTTCAGACTTGCCACATACTCTGGCCAACTACCATCTATCGCCGCCCTAAGGTTGTTTGTTTGTTTTCCCCCTCAATTTTCTCAAATTTTCGGCTTTCTAATAATAGGACCGAAATATCACTGTGAGGATATTATAGAAGAGTAAACCACGCCCTAAAAGGAAATTTTCGTTTAAAATGTGGAGCCGTTTTAAGAAAATGGCGTTTAAGCATTACTGTTGATGCGAAATTTGAAGCTCTTTTTTACAGAAAACTTTCGTTCGAGTTTTCGAAAACTTCATTGGAAGTCATTTCAAGCATTTTGAAAAAAATGTTTGAACATTTCTGAAAATGCGCAAATTCGAGCTCTTTTTCTCAGAAAACTTTCAAGTTTTCGAAAAACTTCATAAAAAATTGTTTTAAACACCTGCATTCATATGCAAAATTTTCATGAAATTTTTTTAAATTTTAATTTTTTGATAAGAAATAAACGCAATGATGTATACAAATCGCTAGAAATGTGCATACTAAAGGCGTGAGGAATATTTTAAACGAGTGGTGCTACAGAGTGACACAGACTTTCTCGTAGTAGTTTTATATTTGCTTTCGTCTGGCGTAGCCATTCGGACTTGCCACATACGCTTGCGAGCTGCCATCTACCGCCGCCCAAAGATTTTTTTAGAATGTTTGCCAATTTTTCGGTTTTCTAATTGTGGAACCGAAATATTACTTTGAAAATATTAAAAGACAGTAAAACCTCGTCCTAAAAAGCAAATTGCAATGAAAAAGTTGGAGCCGTTCTTAAGAAAATGGCGTTTAATCGTTACTGTAAATGCGAAATTTGAAGCTCTTTTTTATAGAAAATTTTTGAGTTTTCGAAATACTTCATTTCATGTCATTCACTGACAAATGCAATAGGGTTTATAAATCTCTAGAAATGTGAATATTAATGACGTGAGGTTTAAAAAAATACATTTGTATAATTTTTGACAAAACATCAGAATACCGCAAAATGAACTTGATGGCGTATTAAACACTGCAATTAGCACTGTTTTAATAGCACTTAATTTTGGCTGGAAAAGTTTGAAAAAATCGGAGCGATTTTTGAGAAAATGGCGTTTGAGCGGTACTGAAAATGCGTAATTTTAATCTCTTCTTCACGGAAAACTTGAGTTTTCGAGAAATTTTAAATGACATTATTTAAAGCACATGCACTCATAAATAAAATAATGTCAATAAATCGCCACTAGTGTAAATATTAACGACGCAAGAGACAAGTCAAAAAAACATTTTTGTAATTTGTGAAAAAACTACAACAAAAGAACAGAGCAATATTAAGTTTATGTCATGTAATATATTATAGTTCACACTATCCATATCAAAAAAGTATAGTAATAAAATTGATCCGTTATTTATAAAATCTTGTTTTTGTTATTTTTTTTAAATTGCTCACATTGCCCGGTAACTTATAAAAATTTTAAAAAATGTGCATGACCTAAATGAAAGTACTAATTGTGGACAACAAATTTCTGTTGAGGAAAAATTTTGTTTTCAATATGTGTGAAGTTGACGAAAAATTCATACTTTTACAATTTTCAAAAATTCAAAATTAACAGTGAAAAAGAAACTTAGCCACCTTTATACGTGATTTTATTCTATTCGTACAATCAAGTTAAAGAAAAAATTTGGAACCATTTTTTAGAAAATTTTGAAAATGTCACAAGGGCTTCATATAAAGTACCCCCCAAATTTAATGAATGTGTTTCAAAATCGCAGAGCTTCGACTCAGGCGAAAACGACAGGGATTTCTTCAATTTGGAAAAACATCCTACGCGCGGTTTAGGCCCTAGTGTTGTTCACATTTACCAGACGGACGGACGGACGATCGGACGGACGATCGGACGGACGATCGGACGGACGATCGGACGGACGATCGGACGGACGATCGGACGGACGAACGGACGGACGAACGGACGGACGAACGGACGGACAGACGGACGGACAGACAGACAGACGGATAGACGTTTTGAAAAAAACAACACATTTTCAGTAGTAGGGGACCCAAACGTGTATTTCTATTGAAATCTCGAAATCGATTTTCCGCAGCATTACGTAACTTTCTCTTTACGCATATTACTTCGCATATTACTCCGCATATACGTACATATACGACAAAGCTAAAATTACATTTGTGTAATTTGTGAAAAAACAAAAGAATACAGCAAAGTGAAGTTTATGTATCTTAAACAGTGCAATTAGCATAATCCGTACGAAAAGTTTGAAGAAAAAAGTTGGAGCAATTTTTGAGGAAATGGCGTTTGAGCGTTTCTGAAAATGCGGAATTTTGATCTCATTTTCACAGGAAGCTTTATTTAATGCATGTGTACTCATAAATGCAATAATGTGAACAAATCGCCGATAATGTAAATAATAACGACATGAGAGACAAATCAAAAAATTCATCTTTGTGATTTTTTGAGATATAAAAGGTTAGAGGCAAAATACTACCAAGAGTTTAAAGAAAAAATTGGGAACCTTTCTTGAGAAAATATTATGATTGTCATTTTTAAATATTGCCCATATTGCACGTAACATTCAACAAAAACTAGTTAAATTTTCAAAAAATGTACATTTAATTTAATGAAAGAACTAAGTACGGAGAAGAAATTTTGAACGAAAAGTCTCTATCTACAATTTTGTAATAGAAGGAATAAAATTTCATTCATTGAAATCTTCGATAATTCAGTGTTAACAGTGAAAAACGGACCAATGCCATCCTTATACGTGAATTTTACGCTATTCTTTCAACAAATTTAAAGAAAATTTGGAGCCATTTTTGAAAAAAGTTTGGAACTGTCCCTGAGACTTCGTGTACTTCCAAATTTCCAAATTAAAAATGCTTACCTAACAATTGTGTTCCTCATTTTACTTAAACCAATCCTTACAAAATGTGCGTGTAATGTAAATTTTATATTTAGAATATAATGCACAACCCTCTTTACCTCTTTTACCGAGAACTATTTATTTGTTTATTGTAAGCCGAGCTAAGAAAAATTTCGGATAATTTTGGAATAGATTGATGTGAAAAATTATCTTCTTTTAACGTAAGATACAATGATTAATCTGTAAAAACAAACTGATATAAATGCAGATGGCGTCATCAATGCATTGTTATTATATGTTACAATTTGATATTATTTTTAAACAAATTTATGAAGTAAAAATTATTATCGAGGGCAGCTCTGTGAAAATCTAAAAATTCTAGAATGAAAAAATTAAGAAATAAGCATTCATGATTAAATTCTTATTTTAATTCTTACGTTCATATATTTTTCATTTGATATTCAAAGTAAATATATTGTTTATCTAAACTTGTTGCTATGGTAACCAATTTCTTGTGTTTTTCACTTACCAGTTTTGAACGTGCGACAAACAATTGGCATTTAACTTAATATTTACAAACTTTTGACAAAATATTATAAGACAATATTTAAAGAATATTAATTAAGAGTATGGTTTACTTTTCGTTTCCGCATAATCGATCTTTTACTGTGTTGTATTAAAAAACACCTACAGTTTTCATTTTTTTATTTTTATTTTTCGGGTCCCAAATATCTTGATCGAAATATGGCTTTCGGAATATCATAGAAAATTGAACACTTTATCTTTATGGAGATTTCCGAGAAATATTATCTGGCCAGGTAAGACTGTAAATACCTCCCCAAACAAAATAAACACGTTTTGAACAAAACTTCTGACGTAATTTAAAATTTGTGTAATGAATTTCAGCTCCATAACTCTACCCACTGAATCTGTCACAATCCCTCCCAAAAATTTTGTTGTACAGTTTATTTTTCCAACCCCGTTGATAGTTTCTCTAAATAATACGGTTTTTGAAGAAAAAACAAACAAAAAAGAACTGCCAAATTCGATTTGGAAAATCATTCACTAATAAAAGTATTCTTGAGAAATGTATAAGAAATTTCTCCATATTGCTGTTATCTGCTATCTCCATATATCTGTACGTACGTTTTTCCACGAGTAGAATATTGGGGTGATTTAGTAGAAAAAATGTCCTTTTATTACCTCAAATCATATTTAATAAGTTAAACTGGAATATATAAATAAATATTTAAAATTTTCTGACTACAGGTTTGAAGTAAATGTCAAAATTGAAAATTGGTGATTCTATGGCTCTGCTGAGACAACGAAGAGATGCATGTCAGGGCATTTTGATACCCAGGAAAACAAACATCGCGAGGTACAGTAGGGAATGTCTCTGAGAGAAAGTCACTAACTTATAGGTCTTGTAAAAATGATCACTTTTTGCCAATGAGCATACAGTGAGAAATGGCATGTGACAGAGTTGTATGCATTTATACATGTAACATTTGCCCCCTGAAGGTTAGGCAACCTCTATATGCACAGAAGTTCAGGAGATAACGGAATCTCCTGGACTGCGCCAGAGCTTGACCTGCCGAACACCTGTACAAATTGGGCTAATTTTCCTTTTGAAAAAATTAAAAATTTGATATTTGGAAAATAAAATAGCCACCGAAAAACATTTAAGGTTGACTATTCCACTCGTGAAATTAAAACCAATAGTATTTAACTGGTGTCGCCGCTGATAGGCCAAGTCTTGTCAGAGGTTGTGGCGCTGAAAAACAGACAATGGTTAACTATACATACAAAATAGCCTAATCGCGTCGGGGATTAATGGACAATTTCCTAAGCATTCGTGGTATTACTATGAACATTCTTATAATGTACATTGTAAGTTTGAATATTTATCTCACTATGTGGAATAAAAAGATTCAGCCAGTCGTGAGAATGTCTACTACCTATGTTTATGAAATGTATCAAGGCCATATTAACAATTATACAAGATGAGTCACGTAACTTTAGCACCCCCTGTAACTTTTGAACTGTTGAAGTTATTGCATTGCAGTTTTCATGGAAGTGCGTGAGGGAATGGGGCTAATTGATACATGTATTCATTTCTATTCACTTGTATTTTCGAGATACTGGAGATAACTTAGTTTTTTAAATGGAATATACATATTTTTTCAGTCTTAATACGAGCGTAAAAAGACGAATTCAATGAGATACATACTGTTATATGTTAGACAAGCATTTTTTGTAATTTTGAATTTTTTTGCGACTGTGTTTAACGGATATTTTGAATGTAACAGTCCGCCACACAAGGTCACGCAGCGCTTCACCAGCAAACGCTTTATTATGACCCATAATAAAACGGTGAATATGCACAGAATTCTATAAACAAAGTAACATATCAAAATTCGTACTTCTATATCACGCCATGCCACCATGCTGGATTTAGTACATAGTGGCCGAAAAAATGCCCGGGCATTGTCTTCCCACTTCCTCCTCCTCCCCCTCGCAGCTGCACTGACACTGTTGCTATTCGACAAGAGTTCGTTGAGTTCCCTAGAACAAACTGGAAGAGATTATACTAAAAATCACTAATACACTGGAAATACATTAACAAGTAAATGATCTTGGCTGTCCAGGTGAGGCCGCGTCGAGGGCTGTGTTGCCGACGTTTCGACCATCTTATCGTGGTCTTCCTCAGGGCTGTTGTGCACAACATGGTCGAAACGACGGCAACACAGCCCTCGACGCGGCGTCACCTGGACAGCCAAGATCATCTACATGACTCTGGCCGCGGAAGCCTACGACTTCACATTAACAAGTAGTTGTACCCTGCCACGCTTCGCTGTGGCAAATTGTGGTTGCATGGATGAGAAATGAACAAAACAAAGCGTACGTTTCACAGAAGTTTCATTTTGCAATACTTGTCGGTATACAATATTTTTTTAGTTTTTCATTGTCTGCGTACATATAAATGTTATCGGGTTTGCCGACACGGGAACACGCAACATGCAGTTGTCCAGGTGAGAAGCAATCCGTATCTAAATCTAAACCACACAATTCTGAAGATTGACCTTGAGTTTTATTGATTGTGATTGCGAACGCCAATCGAATTTGTGAATTACAATCGTTTGAATGGAAATGGTGTATCGGTCGGGATCATGAGAATTCGAGGAATGAGAACATCTTCATCATTGAAAGGCTCCGTTAAAATCCTTGCTTCCACTACGTTGTTCATCAATTTCTGAACTGCGAGTCGCGTGCCGTTGCAGAGTTTTGGCTGACTAATATTCCGCAACATGAAAATTGGCACACCTATTTTCAATTTTACTATGTGTGGTGGGATCCCAGGCAGATCAAGTGAGTTCAAAAATTCCGTTGGATAATTAACTACTTCATCTGCTTCCACAACCGTTTCTATCGACTTATATGTAATTTCTTCACTTTGAATGCTAGATTGAATAACGTTATTACGTTGCTAGACATCTTTATTCTTTGCGCAGTGATAGCTCGTTCACTGAGCCAATGTGATTCCTATAATTAATTTGAATATTAGGAAATACTTTTTCGATCAGTTGTTCTTTCGATGTCACTAAATTCCAAAAATTATCAGGAAATGTTATTCGTCTTGACGTCTCATCCACGGAAGATGTCCATTCCGAATGGCAGTAACTGTCATGAGAATACCTTGGTCGATTGTTCGTTCAGCAGTTAGACACGCATATTTGTAGTCAACTGAAATCTACGTACGTGTCGCCGCAATGTT
Organism: Teleogryllus oceanicus; assembly: GCA_964035755.1. Classification (NCBI taxonomy): domain Eukaryota; kingdom Metazoa; phylum Arthropoda; class Insecta; order Orthoptera; family Gryllidae; genus Teleogryllus; species Teleogryllus oceanicus. The sequence goes on from CAXIVR010000006.1 coordinate 50,095,796, forward strand.
GAATATTTCAGGCAAGCATATATTTCGTCCGCTGGTGTCGATTGATAAATTAGGCAATATGTATGTAAAATCTCGTGTGAGCAATATCAATGCATTCCCGAATTTATAATAAAGAATCTGCAATTCTAAGAGGCAAAAACCTTTATTAATATATTTTCTGTCCATCCCTTATCGTTCTTACAATTCCATGTCGACAACATTGAGACACAGGACAGACAGTAATGAAAAGTTGTTAAAAATTAATATTAGTTAAATACATTAATTTAAATAAATAAGTAATATATTAGTTAAATAAAATAGTTAAATAATAATTATAAAAAAATAATATTTTTTCTGTCCATCTCTCATACAGAACATAACCTTTGCTTACGATTTCGCGATGGGCGCAGCTTAATCACGAGACAATCACAAAAATACCTCGATTAAGGTTAATATTTAATTCAGATTGTATAATAATTTGAATGGGATGTTTTTCTTTGTTAATAAACAATGTAAATGAGAGCAGGTAATGTTTCATATGTGAGTGCGGTTGTCGTTAGCTAGTATGGCGAATGTTCCCCTCGCTTTCATCAGATAGCGCGGTTGCTGCTACACAGCTGATCGTTAAAAAATGTTTTCTCGCGGTCACGAGTATGTTATTGACGCGAAAAGTAAATAAAAACAATTGTTGAAGCGGGTTGTATGTCGTGTCAAAATTTCAGTTCAGAACTTTTTGAGTTTTGAAATAAACCAATTTAACATGTATAATGAGGAACCTGTGGGCGACCATTATTTCTTTTAAAAATAATGACTTAATTTATGGATATTACTTTTTGTTCTATTATGAATTGTTTATTTAATTAATTAATTTTTTCAGCTAAAAATGACTTCTGAGGAAATATTTTTTAAAATACTCAATTCATAGGACCTAGTCTTGTCTAAAACAACAGTAAAAGGAAAAGTCTGTTAACTAGAAGCATTAGCCTTATTCTGTCTCGCTAATTAGTATAATGATAACATGACAAAATTATTATTTGCCTGGAAAACTTAAGAGAATAGAATAGTAGAATAGATACAAGCTAGTCGGTTAAGAGTCCAAAGATTTGATTTTTTTAAATATAGTTCGTCTGCATTTTAAACGAATAATGGTGGCACCTTTGTAAGAACCTTGTCTTACCACAGCGTGGTTTGAAATGTTGCGCGTGGTTATGGTGAAAACAGTGGTGGATTTAGGCATGGGCCCTGTGGGCACATGCCCCTAGGCGACAAATTTTCTGTAATCAAAAGGTATTTTTTATTCGAAAAATTATTTACTGAGAGGAATTACAATTGCCCGTGTTGATTCAACATTGCGCTCGGACAGCTGGCTCGCTAAGAACGATATCGTGGAATTTTTTAAACAAAATTATGCAAATTTAAATTCTTTAGAACCATGACTTTCAGTATGACAAAGGATATTCTTTTATTTTCTTGTACACACGCACGTATATACGGATTAATATATATATATATATATATATATATATATATATATATATATATATATATATATATATATATATATATATAGCATAGAAAAAGTTAATGGTAATGCTGTGGAAAATTGATTTCGAGATTTCACCGGACGTAAACATTTTGGGGTCCTCTGCTACCGAAAAAGTGTTGTTTTAGAACGTCCTACTGTCCGTCCGTCTGCCTGTCTGGTGTATGTGAACAACACTAGCGCCTAAACTATACGTGGGGCTTTTACCAAATTGAATAAACCCCTGTCGATCAGGCCTCACTCGAAGTTCTGCGATTTTGAAAATCAATCTTTAATTTTTGGGGGTTGTTTACATGAAGCCACTGCGACATTTTCTAACTTTTCTCAAAAATGGCTCCAAATACTTTTTTTAAATTTCTTAAATGAATAGAGTGAAATGTACTTATAAAGGTGAAATTGATCCGATTTTCATTGTTAAATCTGAATTTTCGAAAGTTCCAGGAGCTTGAAATGTTTTGAGTCTTGCTTCAACTACAAAATTCAAGAGAGATTTTTCCTTGAAGTAAAATTTATCCCCATGATTATTTCTTTCATTAAGGTCGTGTACATTTTTTGTTTTTTTTGAAAATGTTATTAATTTTCGCTCAATATTGCCTGCAATATGTGCAATATTAAAAATAAACATAACAAGATTTTATCAAAATCAGCCCCAACATTTTTTGTTTAAACTTTTGATAGGGATAGAGCTAAGTACACTCTATAAGATGACATAAGCGCCATATTTTCCGTATTCTTTTGTTTTTTCAAAAATTACAAAATTATTTTTTTACCTGTCTCTCACTTTATTAATATTTGCATTAGCCGCAATTTGTTCACATTGTTGTATTTATGAGTAAATGTGCTTTAAATAATGTTAAAAAATTTCTCGAAAATTCAAGAGTTTTCTGTGAAAATGAGCTCAATATTCTGCATTTTCAGACACGCTCAAACGCTATTTTCTCAAATATGGCTTCAATTTTTTTCTTCAAAGTTTTCCAACGGATAGTGCTAATTGCACTGTTTAATATGCATAAAGTTCATTTTGGGCTATTCTTTTGTTCTTCAAAAATTGTACAAAGGTAATTTTACTTGTTACCGCTACCGTGTACAGAGAAAGTTATGTAATGCTGAAAAAACGGCGAATTGTCGCCAGAAAAACTCTATCACAGGGTCCTGGGAACGAAAAAGTGGATAGATCCAGAAGTTAATATTTTAGAAAAAATCCCCTAACACATGGTGTAGCCTGAGTGCATGTTTTGTGGGTCCTTGATACCGAAAAATTGAATGACGGCAAAACGTCTGTCCGCCTGTGAACAACGCTTCCGACTAAACCGTTCAGCCGAATTTCTCCAAAATTGATATTCCCCAATCGATCTGTCTGATGTCGCGGCCCCATCAATTGAAACAGATACTTCAATTTTGGGAGTACTTTACATGAAGCCACTGGGACTTTTTCCACATTTTCAAAAAATGCCTCTATCGTTTTTGATTAAATTTTGTTGTTGGATAGTGTGAAGGACGTTTAGGAGGATGGTGTAGTTCTCATGTTCGTTGAAAACCCTGATTATTCGAAAATTGCAAAAGTTCAAACGTTTTTCGCGTCTTCCTACAACTACATCATTAGATATAGAGATTTTTTACTTAATGTAGTCTTTCCTTAAAGATAGTTTTAAATAAGGCCATGTCAAATTTTCGATAATTTGAGTATTTTTTGCGTAATTTTCCGTGAAATATGGACGAGAAAGAATACGTTGTTTTACCACCACTAGTTTTTTGCTTGAATTCGTGCTGTCTCGATTAATAATAAAGAAATCGCTTCAACTTTTGTTTGTCCAAAATATGTGGTTTACATGACCACGTTTTAACTCAATCGATCAAAAGTGTAACTTTTAATTAATTAATAACGAACAATTGTTCTACGTGATTTTAGATAACTTAGTTTGCGAGTTAAATCGAATAAACGAAGCTTACAAGATCAGTGGAAAGTTCTTTATAATTTTAGAACTTTGAAATTTGAATGTAAGCAATGTATAAGAAAAATCAAACTAGTTCCGAGGTTTCTGTGACATGGATTTAGAAGGCACATTGGGAAATGAAATGTTACACTTCCATGCACACTGCGCTTAGAAAAATATTGAAAATTTGTCGCCAGTTGAATTGACAAAATTTCTTCGTGAAAATGACTTGAACATGGTTTATTCCAATGTTGATACTGCATACCTGATGATTGCATATCGGTAAGTAAATGCATCGTTGAAAGATCTTATTGATGTTTGAAAGGTGAAAACTACTTCAGATCAGAATGGCCGAATATGACTAAATGCCTTCTTTGTTGGCAATAGAATGCGAAATTTTAAAATAATATACTGAGATGATCGATAATTTTGTGTCGGTCAGCACGACGAGAGATTTTAGTTCGTTTTGTGTACTGATACTCATTTTATTATAAAAAAAAGTTGTATTTTATTATTACCAAATGCTTTAAAGTTATTCAAATTTTATTGTCTGTATTAAAATTATAAAAGAATACAAAAAGGGCGGTATGGAGTGTAGTGCCCAGGGGTGCCCCACGTGTAAATCTGCCACTGGGTGGAAACCGGGAACCCGTGACTGCCCTGGGCAGAAGCCCTCGGGCTTTCTTTCGGACAGGTCTGTTTGAAGTCATAGTCACTTCATTAATTAATTCATTAGTGCCTAAATTGCGAGATTCTACGACGTCTGTTAAACGCAAGTTTTATATACAGCCCATACGTTGTATACGTATGCTCATTGTAGGTTGTACAATGGTCAACCGGCTGAAAAATCTCTGGTTTTAAAGGAAGATATGAAAGCGTCAAGATGTCCCTGTCAGATTCCTCCTGGGCGTTCATTTCCCACCTGGGCGCTTTCCGGACTGAGCGGGATCGAAGAGGGGGTGCAGCTCTCGCCGTCCAACGCGGCGGCGCGGCGCGGCCCGGCCCCTGGCCGGCGCGGCGGCGACGGAGGAAGCACGCGCCGCCTCACTAACGACGGGCTTCCGCGCGACTTCGGCCTTCGCGCTCGCCGCCGCTCCCGCACCCCTCCCCCGCCCCGCTCTCTCCTCCACACTTGGAGAGTGAACAGGAGCGAGCACACCGGATGCGTATGTGAACGCCACTTAGGTTATCTCCGGTTAGGTTAGTGTGTAACCAAAGCAAATATAGAAAACAATTATAAACCCTATGACTCGTGAAAAGACTAGTGCATGAGTGTAATGGACGCTTATTGGTTTCACTGCAATTTAAAGGTTTTGATTTAATTTCTGTTAAGTGAGATGAATGAACTCCGATGATTCCTGTGTAGGAGGGAGTGCTAATTTACCTTTCACCCTGGCGTTTTTATAGGTGGCGATACCATTTCCCTTGCCCTTGCCATACCTACATCAATGACTTTGACACGCGTTAATTTCTTTCGTGGTTCGTTCATTGAATACGCCCTCTCTGAAAAGAAAAGAATGTAAGAGATTGTGTGAAGTGGAGACATCAGTAAAAAACAGAACGGAGGACATTTGTGACAAGATCAGTTGGACAATATCTATTGAATTGCATGAAATGCAGTAAATCTGAAAATAAATATTTTAATTTTTCAGAACCGAATTAGGAAAGCTCAGTAACGATCGAGGGCAGTGTCACTTGATTGTGATTTTATAGTTTATTTGTGCACATGTAAAAGAATATCTACTGCTAATGGTTCACTTTACAAACAGGTGAAGTGACAAAAAAGAAATAAACTTGTAAATGTTGGCATATGAGAGATACTCAAGGCATTGCGTCTGCTCTACCGAATCCACGTCTTGTGGGTTCTTGATCCCGAAAACACTGAAAAACATCTGTCCGACCATTCGTCTGTCTGAACAACGCTAGTGACAGCGTATGTAGTATACGCGAAAGTAGAAACAAGTCCCATTAGAATGAACAAACAATATGCCCTAACGGAGACAAGCTAACTTGTGTAGGCTCAACTGAGTCGAAAGCCTCAATGACAGTGCGTATTTATCGAAATTCCATTGTTAGGTTTGGTAACTTGAGTATTAAAATACTTCATCTATCCCTAAAACGAACGAAATAAATAAAAAAATTAAAACTGCCGTAAATCGATTTCAAAATGTATTTATTCTCCATGTCTCAAGATTTAGAATTCAAGAAAATTTTGGATTTCGCACACTTGCTTACCAGCGACCGACACGTCACGGTTTCAACAACAGATGTAGTGCTTCAAACACATTCTCCGTTTTACAAGTTCGTCGACCTCGCAGTTCGCGCTATTGAGGTGTGCGGAAAAAATGTCATTAATTTTATGCTCTCGGAAAACGAGCACAGCAGGGCTAAAAAATGCATGCTTACGAGGGAGCTATTCTGTAGTCATGAAATAAGTTTCTTTTCTAAATTTCCATAAAAGCCTCGCCAGTCCGTTTCGTATCGCAGCTTGCTCCGCGCGCTTCGCCCCACCTCGTCGCGCCCCGCCATCACACTCGCCTCACCCCGCCCCCCCCCCGCCCTTCCCCCCGCTCTGCGACGGCCTCCTCTCCTTTTCGCCCGTCGCCACCGTGGCCCGCCGTGGCCCGCCGTGGACCGCCGTGGCCCGCCTCAGCCATGAGGGTCATCGTCGCAAGCTCGTTGCGCGCAAACAGAACGGAGCGCCCGCCCGCCGAGCGCGGCTGTGCGCCGTGGACTGCGCGGGAGAAGGCGGAGGCGAACGGCGGGGCCACAAGGCCCTCCAACCGAATTGTTTTGCCGTCACGGTGTTGGGGCATGTGGGTGACATCAAGATAAGCTTTCTTGTTGCCGGAAGGAACCCGACGCGCAAATATGCAATGCATTAAAGCTCAAAATACTGTTTTGTTCGTGCGGGAAGACGGTAGACGGAACAGACGTATCGGTATAGACAAATCGGTGGAAAACACAAAAATATAAACTACCTCGAAAAATTGGAACCACGTAAGAGTCGATCAAGCATCCAACAACCGCTGAAATATACATTTTAAACTAGAGGTGCTACAGAATGGCACAAACCTTCTCATACTAATTACTTATCTAATTTCTTTAGTCTGGGCTAGCTTTTCGGTTTTGCCTCTTCCTCTTGCCAACTGTCATTTACTGCCACCGAAGGTCATTTTTTCATGTTTTCTCAATTTTTTGATCCCCTAATGGCAGGTCTGAAATATGACTTTAAGAATATTATAGAAGAGCTAAACCTGTCCTATATGTAAATATTCGTTGAATTTAGAACCGTTTATGAGAAAGTGTCTAGGCATTTCCTAGAATGCGCAACTTGGAGCTCATTTTCACAGAAAGGGAGTTTCCACGAAAGTGCATTGGAAATCATTTGCAGCCTTTCTACTTATAGAGGCAATGACATATAAAAACGTCCGTAATATAAATATTAACGACGTCAGTTATATTAAAAATATATCATAGTGTAATTAAAAAAATCAAATTAAATCAAAATGAGTAGTAAACGTTTTGTACGTATAAGAAAGTAAAACAGACCGAAAAATCTTGTATATGTAGTGTAACGTAATGTTCAATATGCAAATAAAGGGATTTGTTGCATTCCAGCATTGTAAACGAACATTTTCGTCACAATAAATTATAAAATGACATCTCATGACACATATTATGATGTATTTGCTGTTTATGCGCGAATAATTGCGCCATCACCCATTCAGCCAATTGCAGCGAGGGGTGGTAGCGGTAAACCGAACAGCTGACAATCGATTTTTTCGTACAGTGGTCAAATACCTCTGGCGTTAAAATAAATTGATTCCAAACATTAACTTTGATTCTTCTATACATTTATAATGCTATTAAACAAAAATAAAATAACGTATACAACTCGTTTATAATTGTGCGTTATTGCATTCGTACAAATTTGAAAACTCGCTCCTAACTTCGGTCGTTTTCAAATCATGTACTCGGGCAGTAAATTTTAACATTACAAACTAGTTGCGTAATGGATTAGAGGGCCCAGAAATGTAGTTGGCCCCTTTCGTTTATGCGCATCTCTATGGGAAATTTATTGAATATTCGGAGTGTAACTGTTAGAAATACCAATTAAAAAAAGTTCTGGCTCTTAAATATAGGGAGGGGTTTTTAAAACCGTATGAATGCCGTCACTTCCTTCGTTATCATTGTAGAACCCATCCCCTTTAACCGAGCCGACTTAAACAGCGTTTCCTTCCTTTTAGATAAGAACATGGATTGAAGCAAAATGTTTTCCTTCTTCTCTTAGACTCCGTTTCCGCGATCATTTAAGGAAATTACAGTAAGGTTAGGTGTTCCTATTTTAAGAATTATTTCATAGTTTTCACGATTTTTATAAAATGTAAAAATAGATTCTTAGAAAATGAATGAAGTTTTTTTCTGGTACATTTATTTTAAACACTGTCCAACAGATAATACGTGGAAATTCTGATCTAGCGGGCAAGTCGAATTGTTACCTATTATCTGAGAAGATAATAATACATAAATGTTGTGACGAAAGCATTTTTTTACTAATTGGAAATTATTAAAATACATTGAAATAGCTGAATGTCTCGTCATCGACGCTTTGTACGGTTTTAAAAATATTTTAATATATTGAAAATTTCTTCAACTCAAGTGCTAAATAACACGAAACTTTATTAAACTTGCCTGCTTCTCTCATCTTCCGGAGTAGAACAAAAATAATCTAGTAACAATTAAAATTAAATAATAAGAAAATACAAAAAAAATGTGTGGTCGTAACTCTTCTCGGACTACGGCCACTATCCACGCCAGGATACGGTGTTGAAGAACCTAACCGGAACGCTCTCAGAAGAATTGTTCTGGAATACAGTCTTTCAGTGCAAAATCAGCTGGTTAATTAAAGAAATTTTGTACATTTGCATGCTTCTATTCTCAACCAAATCATCCAGTTCTTATAGACGTACATTAGAATATAATGTGTAGTTGAAATTATCCTACAAATGAGGATTATACCATTAGCACTATCGTATATGCTACACATAACAAAATTGCCCTATAAAACGATAATTCTCCCACGGGATGGTAACATTGACGATGAACCTTTTGCTTCCAAGTAATCCAGGCTCTGTACCTCAAATTGCCAACAGTGGCGTCCAGGCGATAAACTCTCGCGACCTGTGACGTTCATCACCTGGTTGCTGTTGCTAGCTCGTGGTTCGCCCACCGCTAGATCGCAGCCCTAAAAGTCGCGAAAAAACACTTTATGGAGAAATTTCGTTGAATCTTGAGGAGAAAACCGAAAACAAATCGTAATTTCCCCACCAGGAGACCGAGAGGCGTCGAATGACGCGGTTGGTGGACGAGGAGGGCTGTAACCGTGAGGGACAGTCCAACACACAGACGCACGCACGCACGCACGCACGCACGTTACTCGAATACTATACAAGGATGAATTGTACAAAAAACGTTGACGGCTAGTCGGGAGCTTGGAGCATCGTCCTGTTGGGGTGGTGCCCCGCTGGCGGAGATACCTGGAGATAAAAACACCCCGCAATTCGACTTGAAGGTTGCCGCCTGATGTCACGTTTTAGCAAAGGAGGAACACCGCCACCTTCCCAGGTATAACATACACTACACTTACGTGACCAATGAACATGACAGTTGTCGCGCGAAAATAATTAAAAATGTGTTTCTGCTTCAAAACATGTTTTCTAAAGAAAATTGGAAATGTTTTAACGTAGTGCTGTATTCAATTGAATAATATCTAAAACTAAAACTAGTGGTGCTATAACAGTAAATTCTTTCTCGCAATATTAGTGACGGTTATGTAATATTACAGTGTCACAGTATCAGCCTTACTTATCCTTTGAGGGCCATAGCTAGTCCTTTATTTAATACTAGTGGTCCCTCCCTCCTTTCTACTCACTTAGTACATGACGGGAGGCCTTTCCCCATTTTCCGTGGGTCCTTGGGGGCAAGTGGGTTGAAAAGAGAAGAGGATTGCCGTTGTATCTGAATTAATGACCGGCGAGGCGGAGGAGCGACAAATTGAATTTGTTCGAGATAAAAGTCTCCATTTGTTACCATACGTTCTAACGCCTGGGGGCAAGAAATAGTCGGCCAGCCACTTGACACCCCCCCCCCCGCCAACTTCTTTTTCTTCTTGTGTTTCATCCACGCTCCTCACGTGGCCGAACAAGTACAGATAATGATAAGTCGCTTTACTGAGTTATTATTAAATGATGGATGATGTTTTAGTTAGACCTTGGCAGCAAATCGATCCTGAACCATGATCAACCGTGGGGAATTGCGTTACCGGTTCTTAAAATTCGTGGAATTCATGATATACTGCCTTTACGTCAGCAAAATAATTGTTTGTTATTCGGAAGGTAAACAAAAACATTTCTTAATTGTCAATTTTGCTTATGTTGCTCTCTTTTTCTCTTGTGATTTAAAAAAGGTAATTACTCGTTTCGTGTACACGCTGTTTAGGAACGATATACATGTATGTAATGCTGCAACAATTGTGTGGGGATTCTGACGAAAATAAAGCTTTGCAAGTCACTAATGTCGAAAAAATAGTGTTCCAGAACGATTTCTCTTCCTGTCCGTCCCCTTATCTGAATACGATCAACACAAATTTTCAAAATTCGAACCTGATATTGTGTCATTAAATATTGAATATGAAATATTGAAACTGGAGATTTCTTTTTTAATGATATATATTCTTCAAATATTGAGTATTTAAGTATTTCATGTACATAATTGTAGACATTTTTAATTTTCCAATCTTAATTTTCCATAATTTGGGGTCAAATTGTCAAAATGTTTAAAAATATTCATAAACAAGGTAAACCAGAGTTGGTGAAATAAAAATGAATTTTACAAAAAAAAAAGTCTTGTGAATGCTCCAAAATTTTTCTTTACATTTTTTACTCGAATTAATCCTTTGATCCTTCATATTTGAAAACCTGTCTATGATGTCTTCATGGAATGGCTATTTCTTAATTAACTGTGGATGAAGTTTCTTCTGAATTGCAATATTTCCCCACACAAGGAAGTCTCTCTTCTGAAATTGCGTTCCTGAAGTATGAATTTATGCATTTCAGATAAGAAAAGCCTTCTTTTCATAGATGCTCCAGTAGAGAAGATGGACAGAATGTTGGAGAATTTGTAAACGCTCATAAAAGTCCTTTATCATCAAGAAGAATTTCGAACATATTTTTTTCTGTAGAAGTCCGTCTTTCTTTTTCACATGCCGATGAAAACTGAGAGTTCGTTTCTTAAGCGATGTGTTTTGGGGAAGATATATTCAAAGAAATTTTGCCTATTTTCAAGTGCACCAGAAGGAAAGCATGTATTGAATTCTTCAAATTTTGATTAAATTTAATACATACATTAAATTAAAGAGCGTATTTTGTTTTTGATATAGCAATATATTAAATATCTACGAAAATAACAAGAGTTACACATGATTTACTTAAGAGATTTTTCTCGAAATTTTTGAAAATTAATTTCGTCTTGAAAATAAAAGAAAAAATAAAACACGTTTCGTATTTTTACTTACACATTTACACAAGAAAAGTTTAAAATCTGGGCATCAAGGTCAAATTTTCCTTAAATTTGTGCGATTTGACATCGAACGACTCGTTTACTGGGTTTTGTGTCGGCGTTCCGCAGACGCACAAAATCTTCATCATTCCTTAGCGTATTTTATAAAGAAAGGAGTACTGGGAAATGTGATGATTGCGTTTGTCTACCGTGACACTTTCTCGTGCGAAAGACTTCCATTCCCTGTGCGAGATTCGAACCTTCAACCTTAAATCAGACCAGTTGCCCCTGCAGAGATCTGCGCGATTTTTCTCGTAGGAACCTCGAATTAACTGTAAGTAAATAAATTGCCCTGTTGTTTGTACGCATGTCTTTTAAAACTTTCTATAATATTTCTATACTTTTCTCCTTTGTGTTAATGTGCAGGCCGTACGTCCAATATAGAATCGCGATGTATTTCGAAAAGGCACAATTATTTCAATTGCCTCTATTCGGCCAGTGACAATAGTGTGATTACTGCCTAGGTTATCGAAATGTAGAGAAGAAAGAAGACAATCTTATAAAGTAGGTTAATCACTGAAGACATTATCTCTTTCTGAAGGCACGTATCGAAAAATGCTTTGCCTGTTGATAATACTGATACTAATCGCAGGAAGATACCTCTTTGTGGAATAACGTACCAAGGCAATCGTGCACATTCATGTGTATGTATGTGTATAATACTAAATAGTATAATACTAATAGTATTATATTAAGCAATAGTATAAGTAGCACTAAATAGTAAAAAAGCAATTAAAAATGTGGTATAAGGTGTGGATCGAGAAGCTCTATGCCCTGTGTGTTCTTGCCTTTAACGCATCTAGCAGGGACACCGCTTAGAGACATTTAAGAATTTGACACCGTGTGGGTTACCTTATCTACCCACCGGAATCCGTCAGGGCGCTCCAGAGAACCGAAAATTCCTCTCGTCTTTCCGATCTTCGCAATTATTTATGAGCTATCTGTTCCATACCAAGAACACAACTGTCTACAAAAATTGATGGATAGATGGATGAAAGCCCGAAGAAGAAGATTGAAGATATTTTTGTTATTTTATTGAAAGTGGTCATAATGTTGTTTGACTGCTTCTAACTTCAGTATTAAACTGGTTAATGTCTTTGGCACAAGGCTAGTAATATCTCCAGGAAGTGCAACAAAATTGGAGCCAGAGTGTAGAAAATTGGAGCCATTTTAGAAAGATAAAAAAATTGACGAATTTCCCATAACCACCAAATCACAAAATTATCATTCAAAACTCATATTTGATCATGTGAATGATTGTAGTAATTTAATAGTATCATAATTTGAATCATGGAATTTGTAAATAGAGAAAAGTCGAAATTCTAGTGTAGCTACAATTGTTTAGTTTGAGAGCCGCCGGAGTCATTAAATCCACAGCGCGCGATGCAAGTAAGGAGACATTGGGCACCTCGTTTTAAAAACGAGTTCATGCAAGTGACGGGTAATGAGTACGCACGATGCGTTATTAGACTGAGAGAACTACATTGTGGATGTGAAACATTATAGAAATTATCATGAAAATAAGAAAAGAATCTTGTAATAAGTATTGGGACATGGAATACAATATCTTATTGATTTACAATTAATTCTGGATTACTGAATCCTGAATTACTTATTACAATGTAATGTCGTGCGTGTTGTTTACATCTTTAGACGTCCGAAACAATTCTCAGAGGAAGAGACAGTAGTTAAGTGCATTGACCTCACATATCACGAATTGTCCGAACCATCGACCGTTGGGGACTGTAAACAAAAGAAAACAAACAAACAAAAATTCTGCCTAACTTATTTTTCAATTATCACATGTGAATAATCTTCCATTTTCTTCTACAGGTCGATTTTACTTCTAGAAGTTCTTAGTTCGGGCTTTTTTTCTTTTTGCATTACTATCATAGATTTAAAAAAATATTTTATATTTGCCCCTTTAAACATCAAACAGAAAAAATGCACAAATGATAATTTTTAATTTATCTCAGGATGATATTTTGTAATTGTATTTCCTCGAAAAGAGTGTATTTATCCACATGAACAGTAAAATCAATCCCTTGCAGTCCTACTTTTTGAGAGATTTCGCCCTTTAAATAGATGTTATTTTCGTTGGAAATATAAAACATACTAATGACTTTATTACAAACATCATATCAGAATAATTCGCAAAAATGGAAGGCAACACTTCATTATCTTTCTTTGGAAGGACATTAATGTGCCCGGTCCATTGCTTTAGTCTTGCCCTGTGAAGTCCAGACTTGTCCTGTGTTCATCCTGCAGCTACACCGTACGCATTTTTCTGCAAAACAAAAACACGCAAGGTGCTTGGATCTGTTGGCTTTGGTACACTGCCCCATTCCTTTAGGAGAATATCGTCGCTCATGCCGGATTGGTGATTCTTTCAACGTGATACCTTCCTCTCTGTCCGGCAGGGCGACGGGAATAAATAGTTTTACAAAGGTCACCAGAAGGTGTGTAATATTCCGTGGTTTCCCAATTAGAAAGCGGTAATATTAATAAATGTGTTTTTTGTGTATCTTTTATAAGAGGTTAGTAATATCACAATGCCTATGTCAAGAACCGATCGTGTTTATAACTGAAGAAAAAATTAACACATGATTCCACTATATGCAGTCTATGTACGTACAACGATAGGATGTGTAATAGGATCATACAGACTTCGAGCATTGTAAAGTGATAATTTTACAGCAACTGCTATTGCTGCAGTCGATGGATGGCTGAAAATACATCCCTAACAACAGTGACTTAACTAAAATTGCAGAAAAATGGCGAATACAAATGCCACAATGAAAAAAAACTTGCTTAAAATAAAACTTCTAATATAAGTTAACGTAATCTAACGTAAGTCACGTACTAAAACCCCTCTTAATTGTCATTAAAGTATTATGTCATATACAGGGAGAGGTGACTCAGGGCAACTCAACTGATGTCACTAGTGCCATTGGCCGGAGATCCCAGATTCGAATCTCGACGGTGGCAGGATTTTCGACACTAGTTAGAGAGCTATGCCGAATTCAGTCGCCGACTGCAGGAGAATTCTAGCGGCCGGCTGCTCTGATCGGGTATAGTTTTCCGTGATATTTTCGATCAACACCAGGCGAATACCAGAGCAGCACCCTAAAAAACGGGCCATGAACCGCGTGCTATCTTTCCTTCCTCTTCATTGTCCTATCCTCATCCCTTACTTACACACACTTACATTTCCATGCACTACATTAACACACATGCTGGGAGACCGGTCGGGACCTTAGAGCATGTCCCGGCTGGGACTGTGCGCTGCTGGAAGGAGATACCTGATTAGGGAAAACTCCGCTAGCCGACGGATCGCACCATCCAGTGGGAGAAGATCACTGCCACCGTTTGAATAAAAAACATGCAATTCATTTACGGGACTAATGACCTTAGCTGTTGACGCGCTCGGAATCACTAATTATGGCATTTAATTGACCAGGCATAAATGTAATTTAATTATGGCACTAATTATGATAATTAATCAGTTATGACATATTCCCCTAACTGTGGAACATACGATGTATTTGGAGCGGGTACTGTTGGCTGTTTGAATTTTGAGGGACACTCTCCAGGATTCCTTTACCCGCAACGAGCTAATCATGGCGCCCGTATGATTATTTTCCCTTTAAGTATCGGCGTCTTCGGGCGTGTACGGCTGGCGACAGCCCTCAAATACCGAATGGGAAGGGAACTAATTTTCGTGAAACGGAGAGACTGGCCAGGCTGTCTCCACTGTGCGTGCCTGCGTTACTCATAGCAAGAACCTGTTGTAATGTAGGCAAGGCGGGGAGGCATCTTGGGAAGCCACGCGAGCGAGCATGGGAGCTGCGCCCGACCGGCGTCGCAACGGGGAACAAGCGCGTGTCGGGCCTCGTCTGCGCGCCCGTTGGGCCGAAGCTCGCGCCGCGCCGCGATGGGCCACTTGGCGCTCGGTGGGACGGCGGCGCCCAGCCCGTCGCACGCTGCCAGCACGGAATGGAACGATTAGACAGACGGCGAATTGACGACGGAGTGCGGGGAGTCGTTTCCCTAGGGAGGTTCCCTATTCCAATTGGTCCATATTCAGGGAAGATACACACTTTAAAATGTTCGAAAGTAGTAACCCAAGTGAGTGAAATTGGGAAAGGAAACTTTCTCAAGAGCAATTTACGTACGCGAATATCTTCGTCTTTGCACACTCCAATTCATCGATATATTCCTCCATGGAGTACTGCCCCCCCCCCCGACACAATTGCCAGTTCCTAGCTTGCAGGTAGTAAGCAGCACCAACGCAAGGAAGTCGCCAAGTGGTGATCCTGAAATGTAGTGCATCTATAGCTAAGATATTGAATGCCTTTGTAATTTATTGGCTGCTTAAATCGAAACATACCTTTTTTTAAGTTGAGCGATAATTATGTAAGGACTATACGAATTTCCCACATAAAACTAATACTTTTGTCGTTGCAAAAGAATGCAGATCATTGTGTTTTCTCTAATACATGGCACAGTGCACAACAGCGTGATGTAGTGTATAAGAAAACTGGTTCGGCCCGTCAGCGCAGTGTGTTGTTGCACATGCGCAGAAACACGTTCCTCTAAAAACGATCGCATTTTGGAACAAAATTTTGGAATCGCCACTTATTTTACTCTCCTTTAATACATAAGAGGAAAAACTTAAAAGACGTTTCTGGAAAATTCGAGTAATTATTTGAAAATTACCTTTATTTAATGAAAAATTAAGCGAAAACTTCTCTATTATTTTTCATGTTATTCTGTGCATTACAGACGTTGAAAAAGTTTTCATTTTTTTGTTTTCACAGAAATGAAGCCACATGGGGAAGTATTGATTGTATCATCCCGCAAACGAAGATATGTTTATTATAGTATTGTCGAGTAATTATATGTTTTCCGTAATTTCAAAACAGAAACGTTTTAATCCCTTAAATCGACAACCTTCTCTCATTGCGGATAGCTGTTCAACAAAAATGTATTTTTTCTCACTCGGTGTGGTCACATGCCCGTGGCACCGGCCCTTCGACTGAGCGCATGAGGGCCATTTGCATGTGTCGGTCCCTGGTGGCTTCTCAACGCTCCTCATCTCCCCGCCGAATGACTTATAAGCACAGAGATCTCTAGTGGGGGCATGCTGTACTACGACGGCGAAAGTATCCACCATCTGACACATCACAAGACTATTTGCTCATCTCAAAGTACGCTTGGGAATGTTTGCTGCGATTCGTTTTTAAAAATAAGCGTCGTAAAGAAATGTGAAGATTATGAAACTAATGTATTATTAGTTTTTATCTAGTGGAGTGTGGAAATATTTTGATCGAGTCCTGCCAATAAAGGCCAATGTTTATCCTTAACCTTTACGACGTGGTTTTCCTTCTTTGGTACGTCGTGTTTTTCCCTGAAGCAGCAAAGGGAATGCAAGTTTAATTGAAACGAAGAAATAATGTTCCATTATGTTCTTGAAATATTTTGTTCACTTGTATTTACTCGGGACTAGTTGAATAAAAACTTGAATTGAATAAATTTCGGTATCTGCTTGGTTAGAATTTCTCATATTTCATATGTCACAATAAAAATTTGTTTTTCTTTCTTACGGTCTCTTTTGCTACTTTTCTTTTTAATTTTTTTGAGTTATTATTTCTTTCTGGCTTTCTTTTTATTTTATTTTTTCGCTCAATTGCTCTAGTCATTCGTATGCAATATAAAAACATTGCATACTATGATACAATTTAAAATCGAATTGTACTTCATGATTTTCATAGAAGAATAAGAAAATGAAAAATTATATTCTTCTTTGGCTGTTTTACCTATATGATTTTCTTCCGACATTCCTGTCAGTGAATCTCTTGTTTCCTGCAAATACATCCATGAATCTGGGTTCGAATAATTCGAAAAGGGTTTTTGTAATTTACTTTCCCAATTAAGAAGGTTCCATGTGCAAATCGATTTAGATGGAAACTCTTTTTAAGACTAAGCGTCAGGCGGCAAAATTACTCCGGAAACAGGACGACTCTAAATTGAATTGAGGGTGAATCGATGTCATTTTCTCTCCATTTCCGAAGCATCTTTAGGAATTTGGCGTTAAATATAGAATAACACTGGATGTGAATTAAAGTTATGACTTTTAAATTTCAACGAGCGATTTTGGGAATAATGAAAACGGGGTGTTTCTCTTTAGTGTGAATATTTAGCCTATTTTTATGGCTTTTTGAGAATTTGTTTGAAGACGTTGAAGTTTCGTGAAGTGCCCTCAAATATCAAAATATCCTTTTCTAACTCACAGAGCCTCGATACCATTCGGACCCCTCAAGGACCTACGAAACGGTCTTCTGACAACACAATTGTTAGAGGTAATTTACTCACTTTTTATTACAATGCCTTATTTATAAGTGTTTTTCGCTCTACTCTAACCAGAAATTTATAGAAACATTTGGAGCAGCTTTTCAGAAAATTTGGAAAATGTTTCAAGAGCTTCATTTAACATGGCCCCCCGAATTCAAATAATTCATTTCAAATATGCATGGCCTCGAACCAATTAAGAAAGATCGGAAAAATTCTTTGCTGCAAATACAAGATGAACGAACCGAGTACAATCCTAGAATAGATTAGGCGCTAGTTTTGTGCACACACGACGGACGGTCCGGCGGACAGGCACACCCCAAAATCTGTATTTCCGTTAAAATGTGAAAAAAAAATAATTTTCCGCAGCAATAGGTACGTAACTTCCTCCATAGTACGTAAACGAGTATTACTTCGTAAATACGTACGTATAAAAGAAAGCACAGCCATTTTGTAGGAAAACATTGATTGACTTTTTTCGTGTTTCCAGGCGCGTCAACTGCTTCGGTCATTAGTCCCGTTAGTGTAGTGCATGTTGTTTCTCGGGAGATGGCGGTGATCTTCCCCCGCTGGATGGCGAGATCCGGAGCCGACCTACCATCGGCTAGTGAGATTTTCCCCTAACCAGGACTCTCCTACCAGCGGGGCACCGCCCCAGTCGGGACAAGCTCTAAGCTCCCGACCGGTCTCCCGGAATATGTGGTAGTGTAGTGCATGTTAGAGTAAGTGTGTGTGTAAGGGGAGAGGATAAGACAGGGAAGAGGAAGGACAGATCGCGCGCGGTCCGTGGCCCGTTTTGTCGGGTACTGCTCCGCCATTCGTCTGGTGTTGATCCGAGAAACCACGGAAAACTACCGATGAGACCAGCCAGTCGCTAGAATTCTCCTCCAGACAGCGACTGAATTCGACCTAGCTGAAGAGTTAGTGTCGAAAATCCTGCCGCCGTCACGACTCGAACCTAGGGCATCCCGGTCACAAGCGCTGCAGTGACCAGTTGATGCACTGAGCTACCGCTACCGATCGTAGGAAAAGTGTTTGACTGTTAGAAGTGTCTGCCTGCCCACACATGCAATGCGGTTGTGGGCGCGGAGCGCGTGCTAGTGCCCTTCTCCAACACAAAACTCAGAGATATATTGACTTTCAACATTTTGTGCTTGGATCTAGTAGATGAATTAATCTCGTATGCTGTTTCTCGTATGCGTACTTTTTCATGTTTCATCGATATTCCGAGTAGTTAATGTATATTAAGGTTTTATATTTACATTTAAATATAAACAAGTGATAATGAATAGAAACAAGTTACAAACTTTCATTGCCATTCGCTACGTTGTTCAATAGGTGTGACGTGATACGAATTGACGAGAATGTAAGGAAATAATTTGTGAAAAGCTGAAATGTTACTTTCTCGCTACAGCTTACGCAATACAGAGAAAGTATTGTTCTGCTGCGGGAAAAACGGTGAATTTTCTACAGAAAACTATTATTGCCGTGTTCTGGGAACGAAAAAGTGGATAAATCTTGCCCATATATATATATATATATATATATATATATATATATATATATATATATATTGAAATAAACTGGATATATTTAAAACAAACTACCTGAGTCGAGGAACCTGAAAAGCAAATATCTTTCTATCTTGCTACTTCATTGCTAGAATTGGCTCAATGAAAAATCATATATTCATTTCACAAAAACATGGAAATTTATTAAACAATTTAAAGGTTATTAAATTTATTAACAATTATTAGGTATTGTATAACTTTACTAATATAAAATTAAATCTTTTCATGACTTTAACCTTATGTCTTCGCGCGCTTTTGGACCATCTTTATCCATCTCCGACGCCGCCGTCCTCAGGTCCAGACACCATCTTCTCTCTTCTTTTCTCGGAAGCACACTTCGATCACCGTTCGTCAGATCAATAAACTATTTGCTGCTAACATTTCCAGTCCAATCACTGACAACTTCGCCCAAGCCCTCAATGTCCCTCCAACTCGTTCACACGAAATATTTTAAACTCCACTGTCACACTTAGTATTCAAATTTTGATGTTCTCTCAATATCCATTCCCTAGTAGATGCTTACAAGTCCCCAAAGAAAAAAAAACTCCTAACATTAATTGGTGCACGATCCGTTCATGAGCACGACATCAGTCAGAATGAATGTCTCTCGTGTTCTTTCAGCCCTGCAAAGCTCGGTCCATTTTTCGATTGTTTATTTGCAGATAACACTTCGTACATAGCCAATCCCTAAATTTCTTGCAACACGAACTAGCCATCTTCACGACTGTCACTGCTTTTTCGGCCAATCCCTGAATTCTATACAAAAAATCAGCCGTTTCCGCGATTGTCACTGTATGAAGATGTTGACCTTGACGACGGCTCGCTTACCGTTGCTATGCTAGCATATTCACATAATTTATCCCCTTTAATTCACGCCATTTATAGTAAATATTGTACAATATTCAGTGACATATTGGTATGTCACAATATATATACTGTGAAGTGATATATTGTGTGTGTGGCGTGAAGTGATGAAGTGAAATACTTCCTCTAACATGTGGTTTTGTCCATATTTTGGGGACTTTGATACCGAAAAAACGATTGATGGCAAAACGCCTGTGTATCCGTCTGTGCTCAACGCTAGCGCCTGAACTGTTCAGCCTATTTTCTCCAAAATTGATATTCCCCGATAGGATCTGAACAAACTCCAGACTTTGCGACTTTCAAACGGATATTTTGATTTTTGAGGGTATTTTACACGAAGCATCAGTAACATTTTCAAGATTTTCTCAAAAATGTGTTTATTTTCTTCTTGTGTTGTTTTTGTTAAAACATTTAAATGCTTTTTACGGGTTTTCATCTTTTTTATGTGCTTCTTTCAAAGAGTGTTTTTGGCGGGGAAAATTTGCCCACCCATGGTTTCAAATACCAATCTTGGCCGGGAAATCATTAATGAACGACCGTTCAGAATAGTTTCGAAGACTACTCACTGTGTGATAAACTTCTCCTAAGCGTGATATTTTTGTGCATTGTTACTAATTTAAAATAAGAAGTGATTTAAGACGAAATACAATAGCGCATTAGTCTTGTTAACTAGGTACTGCTGTGCAATGGAGCATCGTCACCGTTGAGTAAAAAAAAAACAACCACCAACGCCCTCGGATTTTAAATGCACCTATTGTATAAAGAATTGTGTGCTTTTGAAAGAAAGGAGAAGATATGCGTTTCAATAACTTTTAGCAAAACATGCGAAAGAGGGTGGTGAGAAATGACAGATGCCTGCCGGCCGGCGCGGCGCGTCGGAGCTGGCTGGCTGGTGTGCCAGTCTAATGATCAGCTGCTGGGCGCATGCGCCGCGCGCGCAACCTGTCGGGGCGCCGCCGCACCAGCGCAGCGCTGGCCCGGGGCGAGTGGAGGGGGGGCCGCGGAGGGGAAGCGGCTGGCGGCTGAGAGGGGGCGGTCCGGCGCGGCGCGGCGGCAGTCGGCGTCTCGCTGCTCTCGCGCCACGCGTTCCCGCGGGTCGCCGGCGCGCCGTCCCGCGGCGTCTGTCCCTCGCTCGCGCGCGTGCCGGGGGGCCCCCCCTCCTTCCCCGGCCAGAGTAAGTGCGGCTGCGCCCCGCGCAGGGGAGGATTGCGCAAGAGCGTCGGTGCAGCCGGCGCGCGCGTGCCACGTGCACTCGCGGAAATCAGGAAATCTCCTCGCACGTTGGTTGCTCACCTTGCGCTCGAATTTCCATCTATTGGCCTGCGTATGCTGTGAATTCTGAGTTCGTTCGTAATAAATTAGTAAGTTGCAATGGCAGTTTGGCGGCGACGCTGTTGCCGGCTGGTGCAGTGAAAAACGCACAGCTCGGGTGTGCGGACCGCCATGGAATGCATCTGCACGTTGCTCGCCCTCCGAGTCTGAGCTGGTGAATTCAGTGACATATTGGGTGTGCGTGTAAATGTCATTCTGTATGTTGGATACGATGAATCGGTTCACCAAATATTGCCGAGATAAGCTTTTCATTTAAGTCGATTGTCAGGTAGTTTCGTTTCATGGAATGAGAAGGTGATTTTCGTGACAGTATAATATTCAGATCATTCTGTTTTGAAAATATGGGGTTGAACTCATCTACAGTCTTATCCCCCTCCTTGGATAATTGTGTCGTCTCTATTTTATTTTAGCGAAAGAAACTCGACGCGCACCTGTTCTTGTCGCTATCTTCCATTAGCTGACAGGTATGAACATGTCATTATTGGTGACTTAAGAGCAGAAGAGAAACCTACCAGTGTACAGACGATTTCTTCCATTCTGCGAAAAAGGAGTAGGCATTATTAGAGCTAGAAATATTTTTATGGAGAGCTCAATATTTCGCCAGCAGGCTTTGCCCACCACCACCATCTCAACGGACTCGTCCACCTCTCTTCGTTTCCCGCTTATATTCAAAATCACTCCCTCTTTATCGGCGCAATCTAATAGTGAGGTAAAAAATATTTAGTGGTTTTTAATTAAAATAGTTTGTGATATGACTAGTAAATAAATTTTACGTAATTAGAACGGGGCATTTCCAAAATTTCTTCTCGGATTACTAAAAGATAAGAAAAAGTTCTGGAACACTTTGCATCGGTTTTCAGCTAGTCCATTCTCTTCTCAGTAGCTCAGCGCGACTGAGAATACGCTCATAGTTAAAGGGAGGCGTAAAATCTGCGCAACACTCCCTACCGAAATAAAAAAGAATCACGCAAAATGCGACAGTTGTTTTTCGTCAGTTACAAATTTTGGGAACTAGTTTTACATTACAACTCCAAACATATCACACGAAGTGGTGAAACAAGTAGTAGAGAAGTTTTTCCATTTACAATTTTTATTTAATAGGTTTAAAATAGTAATTGATGTTTATTGTGCTTTACATAAATGTAGTTTGTAAGATGCAATGTTAACAAACGTGTGTAAGCGGTTAATCAGTTTCTCGCTGTGGCATTAGCCTATGAAATATGCCTTGAAATTCAGTTTCGCAAAATATTACACCTCCGTCTGTCTAGTTTTGATTGTTATTAGGGACTATTTAAACAACGTTTGCTTTTAGGAGGCAAGGAGAAGGGAAAGGGCGAGAAGTTTGATAAACTATGAACGGTCTTGCCACATTTTTGCTGTAAATTACATTACTGCAAATTATAAATTAATGTTAAAATTGATCCAAAATAAACGTTTAAATTAAAAAAATAAGAGAGATCCTAAGGACTCTTTATTGTCTAAAATAATTGGGACCAAAAATATATTCTAACACCTTAAGAACATGAAATGTGCCCATTTATGATGCTGGTCAACAACAGGTATCGGCTAAGTGCGCTTTGGGATTTTTTGTTTAGTGGGTCCTCGAAAGTAAAACTTGAATCATCGTCGCATTCGCTGGAGTACGTAACTCCTTAGAAAGCTCGTAGGAAAGTTTTCCTTTTCAATTTCCTCGATTTGAACATTTCGAAGTGTGGAAATCGTTCTCGAACCTCCTTGATAAGAATTGTCTCCGGCAGGGATCAATGAATACTTTCCCAGCTGGGAACACGAGACCGCACTCCATCAAACTCACATTCTGCCCGGTCGTTGTCTGTGAAGTGTAGTTTTCTCAGACCCTAGACTTTTCGGCCATTCTCCGATGAAACGTGGGTGATGGGAATTGATGTATTTACGAGGAATGGGGGGGTGGTGGAGCGATGAAGGGATAATAGGCAATGGGACCCGGGGCAACCCCGAGAAAACCCTCTCTGTCCTCCCGCGTTGAACGTGCCCCGCCCGTGGTCCATGGCGGCTGCCTGCTGGGGGGTCGGGCGGCTGGGGCCGAGGCGCAAGTGTGTCACGCCGCTTTCCCCGCGTGTCGGCGTCGGCGTCGGTGCGACGGCCGCTGCGTCGGAAAGGAAAAGTGCGGCGAGCGCTGCGCCGCGCCGCGCCGGCGGGAGAACCCAGGTGGGAACCACGGATGCCTGCCCCGCCCCCTCCTCCTCCTCGTCCGGTCAGCGCCGGCCCGGGCAGCAGCTTCCGTGTGGACCGGGCGCAGAGGCCAGCGCCTTGCCCGCCGTTTCGGCATAAACATACGCATACGACAGTAGCGTTAACGTGAGAACGTATCATTCACAAAGCCTCTCATCAGCGAAATAGTTTATCTCAGTTACTAATTTTCAATGCGCGCAGAAACTGGAAGAAAACTATGCAAGCTGCGGCCACGCGAGAGGTGTCTATGGTATCCTTAGAGACCTAGGAAGTCGAGGTTAATAAAATATTATAAAGCAGTTTAAATTGAAATGGAAAAATGCAAATATTTGATTGTCTTATTCCACCTTCTCAAATGCGCATACCCACTGAATTCTCATACTCGTTGCGTCTTTACGGCGCACCTGGCGTGACTATTAAATTGTTGCCATTAATGTGTTGAGTTATGGAAAGCAACTTTTACGTATTCTAATATATAAAGAACGGCTGTGTAGAGAGATTACTAAGGGACCGCTTTGACTATTACTGCTTGGCCACTGCAGGTAATGTCCATGCACTATTTTTGTCAGTACGTTCGTTTCCTGATAGCTCATTTGTAAATGGTATGTTTACTATCTCTTGCAATATCAGCGTCTTGCGTGACGTTCATTTGTTTCCCGACCTGTCCGAGAGGTCTCTTCTCAGAGTAAGTCCTGTATACCTGATCCGTATACTATACTACGTTATTCCTTACCAGTGTTTTGTTTAAACATTTAGTTAATTTCAGTGTTATACGAGTGAATTCAGTTTGTTGTGCTTGTTGCCTTTGACAAAAACATTTGGTGTGGTTTTGTTGAATAGGGTTTTTTGCTGTTGCGTGCCCTTCTTGATTCAGAACTGATGTATACAATCAACCAACAGCATGTAAAATGGACCTGAATTTGATGGACAAATGGTTCTTATAAAAAATATCATGAGTGTAACGAAAAGAACGTTTAATGGCAATAATGATCATGAATGAAAATGTATGTTATTAAGAAAGTGAAACAAAACGCTACACGAGTTTGGGATCTTCGTGCGGCGCACGACAGGTTTCGTCTCAAAACGTGTGAACGCAAGTTGTGGTTGAAGTTAAAGTTGTGGAACTTGAGCGTTTGTCTGAATGTGTCCACGTTCGCCGTTCTGAATGGTTCCATTGAGAGCATCGCGGCTCAGCGTTCGCTTTGCGCCCACCATCGACGTTCGCTGTGAATGGGCCTGCGCTTGGCTGCTTCCCGCCGCCGCGGCGCCTTGCTTGCTCGCTAGTCAGTTATTTGAAGCACCTAGCAACGAAATAAAAAACACAAAATGAGGAATCCAGTTTAAGAGAAAGAATAAAGGGCGAGAAGAATTCTCTAATGAAGATTATGGATGAGAGAAGATTACGTCGCTTCGACCACATCGAGACAATGACACAAGGAAAATTCCCGAAGTGGGTGTTCAGAGGGAAGAAGAAAGAGAAAGATCTTTTCAAACATGGTTGGAGCTAAAACGTAGAGGCTTACAGGTTCGATATTGGCTTATCAGAGGAAAGTGGAGGGGAAGGACAAAAATGTTATAAATTGTAGTTACATTATAATTTCAAACGAATTTTTAAAGTATCTATATTTAATGTAATTTTTAATAGAATTTGACCCTCGCTGGACATAGCCGATTTGAAACGACTGTAGTATCTTTGAAATTATCACAATGTGCCTGACTTTGAGCAAACCAATCTGAAATGTTTGCAATTCTGAACTAGTGATTCTGCCCGAATCCTATGTTCTTTACACTTGTATTACTTACGTGGGCCGAGGAGATTCTTACACAAGATAGCTTCTTTGCGGAGTCTGTCTGTTAATAGAAATCAGCCTTCACATTTTCATTACACAATTATCATATTTATTGGTACTTTTGCCTGTACAATTTACAGAATTGTACTTTATCATTTATTTGGCATGCCATCAAATTAAACTTGAATTTGGTAATTAATGGCCTTTACCTTAATGAAAAAGACTTCTTTGCAAAGAACCTTTGTTGACTAGCGTGTAAGATGTGTTTTCGGGGCGCTTCCCGTTCATGAAAGTGAGGTCCTCGTCGGAGCCCGCGTTGTCGAAGCTATGGATCTTGCGCGAAGATTACCGTCTTCCACCTGTAATCTGTCTTGATGTTAAAGTTTCGTTCGCATTAATGTCTTAAATGTGATGTTAAACAACTTACAATGTTCACATAAATAATTATTTGCAAATGCCTCAGGTGGACATCTCTATTCAAAACTGTTTTCGTTCGCAACTGCTAAGCGTTCTAGCAAGCCTTGCATGTGTTCGCGACAGTGACTATCAATCTTATGACGTGCTCGCAACAGCGACCAAATGTCTTCTCTCAAAATCAGGGCTCAGATACAAAATGTCAACTTCGTTTACTTGCCAATTTTTTGTTATTAATGTTGTTATTCTCTGTACCTCGTTCCTCGATAGTCAATTATCTTGACTCGACACTAATGTCTTTATTAAATCTGTCACCATTGGCTGTCTAGATTCCTTCTAAGGTGACGATTTCGAAATAAACGTTTATATTCTATCAATGTTCATGTCGCAAATCACAGCTATGTTTATATTGTCCAAGGAATCTCCAATGTCCCATATTTATTTTTTATTTTCCCGGAAGATTTCTACGTCCTACTGTTTACACCCCAATATTTACATGTAAAACGTCCATGTCCAATATAGCCACTCTATGTCCTCCTTGTAAATGTAGTATACTACCCTTTTATTTTCGCTCCCGTGTACCTATACTTCGAACTGAGTCACTGCTCCACATTATTTTAATCAATAATACCATAGATATATCTGGGTATGTATCAAATTATTGTTGTCTGGTCGAGGAAAGCTGTTTTCCCCCTCCGAGTAAGTCGTGGGCCCTTGAGAGTGCACGTTCGTATTTGCTCGCTGACTCAGGGACTGCGATAAACCCCGCTCTGAATACAAGGCGCAGGCAGCGGCACGCCCCCGCTCGAACAGAAGCGAGCGCCGGATGGAGCTGTCGGACAGCCGTCGACTGACCACGGGAAAGGGGGGCGGGGCGCCTTCAGATCGCCATTAAACACGAGGCTGATTAGATAGTTTGGTTCTTCTGTTATCGAAATTCGTTCCTCCTTTCAAAAGTTATAAAGGAGAGAATAAACTCGGTAAGTCAAGAGTGAAAAGAATTACCCATCATTTTTTGCTAAGTCATAAAAGCGTAGTGCTTCTTAATTATATTTCGGTTTTATGAGTTAAAATGTTTGCTGCAACGTCCGTTAGATTTTATTTTTAAAATTTTGGAAGTTTCTACATGATGGACCTTTTTTTTCGTTGAATCAAATTATTGGAGATGTCAAGCACGGAAAGTCAATGTTTCTCTTCAATTTTTTAAGCGGTGAGGATTATTGCTGAAAGTTAACTCGGCGTTGTAACGATTATTATAAAAGATTATGTGTGAACAGGTGAGATGTACATGAAAACGGGTTGGGGTGATAAACAGGCACAGTAAATGGGGTCGCAGTATTCTCGTCCAATGGCGTCTGGTGCCCCAACTGACTGGAGGTTTCACCTCCATCGACTTACATAGTGTTTTGCTTTGGGTCCGCGACACACTACTTACATAGTGTTTTGCTTTGGGTCCGCGTAAGGCATATACACCTTCCGCGCACGTGGTTCTGGCTTTGATTTCCACTGGCCACTTAAATTCGACTCCAGTACATCGCAACAATACTATTGCTTCGACACCTTTCACACAAATAAAACTATTTTGTTTCGAAAACTTCACCACCCTACTGGTATATTTGGCAATAATGAAAGATCTTCGACACACATTCCTATTCACCAGAAAGTTCGCAAACCGCTGGCCGGCCAGCTGCAGCCACGGGGGACACCAAGGAACTTCCATCCAGAACGGCCACATATACACAAAGAACTCATCAAATGTAGGTTTTGTATCAACAAACCTAATATCAAATGAAAATAGATTCTCCAAATATCATAAACAATGCATTGAATATCGCCAATAATTGACTGAACTTGTGTACTTTCAATAACAAGCGAAAATCATAAAACTACGTTGCAGTGAGTTAGAAGAAGACAGAATATGGGTAATCCTCTAAGATTCTCTCCGTCGCCGCGCAGCGCGACAACGATAGCTGTTTGGTTGCCCAACCAAATCTGTATTTATCTTCCCCGTGTTAAATCGAAGAACCAAGGAATAAAATCAGTAAATTCATTAATACAGCCAAGAGCGTGGAGAATTCCTGGCAAGGCACCAGACACCGGAGAGAGCGCCAGTTGAACGCCCTTTGGTTTCAAAATGATTTCATATACAACGATATTGCTGTAAATCTTGAAAAATGCATGTCATTAAAAGTAAAATGTATATTCCTAAGATATTATGAGATCTTTTTCATTTTCTGGGGGTTGTGCACCCTACGCACGAGCCGCCACTGCTCTCGTTACCGCCAAAAGCATGTCAGAATCACTCTCGAAACATCGCACCTATTGTGTTGCTTCCTGCTGGAGATATAGGCACAGACCCAACGAACGCGTGTTTTGGTTATGGACGTGGTGGTATGCAGCAGTAATTTTTTTTCGTTGCACTTCTTTGGGCGAAGGCGATATTTCATGCCTTTTGCATCAAGGAAGTGGTTTGGTGATGTTTTGTAATATGCCGGCACTGAAAGGAAAGGTTTTGTTGTTTTCTGATTGCTGGATACATAAGAATTTCTGCGGTTATAAAAATCTTATAAACCATTCATCACTTCAAGAGAATCAGATTCGTACTTTTCTGTGTATCTAATTTACTGTAAATTAATCACGTATCTCACATTCTCTAACATCTTGTTGAGTGTAGGAAAGATTTGGCTGAGGAGCTGCCTGAACTTTCGTATTCCTTTTATTTGCATCCCACTCGCTGCTGGCAAATCGCAGTTGTTACCTCACCTTGTTTATCCTATTCTGTCGAGATCCTATTTTGATGCATTGAAAAAAAATTAAAGGAATTACTCTGCGCCTGAAATACTTATTGCAACGTGTTTGGGATGTTATGAACAAAAGGAGAAGCCACCAAATATTCACGCCTAATCTTCAGTACTACTAAGAGTATTACCTTCAATTAAAAGGGAATGTTTTTAATTGGCAGGTGTGAATTGAGAAAATATCTTTTTTCTGCAATATGGAATAAAGAGATTCTATATATAGTCGTATGTGATTAATTTTCACAAGATTTAGGCAGTTATCATTGCGGGCTATTTAAAAATGTAAGTATCATGAGCAGTATTTCTGATATTTATATTTGACTTAGACCACTAAACTGCCTTTAGGAAACTAAATTTATTATTAGTAATTATTATTATTAATTATTATTAATATGAATGATTGGTGCAGTCTGCTCCTGCTTGGAGCGAAGGCTTGTATTTCGAATCTGTACAACGAGTGTGTGTTTTCATCCCGAAATTCCTAAGTGGAGAGCAGTGGACAACCTCGTATCATCAATCAATAATACATTAAAAGTACATTTCCTTATTTCATAAAATAATTTCCTAATGGTTCCTTCAACCATTTTCAACACCTTCAACTATCCGGAGAGATTGATAAAATTGCCACTGTCATCACTAGGGAACGGATTTCGATGTAATTACATATTGGTACTAGATACCTGCATTGAATACTGTTTTTTAGAGTTTACAAGACATTCTGAATGAATTAGAACTATTTTAGCTTACATATTTTTACATATTTTGGTATAATTACAAAGTTTTACATATTTTACCTATTACTACATATTTCGTTACATTTTAATATATTTATACATCAAAACGAAACATTTCAGATGCGCGTTTGCAATTTATGTTACGGAATCATCTTTCTTACAAATCAAATGTAATGCTGCTACGCTTCTATGACTACCATATCTTCGCCATGAATTGTCAAACTCACTAAATTACTCTTCCCTCCTTCGCTTACTGCGTACTTGGAGTAAAGAATGAGCAGATTTTTATGAACAAAAGTTCACAAACCACGTTCTTGTTTATATTTCAAACAGTACATACGTAACTTGTTCGAAAATTAACAAATATTTTTTACACAAAATTATCTAATCACGTTCTTCGATTTGGGGGGAGGGTATATTGCCTTTAACCCCCTCCTCCGGGATCCAACACTGGCTACAAGGTAATACTATATTCACTTGAACACCTGCTCTTCGTAAACATTGTAATACACTACGAGCGTATTTTATATTTCGAATACAATTCTAAGTGGCGAAGTCTAGTGTGCTATTTCTTCTGTAGAGGTAGAACTTACTTTCAACCACCCCGAATCAAATTACACACTAAAAGAACTGATAGGCGATGTCTATGCTCGGAAACTTTCGCAGATAATTATTTTAAATACAATAATGAATTTTTATTTTACATATTTTCTATTTTTATTACATGTTTTGGAAAAAATAATCACATATGTATGTACTTATTGTGATTTTTTTATTACAATACATTCCGTTCCCTAATAATCACCATCGGAATCGTCAAGCATTATATTTTAAGCCTTCACCGAGGAGACTGATGATCCCCACGAACTGCAGAAGTATTAACTTGAGCAGGAAAAGCTCATTGCAGTTTTGCTCAGATGCGTCTTTTAGCTCTTTCTATAATATAAGGAAATACTATAAGACTTAGGACAGATTGCTTTACTTAACTTTCGAAGAAAGGCGTGTGGAACATTCATGAATTATTTACGGTTTTAATGAAAGTCCTTTGACATTAATGCTGTATCCTGCGTTCGTCCGTCACTCACGGTTAGATTACTAATGGAGGTT
Source organism: Teleogryllus oceanicus (assembly GCA_964035755.1). NCBI lineage: Eukaryota > Metazoa > Arthropoda > Insecta > Orthoptera > Gryllidae > Teleogryllus > Teleogryllus oceanicus. Next base: position 50,126,044 of record CAXIVR010000006.1, read on the forward strand.
ATGTCCACTAATCGGAACAAGTGTGTTATTCGACGCGTTTCGGTCTCCTGATGGGAAACTGATCATTTACCTGCAGGTCTGTCCAAAAAATTCTGAGAAATTTCGCTAAAAACGTTATTTTTAATATTTTTAAGCACGTAAAAAGAGTTTTAGGTGTCTTAGACACATACGAGGTGACCATTAGCTCACTGAATTCCCCTCGACAGGACAAATCGTCTTGGCAATTCTTAGTCGATTCCCTTCATGGTATTCTAGAAGAATTCTAGAAGAGCAAGCTTTTGATGGTTTCAGTGCTATGTGAAACGCTGTGAATTACTTTACTCTCTTTCAGACATCGCAACGCGAACCGTTTCAATTTGACTGACGAGATTGATGATATTAACCTCATTTTTTTATAATGAAACAAATAGTTAAACATGCGTTTTAATCGATACATTTTCATGTAACTTTATATGCCGAAATGGAAGATCCGTCATCTGTAAAATGTTTAAAATGTATCTGTATTATGAACTTATAAATCATCAGAAATAAAACTTTTTTATATGCCCGCCACGCTAAGCTAGTAATATTCATACTAATGATATTTGTTAGTTATTAAGAGGAAAAGGTCTTCAAAAGCTTAAATGCAGGAAGACCACGAAAACTTTACGTACATCTGTATGGTGTACCCGGAAGAAATTAAAGGGATCGGGGTAGTGTAATTATAATCCTCATTTCACACAGGCAAAATATATTAAATATCCTCCAAAACAAACATTATAATTAGTGATCCCGGACCGAAGGGTCGCGGGTTCGAGTTCCGCCTCGGGCATGGTTGTATTTGTGTTTGTCCTTTCACCCCTTATCATCACCATATCGTTTCATGCTCATAGTTACCATACCGTTAACAGCAATAGTGGTCGCTAATGACCTAAGATGTTGATGCGACCTTAAATAACCAATAAAAAAACATTATAATCCAACCGTTGAACAAACGTGTTCAGTATATTTATTTCAAACAGCAGGAAGTGCATTAACTAAGTGAGAAATGTCTGAATGTACATCCACATACACCCCCCCCATGTGGCCTACCAAAATTATAGAAATGAACGTTATCGATATTGAAATGGCGGAGTCGCGTCCTCTTGGATGGAAGGAGGGAAGTTGGCGCGTGGCGCCGCGGAGGAGGCCCTGCGGTGGAAGTCGCGGCCGAGGACTCGCTGCGCCGCGCCGCTGCGGCCGGGACCGGTTGCATTCCTGGCGCGGGGCGGCGCGGGGCGGGCGGCGGCGGACACCGCTCCTCGCCCACTCGCTCCGTCAAGAGCTTAGGGCGCTCAACGCGAGCAACCCGCGCTCGCCTGCCGGTCACCTCAGCGCTGCTCCTCGCTGCGCCAACTATGAAGCAGGTAGCAGTGGCGAGCGCGTTGCTCGTCCGGCGAGATTCACCCGTGCGTGACTTATCAGGGCCAATCAATTTACTGCGTCTACATATCGTTTTCCACATCTCACCACTTTCGCGACGCACGTCTTCTTCCCTTTTCTGCGGACAAGTAGCAATCCTTCACATTTTTCGAAAAAGTCGTTGTCACAGAGTAGAGAGGGGAATGAATCCGCCTGAATAAATAAATGGGCTACATTATACCTTTGGGGACCCTGTCTATCCACAATGAAGCCAGGCTTGGCGAGTCTGCAACAGCCGGTTGTAAAACTATCGCTGCTGCTGCTACCTGCTTCATTGTTCGTGCAATAGATCGCGGCAGATTTACAACCGGGTCGTCGTACGCTCGACAAGCCGGAATTGCGCGTGAAGGGCCCTCTATGAACGCGGCACGCACTCCGTCGGGTTCCGCTCCCCGCAGTTCCGCCTTCCGTCACAATGCGGGTTAACCATCGGCGACGCAGTGAGGATTGATCAGTCCGCTCTGCGAACCAGAGGGCAAATCCTGATCACTCCGTATGGAATTTGCAGAGGGGGAGGCGGGTTGGTGATGTTTTTTTCTCAGTTTTCTCGTTTCTTCTGTCTTGCATTCCACTCTATCATCACCGTCGTCGTCGTCGTCATGCACTACCTCTCTTCGCCCGCCACCCCTCTAATTATTCTCACATTCATTTCGACGGTTTACAAAACGATTCAGAAATCCTCGATGGGGAAGAATCGCTCTATTGCTCTGCCCGCAATCAAACCACACGAGAAATGGATAACGGCGACCCGCGCACCGCGCCCCAGGTCCGACCCAGCGCGTCCGGCGTCCGTCTCCTAGCAAATCTCGCAGACATGTTCCTCCAACTCTCAGATCCCCGCTTGAAGCACTCCAGGCACGCCCGCTTGCGATTATTTTTCGCAGCGTTTTGGAGAGCAGTCTCGCTGTTCGAGAGTTCCCGTCATTGATGTATCTTGCAGTGACTGAGTTACTGTCGGATGCGCTTTCACAGCAGAGCTCTTCTGTTGCAAATTCTTGCTTGGGCACGCGCGTCTTTATATTTCGCGGGGACGCTAAAAATACTCGTACTCCGGGATCACGAATATCATGGTGGCTAGATGCGACCTTATTCCTGTGTCTTCCGCAAATATAACAAGTCAGTCGCGCTCTCGGTATTGCTCTTAGAATGATTACCTCTTTCTGTTGGATTTGATTCGAGAAGCGAGTGTGAAGGAGCATGATTCAGACAGAACTCGCCATTGCTGCGCAAAGTTCTGTTAGCAATAGCTAGGGCCAGGGCCGGCAGAACCTGATTGTCTGAGGTGTGGCGAGCAAATATAAATATAAAACATCGTATACACCACAGATTATTTCTTGTCATAGATGAATACATATTACGCAATGAATCTACACACTACATTTTTTGCAGCCTCAGGAGGCCAGTGTCTAGCATGAGCATGAACGCAAATAATCACGTGGTGTAATACTGCGTATTCGCAGTACGAAACATTCGAAGACGAGTCAGTTGCATACATGCAGGGGCAAGGCACTTGCAAATAAAAATGTTGCGACAGCAATTTAAATAATTAAAAAGTGATGTTAGAGGGGTTTTTCATAAATGATAAATAAATATCCATAAAATACAATAATTAATAATAAGCAAAAATAAAAATGAATAAAAATTCCAAATATAAAACACGAAGTTCTCTTATGTGAATCTCCTTTCTCAAATAAATCTGAGTGCTTCTAATTCACCATACCCCTTCCGCCGGCTCTATATACTGGCGATTCTATTCTGCGAAGAGGCAGGTCAAAGAACACGCGGTCAGAGGGGATATTTTTTTTTCTGATGAGACTTCACGTGCTGCGTTATCAAGCAGCCACCCCGATGTTTTTTACTCAGACAGGGGTATAATGCATCGCTCTTCAGACGGAAAGTGCCCCATGAATTCGACTTTAGTCGGCCTTTAGTGTCATGAAGTGGAGCACGAATAAGCGTTAACGTTTGTAAAGTCCTGAAATAACTCATTCTACTTCGTATTTTAGCAACAAGAATGTAGGTCACGTAGGACTCAAGAACGAGTTCAAAAACTATCAATCAGACGAGACCCGTTGAATCCTCAACGCCGTGATAGCGATAGTAATTCGAGACGGAGATGATGTTAAACGATTAAAAATTGTTAGCGACCTTTAAGAGTAGAATGTGGGTGCTCGGCATACTTGCCGTATTTCGCAGCGAAATTTAAAAAGTGACTTGACACGTCTCCCCAAACGTCGTTAACATTGATGATACTCATGCACAATTACCAAGTTATCCTTACTATGTTTGTTAGCAAGCGGAGAGTCGTCTTAATTTATACAAAAAATTCTGTTCGGAAAATACTGAGAGTAAAAATATGAGATCTGTTGTCAACCTCCAAATACGAAAACAGGGCACGGAGATGAAAAATGTGTCGGAGTGGGTAACTCTTTTCCTCTTGATCCTCCCCCCTCCAAAATGCACTATGTGCTTCGTGGAGCACCAGAGTAAAATTAGATTTCCTGTTGCATGTTGACGTCCTGAGCGGCGGTGTAGCAGTGATAGAGTTGCTGTGCATCATTCTGACGTATCCCGCTGCTCTCTCCCACGGCGTAATTTCACTTGCGACCGCAGGTGGTCATGTCAGGAAATCGGACGCTAACGGGGTTTGCGAACGCACGCGGACGGCAGCAAGCGAATTTGACTTGACGGACACAATTAGGTTCCCATCAAATTCCCTTCCCATTGGAAGCGGCAATCGACCAGTAATGAGGAAGCGGAAATCCGAAACAATACTGATTGCCGAGTTGCGGGGATGGTTGAAATTTGCACGGCATCGTTAGTGTAATTTTTGCAGCTGCTGGTCAAAGAACAGAATCTAAAACCGGTTAATTTCAAATGTTTCGAATTCAACAATTACAAAAGGTACTTTATCCTTAGATTCAATGGTTTTCGTTCAATTTACATGAAAATACCCTTCATAGAAACAATTCGACGTTGTTACCTCAAAATTCGACGCTGTTACTGGATAACTAACAAAGAACGAGATCGTTATTGTAACATGGTTAAATACATGGAGCACTAGCTCTTAAATATATATTATTTTCCTTCAATTATCTTACAATTTATTCTTGGGTTCTCCGATGACCCCCCTCCCCCGGATTGGTGTTCTTCGAATCCCAGGGTGGCGTTGGGAAGCAGCTGTTAATTTTCTAATACAATATACTACGAATTGAACATTTACATATCTGCTCGGCAGTACAGAAGAACAAAAATTAATGAAAATTTTCTCTTATTTCATTTTCCTCGCATTACTGACGCGATCGACTCCCTCTGAAATGGAGTTACACTTCAGAAAACGTATTTTCAGTGAAACATAAAACTTGCTCAGCGACTTACTATATTCCAGTGCAGTTCTCGCATATTCGAAAATTAAAATCAATAATTAACTCGTTATAGTGGAGGATTAATGAGGTAATAAAACTGATGTTCGAATTTGGTCCCGCTTGGCCAACAACCGCAACATATCACGCGAATAAATTATATTTTGTTGCCTGCAGTGTTCCTAAAATATTTATCTCCGTGGCATTTAGCTTTGGAAATGAAATTGTGACAAATCTTCATGCCGAAGTGCGATTTAGAACCGTGTATCTCACTTTTGATGAGAGTACGAACGCAATTGCGGCACCACAAACCACTTTTATTTTTCATTTGAACAAAGTGTAACATTTGTCTTTTATTTATTTCATTTGGATTTGTACGCACTCAAATATACATTCAGTTACGAAAACATCGTATTTATCACCTCTCTGCAAGAAGAGAGAATTTAATTTTTTCCCCGATGCAATTTTACTTAGAAATAAATGAAAATGTCAAAGTAAATTACCGTTTTTAATTTGTGTAAACTACAACGTTTATTTGATTTAACAGAACTATAAAACACGGCACTCGAATTCCTTTGGTATTGAAATGCTTAGCAATGGAATGAATTTGAAATTGTAAATAATTTATATTTTTGAATTAGTTGATTGATAATTTAGTTCTTAAATTAATTAACATAAGGTATATGTTACGTAGTTTTATTTTAGGATTCGGGAGCTCCTAATCGCTTTTCATTACAATCATTCATTAGCTTAATCAACTACATGCATTTTGGGTGGAGACAATAGCGCTCCCGTCAGTTATTGTATCACGTCAGACGATGAGAAACTCACGTGCTAGACAATGATAGTGAAATAGTAGTGAAATCTTGGTTCTAAAATCTGAACCCTGTTGTTGCGACATCGATTCATTAATGAAGTACGAGTGTGAAAAGTAGATGAGAAATGGGTTGTATCGTTAGTGAGATTGTAATAACGAGTGATATAATGATGTTGGTATTGCTTGCGCTCGCCTAGTGCAGCCCTATCCCTCGGGGCTGTGCCACCTCAGTTTCCCCCGCGCGGCCGCCTGCGTGTTCGCTGCCGGGAGCCAGCAGCTGCCCCGCCCCTCGCAGTGCGGGGAGCAGGTGACTTGGTGGCAGCGGCTTCGCCCGCCGCGTGGGGCACAGCGACGGCTCTGTGCAGCTGCGGGCGGTGGCACGTGTGCTCCGGCAGACGCACCGCGCAGACCGTTGTGCTCCCTACGACAGGGGTCGCGCCTCGAGGTTCTTCTGGAAGCTTTCAGTATGCGCGTGGTATTACTCAGAGGGTGTGCGTGAACGCTTTGGGTAATGAGAATGGGTATTACCTCTAATGTAAACGCCAATTTTGTAGAATGTGGGTGAGGGCCGAACTCATTTCTAAACGTAGGCTACACAGCATTACGCCTTTATGTCCTCCTCTTTTATGTGTGGTGATCAATATAGTGGGTTGCCTTCTCTTTTGTAGTTTCTTCTCATGAATTGCCGAATTATGGGTATGAAGAGTACCTTATCAAAATGTACTTATACAGTGTCATGTTTTTCGTGATTCAGTCTTCGCTTGTTTCCGGAGGGCCGCTCTAGTTGGGCAACACGCTGCTACAATTAGACCATGACAATGCCAGTTCATCGTCGGTCATTGATCTACATTAGAATAAAAGCCTAAAATTGAATACGTAAGTGAGAGGAAATATTGAATATTCTTTCTTACATCAGTTTTAATTTCATACATCGATATTAATTTCATATTCTTATTACATAAATGTTCGTAGATTGTAAAGTACCGACACAAGGGTGAGGGCAACACTTGGCGGCGAGGCGCCTTGCAACAGCCCTTACTTCCACATTAGTGAGTTGTGATCACTCTCTTTCATCAGGGGACCCGCACAAATCTGTGACGTATCCAGTCATTCATATTTGTCCACAACAAAGGTGACTCATCATGTTATTGCATATTTGGTAAAGCGAATTCTGCAATACGAAAGATTCCTAAGCTAGTAGACTAATTTTTCTCCTTTCAATAAAGGTGGCAATACATTTTAACCCCTTTTAATATTTTAGTGACTGAAAAATCAGATATTTCATTTTATTTACGTGAAAAATAAGGTGGGTTTGTATTTCAACATCGGTGAGAATTGTGAAGATGGTAATCGGCCAACAGTTTTCTATTGGCTTCAAAGCTCGTAACGCTCGTGTTCGCAAGCAATCTGCGCCGAGGGAGCCTGGGGAAGGAATCCTTTGCGGCGGCGCCTTCCCCCGCCCCGCCCCCACGCCCCCTCGCCCCTCGAGGTGCTCATAACGCGGGCATGGGCGCTCTCAAAGGCGCGGAGGCAAAATGTATGTGGAGCTGGGGCAAAGAGAAGAGCGATGCCGGAGGGGCGAGGGTGTTAACCTGCTAGGAAGCCACGCTCGAACGGCGTCTGCCCAAATGAGAATTCTACAGGCCGGTGCTTAGCTTTCCGATTGTTTTCATAGCCCTCTCGCATCTGATTGTGAGTGAATATCTGAAACAACGGTCACTCATCGCGCACGTTTCTTCATTCCTCAAATCAGGCGACTCTTTCATGCTTAATGATAGACTATGGGTTGGCCCCCAGTCTAAAAGTGACCCATCTCATAATCACCAAGGATTCCAGCAGTAGTGCGAAAATGCGGATGTTACGCCAAAGCCCGACCTTCCATCAGTCCATTTCCCGCCTCCGTCGCGTGCCCTATCCTCCGTCCACCGACCTCCATTCCCGTGATCTGCCCCTGTTTTTTCGTTCCTCGTTCACCAGCCTCCGTCCTTCGTTTCCCACCCGTCTATCCTTCGACCCTTCCCCCTCCCCAGAGCCGCGCCCCCTCGAGGCGCTTTTCGGCACGTGGGGCGCTCTGAAAGGCGCGGAGGCAAAGCGTATGCGTGTGCGGCCAAGGGAAGAAAAGAGTGACGCCGTAACGCGCTCGACCTCCCGCCCCAGGCACCCTCGCCTTTCGTGGGGGATGCGGGATATGTAGTTAAAAGGGAGGGCCTCCAGGGAGGCTGCTCTCTCGCCAAACCCTCGAGCGAAGTATTCCTTATTCAGATGTCTTAAGCGGCGTGTACTGTACTGTAGTATTTTTTTAAATTCTATATATAGTACGTAGTCTATACTATAGATAGTCTCTGGGTACTGGAGGATGACGAAGGACATTTTTCATACTTCTGATCACTTAAAGCGGTACTCTGTTGGCGTTCAAAAGGATGAATGAATTACGAACCTCTATAAATCCCGTATTATAGAATACACAATCATTTATTGCTTTTCAGGATTTTCTTAATCCGTTAAAGTAGGACTATAAATTCGGGCCTAAATTTTAGATGCAAAGGAACTTAGATAAGTATCTCCAACAGTGGCACATCCTGAACATTATTATAAGTATACCGCATTTTGTGGAACTGTCGTCTTGTTGTCTTGTTGGAACTGTCGTCTCATTTTGAGATTTTCTGAAATCCCAATACTATGAAAATCTGTCGTTAATAATTGTTCTACAGGACAATTACGCAAATAACTAACCTTCTGGATCATTAACACACTCCATATTCACAAGAACTTAAGAGAAGCGTAACTTACGAACGACTAGAGAAAGACTGTTCACCGCAATATTTTGCGGTGCCTACCGACCGTCCAGACGCGCATCCTCCTCCCTCCCCACCCTGGAAACTTGAGGAGCTCTAGGTTATCGCGGCTGGCATTCAGTGCCATTCCCTGCGCTAGCGAATTCTCTGGACAGCATTAAGAACTGTTTGAATCTCGTCACTCTACCGCACTTCATTACGCTTACGGATGCAGAAGACTGTCAGGCTCCCGGTAGCAAACGGAATTATTTTTTCGCATTTGTTTCAAAGCTTTCAAACTCTCAATAACCTTTTAGAGGATTACCAAACTTATGAAATATTTATTATACACTTCGAATTACTAGGTATACTTGCGGTCTTCGCGGTGTATCGAAGAATTCGCCACTGATCTCCAACGTGTAGGGAATAAAAACAATAATTATGGAATATTATCGACGTTCTGCATTAGAGTCGTTCACGAAACGTTTAACCCGAGTAACCAGTGTCAGTGTGTTTACTGAATCTGCGCTCTCCGCGTCGCCCTTTACGAGGTGGTTGAACACCTCCAACCAAAAAAACATAATACCTTCTACTTTAAGGTATCGAGTTGCTTAAACATTTGAACTAACAGCAACATGGTGGAAGCAAAAGAGAACGAACGAATTCAGTTATTGATATTAGAGTTACCTAGGTTTCACTGTACATGGTTCTTGCCCCAGTAAAAGAACGGTCTTAAATGTTTCCAACTGACAGTGCATTTTTTCTGAGGGTTTCAAATGAAGTCACTTTTCGTAACGTATTCCACGTACGTTTTATAATGTTTCATGGGATCAATTGAGAAATACAGCGTTTGATTGTTTGTTATTTTTATTTTTATTTTGAACATTTCTGTAGTGTTTAGTATTACGCATATTTATTGCGGTTCGTAAAGGAATGAGATGTTCTTTGGAATAATGGCATAATGTTGAAGATCATAAGAATTATAATCTTGTAAAATCATTTCTCAAGTACTTTTTCTCACAACTTGTCTGCATAAAGCGGAATAGAAATGCTTTGCTGAAGATAGATGGGGATCACTACACAATAATTATCAGATTTTGTAACTCACGAATTCGTTCGCTAATTGGGGCATTAAACATGGACTGCTTATTTGAGAAAACGCTGCTCTCTCGCCCCAACAGAAGGAAGTGGACGAGACAATATTGGGAGTGTAATTTCATCCTCATGCCACCAGACAAAAGAAGAAAATCTGCTTAGCTAATTCATGCGAGATAAAAATTACTCTTTCGAGGTTAGCACTTTATAACCCGCTTAGCTTTCGACAGAGATTTGAAGAAAGATGACAAACGATATCTGCGTAACATCCATCGTGTCCTCTGCCTCCTCTGTTGTCATCTGTGTTGCGCAGCTGCTGTTGCGTGTGTCTGCTTCGGTCGTGTTCGCTATCGCCACGTTCAGCGCTGGCGCCCACTCGCCGCCTCCGCCATCTCCAGAGCTCGCAGCTCCTCTCCAACACACTGCCGCAGCTTCTGCCCCAAGACATCGCCAGTTCTACGGCCCTTCGATGTCCCCGCATCTACTGCCCCACGACGTTCTCGAAGGTTCCCCCCCCCCCTACAAATACATACACATCGCTAGTTCCCCAGCACAGCACCGTCTTACTGCAACATCGTTTCCAGCACGCAACAGCTACAGCCCTACACCATCGTTCCAGCTCCAGCTCCACTCGTACATCATCGCTGTCCTCTACCTCGACCAGAAGGCCGCCAGCGTCTCCGCTCCCGCTCGTACACAGCGCGGCACCGGCCCTCAGCGCCGCCTATTTCGAGCCTCGCGGAGCAATCGGAGCCCCGCGTCGCGTTTATTTCGGGGCGCGCGGAGCCGCCTGCCGGCGCTCTGTGGCGGCGTCGCGGGCGGGAGCCACGCACGCCTTGGGTTCGAAACTCGGCCGAACAGCTCACAAAAGCTCAGCTGCAGTTTATTTTAACATTAACTAGCAATATCCGTGCTCACTACGTCGCCATAATGAGAAAATTAATTATCGCTAAAAAAAATGGACCATTTGATCTCTGACCTCAATTTGTTTGTACCAATTTTCCATTTTTTTGCCCTCTAATTTTATGGAAATAAAGATATTGAGATGAACAAAATGGTATAACTTGCACTTAATTTTTAAATGGTTAAATACTTTAAAAATTGTTCACATGAAAACACAGTGTTTTAATACAGCATGGTTGATTTTAACATGTGTTCAGAGGAAACGTTTTCTGGGTATATCGTCTGAGTCTGTTGCAGATTACTTGCTCTCCTTTGATACAGGCTGGTGTTCATCTGCTATAGAGGTTCTCTTTAGCAGAACTTTTCAAATGAAAGATGAAATGCTCGTTGCATTTATATAGAGACGTATTTTTAGTAACTTTGAGGGAAGGTTTATTGGGATGAACATTTAAATTTTACTTTCGTTGTAATAAGCTCACCTGCGTTAGTAATATTGGTAGTCACAGCGCCAAATGACGGATTTTTAATTACTTCTAATAATTGTAGAGTTTAGTGAAGTAGCAGCAGTGAAATTTGTCATTCATTCATGCGGTATTAGGAAACAGATTGACCATTAAAAAAAAAGATGTAAATGTTTCGTCAATCGATGAACCTTGTTAACTATGTGACTCAACTTGTCACTTGTCACCTGCCGCTGTCTTTCTTATCGTAAACGCTTCTTATATGTGTGCAGTGGCGGAACCAATCTCTCTGAGAATCTTTAGTATACGAATGTGCGAAGAATTAGCAAAAAACGATAACCGACTGAAATGCAAAACTCGGCTTGTGACACTAACTCCTGACCCCGCGTCAGTCATTGTGAAACTTTTGTCTCCAGAGAAATTACAGTGCCGTGGCAAAGTTGTCCTGAAAGCAAAAACTAACTGAAAAAATAGTGAATACAAACTAAACGCCTATCTAGGATATTCTAATACGATGGTAGCCAATTGTCTACTTTAGTTGTACCCAGAACAGCTTACTTATTTTTATTCACGCAACTAGGTTGCAGTTTCCTGTCTGAATGAAACTGCTCGTGTATGTCAAAAGAATAACACTAGCAGCTAAACCGAAAGCAGGACGATTATCAGAACTGATATCGAGTACCAATGTAGAGCATATCGTGACAAATAATACGAAAATATATGTGCTCTTGTAGAACCAAGCTTTATTTTTGTACGAATGGGCTAAATCTTCTGAATAACCTGACATTTTCTCAAAAACGGATTCATATTTTGAAATTTTGTATAGAGAAGCATTCTGTGATAGTTTCAGACTCGTATTTCCATTCTACTATTAGAGCACGGGACAATTGAAGAAGTGATAAAATGCACGTTTTTTTATAAAATACAATTTACTCTACAAATATTGCCTGAAACAAAACCAATTGATACGTACCATAAACAGTATGGTACACAATTTTTTTATAGAGCTCATAAAGTTTGATAAAATTGTTTCTGAGTGCGTTGTTGATGGATTTTGACACTCGAGTAACTTTGTTTGCATTCTTGCTTTGGATTCGAATGGTATCCAAGTTATTCAGACATTGGCACATGGATTCATCACTGCAAAAGACATTGCAGAGCGTGTATGCATAAAATATTCCTTTTCAGTTATATTATTATTGGCTAACGTAATCGTAACTTGTTTACAAATAATACTACTGCGTGAGTGAGACTTGCGAGCCAGGGGCTTGGGATGGGAGACCAGAAAATCAGGGACACTAAGGCTTGGGTTCGAAACCCGCATGAGGCATGAATGTTGTAATTTGTGTTCGTGGCGGGAGAGGGGGGGCATTCTGTGTCACTCGTCACCTAAACCTTAATCCTTGCGTAATCTCTTGGCCTGGCAGGCAAATGCGTGTGTAATCGAGCAACTCGATCCCTTCAGAACAAGGGTACAAGCACCGAGAATGCCAAGGGATACCATAGACAAACGTGTATTGGTTCAGGCTATAGATATTCGGGGAGCCCGAAAGTGCTTTTCACTGGAATGTCGCCGGAGGAGCAGCAAGGCCATGGTTGGTCTTTCAGGCGCCAATAGATGGCGGCTGGCAAGAGGACGGAGCAAAATCGAAAAGCTAGCCCGGACTGACTAGCACGAGAAAGCCTGTACCATTCTGTAGCATCACTAGTTTCATATGCAGAAGTTCTGCGTGCATTGACCGGGTTTTGAACCCGGAAGCGCAGAGAGGGAAGGCGCACCTGACTCGAGGGCGCGGACGCGACGTGCCCCTCCGCGCAAGGCCCATGCGGCCTGGTGGACGCTTTCAAATTCAGTTATGCTTTTAGAGCGGGAAATATTGTGTACTGTACATAGCGCTAATTAGAAAGGTCACTCAAACATTTTTCACCGTAAGAAACAAAACATCTCTCAAGCAGTAAAAATCAATTCTTCAATATTTCCTTACATGTTCCCTTGACTGACATCTATTCGTACTGTTGCCCATAAAATATAAAGTTAGAAGAAGTGCGTTTTGTTTTATAAAAGAGCAGAATATTTAAAACTGGACTACTTTTTTTTTTTAAAGTAGTCACATGTCGCGATTACAACTTCACTTCGGCTGCCAAATCTGGCGCCGAAGGGCAAATGCACGTTTTTCATCTGCCGTTCTTGGATAGAGCCTCCGTTGGCGCCAGGGGTGCAAGGGCCGTGGCGGGAGAGTCCAGTGCCGCAGATTTGCGACTGATGTAAGCTGCAGTATTGCTGTTTCACTTCCTGGTTGTGCGCTCACAAAATAGTTAAGAGAATCGTCTTTACGACGTATTTCAGAACTAGAGTTTTATTTTCTCGTTAACCCTGGGCTGGAAACGTCCTTTTCTTGGACGAACGTGAAGGGGAACGACACGTGGGACACAATGCACCCAAAGCACGAGAACCCGTGATTTAAACTATGCGGTTCATATTGACAAATCTTATCATTGAAATACTTCTACGTAATGATATGTTAATTTATAAAAAAGTAATAGAAACAGTTGCTAGATTTTTTAACATATATTAATTAGTGAACATAGGTACAGTTACCATCAACGATTTTAATGAAGACTTTAATAATCATGGCATAGTGTGAACTTATGGCCTGAACAAACCAATTTGCCGCAATCATGGCATTTAACATTTGTTTTTGTCCTTTTGTCATGGGCACATGCCACATCGTTCATACGAGCGATTTGTATGTATGAACAGGTATGGGGATTTCTACTTGAAACTCATGGCAGTTGCTTGCCGTACCGATCTAGGAATGGTATTTCTGTTCAATCGCTGTACCATGTGTGGGCTGACTAAAGCTTCTCCTACAGAAAGGAGGAAATCGAGCCGGCTTGGGACCTTTTGCATTGATGCCAACAAATTGTCTCTCAGTAAAACTTATGCATTAAAACAACTTGTTGTAAAGTTAAACATTATTAACAAAACCATGTTACTAAATACTTATAGAATACGCATGCAACACACGAAAGCGATAAATATTGCAATAAAGTCTACTTGGTCGTACTCCGTTGACGAACGTTAACTGAAACGTGAAGTGTACAATGTCCCAATATTACTCTTAAATAACACAACACACTTAAATAAAAGCGCTATTCACCAGTTTAATTGCGCCTCAACAATAGTAGCCGTCTTAAGAGAAAAGTACTCGAAAACTGTGACCAAAGATTTTGCCAACTTACAAAAATATAAAAATAAAAACTCGTGAGACTTTTCACACCCCACGTTCCCAGTGCAGGGTTAATACCATTCATTATGGTAATAGATAACTAATTGATTAATGCAATGAATGGTGAAGAAATAGTCTAATTTAATCCTTCTGTAAAGTGTTAGACTTGATAACACTCAATAGACGGATGCAAATTTAGAAATATGGTTTCTAATAGTGGTAGTTTATTGGATGTACAACTACATGTAGGGTATTCCGGTCGTTAAGCATCTCGCATCTATACAAAGAATTATTTTACGAATATGCCGATCTATTACAACCAGCATGTATTTTGCCAGAGCCAGTATTTTGAGTAGAGGATAATTTTGTTGACCGAAACTCTCCCCTTCGCAACATTTCCTGTGGGGCCTCACACACTGGGACGGCGCGGACGCTGTTGTGTAACCGCATGGTTCGAATGGCTACCACCATTACGTTACTACCAGCATAAAGTAGTTAATGGTCAATCTGCGAGATGGGGGAGAGAAACTTTTTGCCATTCGCTTCCGGAAAACGCGAGGAGCCTGTTCTTGATTATATGGTGGTATGGTGGCTGTTAATAATAAAAAAACTGAATAGAAAACTGAAATAGAAAGATGTTGGGTTTGAACGAAGGAATCTCTGAATGTATTGAACCAATATCAATGAAACGCTTCTGTTAGATTTGCCTGAACGTCTAAAGTGCTACATGCTCTGATACACTGCCATAAAATTAATATACGAGTATTTACAAAGTAATTACTTTTCTATTTTACACCAAACGTAGCGTAGTAGACACAAGGATTTGTCATTGCGAACATTTGGACGTGCTGGAAATGATGCGTGTTTTCATCGCTGCACTTTTTTATTCGTAATAGAAATAATTTGCAATTGAATGTTGCATTAAATTGAATAATAAAAGGCGCCGATAAAATCTCGATTCATTCTCGAACACCTCTGTGCCCTTCTCCTCCTAAAATGTGACGCCCCGTGGTGCCTCCCAGAGCAGTGACTGCAATCACCGCCTTATCCCTCACAGCCTGGAACGTTGACCGCTCGTACGACTCGGGTGCACTCGGATGCTTTTCTTTTGGCACTGCCTAGCGCCGAGTCCTAACCTCTTCTCTCAGTTCCAGGGTTCACGGGCGAAACTTGCTTCCCTCCCCTCGCCCTTTGCGTTTGTGCACTTTCATCTGAAACACCTGACCACGGCCCGGCGCAAAAGAATCTCTCCCCGCGGCCTGCGTGCCGGGGGGGGGGCGACCCTCCCGCTTTGTCCGCCCACAGCGGCCAGCGCGCGACCTGACGGCGCGAGGCGTGGCGAGGCGAGGAAGCGGGGAACAGGTTTGCCCGGATACGCTGCCGCGGAAACGAGATAAGTCGCGGGGCAACTTCTGAGGTTCGTAACAGTTAGTGGAATGTGAATGATACTGGTTATGTTAGTGGTTGTACTTGCTACCGAGAAAAATGACTCGGTTGCATTTTGGACGTCTGTCCTCTGTCGGCGTGTGCCGGCAATCAGGGGTAAAGTTCGCAACGTGCAGAGAGTCCAAGGCTTTCTCCTCAAATACACCTTCGTTCATGTTGCGTTGTGCCCCAAAATATTTACAAGGACCTCCGGCTTTTCATGCCAGCCAATGATCAGGCTGTTAACATACACTTCTTTAGACCCGGCAAGGGCCGGCACGGCACTTCTCAAATGGTCATAGAAATAGCTGTGTTTTAAAGGGCGCAGAATCGCATCGCATAAAATACATGTTAAATTTATTTGAAACTAGTAAAGAACTTACCCACATAAAAATTCCACATGTGTTAAGTATTTCATGCAGAATTCAGTTAAGCGATTCAAGAAACCCGTTCATATATTACATGTTATACTGCTGCACGAATTATTTGTTCATTATCTCTGAATGGATCATGTGAAAATTTTTCTTAGTCGCTTAATGTAAGTCGGTGTTTTCAAGTTTCATAAATCTTTTCCGGGGTAA
Source organism: Teleogryllus oceanicus (assembly GCA_964035755.1). NCBI lineage: Eukaryota > Metazoa > Arthropoda > Insecta > Orthoptera > Gryllidae > Teleogryllus > Teleogryllus oceanicus. The sequence continues at coordinate 50,142,132 of CAXIVR010000006.1, forward strand.
ATTATTTTCAATTTTCGGGAATAATTGCTTCTAGTTTATCGAACTGTCCATTTAGCTGGTGTTTCAAAAGTAACTATTCCTTTAACTTTTCCCTTTCATTATAAATTTCTATGCGGCTTCGGATTTTTCTGTGCAATAAGATCCATGAACACAAAGTTGAAATTAACATGTTTTAACGGTATTACCTTAATCTGTTAGTGACCGAAAGGCCAAAAGTTCTTTTCTTTTCTGACGTCTCGAGTTCAATTGTCCAAGTATATACATGGAGCATAGTAAACCCCTCATTGAAATGTTTGCAAATTGCTAACTCAGTTTGGATTATTTCGTCTGATTAATTCGCCTTTAAATTTTATCTTCTACCCTCAAAAGAATTTTTGGAATTTCACAGTTAACTTTAAAAAAATTCTGAAGTGAATACGAGAATTTTGAATATTGATGCTTTTTCATAAGTTTCCCTTGTGGTGTAAACTTTTTTATCCTTTAATCCGCATTTTGCTCTCAATGGATTCTTCATCGAGGAGAGTTTGCAAGGGAGATATGAAATATTCAAAGATTAAAAGAAAAGTCGTCCTGACGGTTTGTGTAAATTTTAATTTTATCCCATCAACGAACAAAACGCTCGAATATGCAAACATTTGCGCCCTTGTCGGCTACATTATTTGAAGCTTTATCAGAAGTTAGATTCATGCTTCACCGTTATTCACAGTACACGCATAACATTGTCGTTTATTTTTAAACTTTATTTTACGAAAATCCCGCTCATAGTGTTGCGCGATAAAGCGTGCTTCAAGGGGAACGCGTTAAATTATGGAACGACTTCTCCCGTGCCAGGTCGCCGGCGACGCTTTTCCCGACTCTGCGAAATACTCCCCCGAGCGACCGGCGACCGCGAATAGGTTGGCTTTAAAGGGCGCCGGCGGACGCCAACCGAAAATATTTAAACGGCGAAGCACTTGTAGCCCCCTCCGTGTTTAACACCGCGGGGCTTAGCATGAGCTTAGGGCTCCCGTAAAACCTTTTAAATATCCTCTGTGCGGCGCGGGCCCCCGGCGACGTTTGCAGCAGCTTACCTTCCAACCGCCTCCACCCCCCACCTTCCTCTTAATTCCCTCGCCCGTCCAGCGCGCTCGACATCCAAATGAGACTCGAGCCGCGCCGCCCCTCGCACGTCACGCCACGTCATGCCTCGTCACGGCCGCCTCGTCGCACTCGGCCCATCGCGCTGGGCCTCCGGTGAAGTCTGTCAGCCCACATGCCGGTCACTGCTTTTCTCGTTCGCCCGTCATTATCTCACTTTTTAACACGGTCTCATCGTTTCTTTGCATCTCGTTAGTTTTCCAGGTTTCCTGTTTATTATTCATATTCCGTACCGTATTTCAGGAGAAGAATTCTAATTTTCTAGAATCCGAATCCCTAAAAGGTTATCTAATCTACCGAATTCACGTGATGATATGAACAACAGCACTGCACAATAACTGGATCACAAAACTGGAAACATCATGTAGCTTATTCTCGCGAACATCAACTTCAAAATCAGGTTTAGGGGAAATATTTTAAATGCTTTTTAAATTAAAATTGTGTCAGAGAGGGATGGCATTTCACAGGTTTATTCAACTGTGTAATTTGAAAAGATAATTCGAGATTGGAGTAGAGCGTTACCTGACAAATGCCTTAGTCACCAACATGTTGCAGAAACTCCCAACTGTCTAGGAAGCAAAATGTTACAAAAGTGGAAGTCAGGAAAAGAACTATGTTGAGATAGATTACACCCGAGAATTATGAAATGAGAACCATAAAACCTCGCACAAAAAGCCACGTCGCCACAACCAAGTAAAATAAGAAATTAAAACATTGAAATCTCGGAAGCCCAAATAGTGGGTGGGAAAGCCGTACAAGCAGATGGATTTGGTGAGATTTGAAAGAGACGCTTGTACCGCACGTCCGCCCCCTTGCCTCTCGGCCCTCTTCTCCACGTTCCCCCCCTTCTTGAGAGGGAGGGCCAGAAGGGTGGCGGCGGGAGCGATTTGAAATTAATTCCCGTAATGGCGTCCAAATGGCCTCTGGGCGACACGGCGCGGCACGGCGTCCGTCGCCATGGAAGCGCCCGCCCCGCCCCGCGCCGCGCCGCGCCGGCGCGGATAAAGCCTCCCCGCTCCGGCGCATGTTTTATGCAGGCGAAGGTAAAAGCTGCGCGCCGGCGCCCGTCCCCCGTGCCACGCCCACGCACTCCTCCCAACGCCCCCCCCCGCCCCCACGACGGCGCGCGCGCACACGTGACCTCCTCCGTCGCGGTTGACGCCGCCTCTTTTCACACCTCTTATCCTCCCTCTGCTCCTCTCCTTACTCCTTTTGAGTGATTGTTACTCATCTTCTATTCTCTTACCGGTATCGTTTCTTTTTTAATTTTTCTCTCGCATTTCTTCCCGTAAGCTCCATCGTCGTGTTTGCTAGTCATTGTAGTATGCAAGTGGAAATACGTTCTTTTCCCACTCTTTTCTAACGACTAGTGTCTGCGTTCTGTGTTGACCAACACCGATAGCGGCGAGCGAAAGGCAAAAACCTTACTATGGAGCGTGCCGGTGATTTGGAGGTCGTGGGTTCAAAGCCGAGTATTTCTGTTTTTCGCCTCTGTCGGAATCCGTAGCCGACTGCTATGTTGAAGGGTCTCCGTGATTTCCCTCATCATTCTCAAGCTTTTGCTGTACCAGCGCCGCACGACGGGTCTCATTCCCATCTGCGAAGCGCGTTTTAGGGCGCCATCATGATGCGCCCTAAAACCTCGAACAAATTCAAACTCGTTCTTCAGTCCACAACTTAGCCTTTATGATCCTTTTGTCAGTACGTGTAATTCAGAGTTAGGCTTCATGCCCCCAAAATTCTGTGGACCAGTTTTCTCATTGCATCGATTCCCGTGCGTTTCTCATATACAAAATATATTAATACAACTATAGGCAGTGTATATTAATATAGGTTTTTGATGTTTTCTCTAGCAGATGTTCAGAGCATTCTCCTCTCCATTCCCGCACCCGTTCGTCAATTGTCTGAAACCCAATGGGGTAGATGTGGAGTTATGAGGCGCCTTGGCCGTTTGTCTCCATCTGCTCGCGGGGCGGCGGCGGCGCGCAGCCGCTGCGCTTCCTCCCTGGCGTGGCGGATGAGGGGCGGGGCGCGGTCATTGAAGCCTCTCTCAGGGCTCCGCAATGTGCAGGACGGGGTTTTAAAAGCTCCCCAAGGGATACTTCCTATTTGGGCGAGGCTTACTGTCAGCGCATTTTCTCTTCTCCAAATATTTTTGGTTTAGCGAATGACAGGTGTGTAAATGCCACGTTTCAAAATATTTTTCCATCCCTTTTTCTCTTGAAATCACACAAATTTTCTTTCTTTTCTCGAAGCAAAACATGTGAAATTTAAGTCACATATTTTTATTGTTTATAATGGATCAATTAATTTAACAAAATATCTCGTAGAAAATTGTCCGTAATGATGACGTAAAAGCAAGTACTGCATACGCATTTTTTGTTTCATTCTGACAAAATGAAAAGAGAGGAATGGAATATGCTGTTTATTTTCATTGTTTGATCATGTTTTGCGTAGTTTTAATGGACTATTCCTAATCTGTTATGTTGTGTATTCCATAAAATATGTCAAACATGAAAGGAATAATGTAATGAAAGACTGGTATTTGACGGATGTTGTAGTAAAGTTTGAGAAATAAAAAGACAGAGAGAGTGTTTTTACGGGAGTGCAAATGACCAAGGACACTGTGGCGTCGAAGGGCGAGGGAGCGGCGTTGCGAGGGGCGTCGTGCGCGCAACCTGTTCCGCAGGCGACGCCCACCACATCTACTCAGCCCCTGCATGCTACGGGCACCCATGCACTCACAGCTCGAAGACATGCATATCAGGTGCTGTGGAAATTCTCGACGCGAGAAGTTTGTTCCTTTCTTCCTTGCATTCTTTCTTTCTCTTTTTTCTTTTTTATGAAACATGTCGAACCATAAAATTTAAGACACATCTACTATTTTGAAAATTCGGAAATTGTATTTTAGTGTATGTATAAGCGACTCCTTCGCCTAGTAAAACGATGACGACCTCATGAGTTTTCTCCATCACTGTAAATAATTCTCTCGAAATCAATAACACGTACACGTTGTTTGGATTTCATTCCTGATGGCGTGCTTTCTATTTACAATATCAACCCAAGTTGTGATAACTTGAGACGAGTTCTGTAAATTTAGGAAGATTGGAATTTGCTGAAACGTACCACGGTTATAGAAGATATTATATGAGCTCTTACATCACACGCCAATAGCACTGTTCTTCTGTTTTCCCTGGGCGAAATGACGTGGGTTCTCTTTTAACTTTTCGTTCTCTCGTCTTGAATTGTTCCCCCCCCCCTCCGCTACTTTCAACTTTATTGTCAGTAGGAAGAACGACTCAATGAGTTTAAGTAATACAGACCTCTCTGTTATTAACAATTATTAACAGATCTAACAACACTTTCGTGAACTGTGCGGTATGTTCTTGCAGCCTTAAATCACCTTTGTTGTTGTGTTTACGAGACAATAAATGATTTTCTGAGGAATATTAGTGTATCGGCAAATGTTTACTTTGCGGAAGTATACAAACAGCATTATGTAGGCAGGGTCACTAATGTTTTTCCAACAAAATAAATATTCCTCAAAATAAAAATATGCCTTAATTTCTGTTGTTGGTGAATCCACATTACTTGGACGATTTGCGTTGATAAAATGAAATAGTTCCAAAAACCCAAAATTAATTCTCTTCTCGCGATAGAAATTCATCATATTTTTTCTTTATTTCAATAAAAGCGACTCTATATTTGATGCCATTTGAAAAACAATTTGTATAAAAAGCAGTCTACGCTTTATTGATACTATTGAAGTTATTGGACAAGGCTGTCAACGGTCGTTTATCACTGGACTATTACATTGCAGCCTGTAAAATTTAGCTTCCAGTCGATTTCATAATTTGTGATAGTCATTACAAAATGGGTTTCGACGATCGTAAAATATTCTAACAACATCGCCGTGCGTTATTTTTTGTATTAGAGAAAATTCAAATTTTTCAGGGTGTTGAGACGACATTCAAGATATATAGCCTTTTTTCATATACTCAGTATGTATGCATACCTTTTTTTCGTATACAGTATGTATGTATGTATGTATACATATACATATATCGGGTGTCCCACCAACTGCTTTTCCTGGGCGAAATTGACCACCCTCGTAACTTGTAAACGGTTCACGATATCGAAATCCAGTTTTCGCCCAACAATGCGTAATCATGTAGCAAGTAAAATGCCGTGCAGATATTGTTTGTAATATTTTTAGTTTTTGAGAAATTTAATTGTATCTGATGTAAAAGGAACTGTATATTTTTCTAACTAGTACTGGGTAGATCAAAGAAGGAGGAATACAATGATGTATCCTTTGTTAATGTTTTGACAGTAGGTTGATTATAAAATAATACTTGCCTACATGTGATTTTTAATTAAACCGATTAAGTTTCCTTTAGTAGCCCTTGCAACTGTCGATTTTGGGGAAGGAGACCTTCGCTTCGCGGTGCCATCGACCATATCAGCCGCAGCGCCGCGAAGACCACCTCCGCCAAAGGCGACAGTTGCAAGGGCTGCCACAGGAAATCTTGTTTGTTTAAATTAATATCATATATCAAAAAGTCTATTTTTATACTCAAATTACTATTCATATTGCATTCCTCTTTTTTATTATGTATCCATGACTGGTGAGAAAAATATTTCAATTAAAGTTCAATTTAAAAAATCAAAGATTAAATTTCTCAAAAACTGAAAATATTATGTACAGCGTATTACTTGCTACATGATTCTGCATTGTTGAGCGTAAAATGGATTTCGATTTTTTTGCCTGCGTCGCAGACGAGATTCTTCAATAACAGAAGGATAAAAACCCATTAGTGTACCTTTTATGCCGTGTAATAGAAAACATTTGGTAATTATTTTCACACCAAATACAACTATTAAAATGTTTTCATCTCCTGGAAACTGCATGTACGTGCCCCCAAGTAACTAAAAATGCCTCCTATGAATTGCTTTACTTCTCCTGTGCACCGACGATTATGTGGACGTGCAGCACGATATGCGGACGGTATGCAAGACCCGTCCGCTTCACGCTTGCATCGAATGCACTCTCCGCTGAATTTATTCCCAATATTCAATATGATTGTTTGAGAGACGACCTGCAGGGCGCTACAGGTTTATGGCAAAATGGATCCTTGGGAGCAGAAACGAGGGAGCTTCCCGTAAATAAAAAAATGCAATGAGTTTTTTCCAGAAATTGTTTTATTTTTATTAACTAAATGAATGTTGAATTTGAACGCTAATAACAGTAATTAATTATTCTGAATTGAATAGCACTTCAATCTAATCAATAACAGCTGCATATTAATTTGTTCTAATAGTGGTTTTCGAGGTACTGTTTAGTTTAATAATTCCACAGTTACATTTTTTGTACAAACTACTCGCTACATGTTTGTGTTTTCAAGAAAGTTCTTCCCTCGTAATTTACGTTTCTCTGGCCTCCCTGAACTAATTCATGGACGTATTGTATTCCTTGGTCACCGAAGTCTTGAATTGTGGCGAGGAATCGTCTCCTCCCAGAGACTGTCTGCAAAGAAAAAAGCTGTGTGAGCGGAAGGTGCCGTACAGCGCCCAGCCCCTCCTTCTGTAGACGGACGGCGCGTCGCTGCGTCTCGAACCTGGAAAGGTCAAACTTCTCCGACCTCCCGCGCGCACGTCACCCCACCTCCCACTTTCCTCGCCTCCATCCCCGCCGCCGCCGACTCTCTCGCCTTTTGCGCTGCCCCGGCTGCTCCGGCGGCCGGCCGCGCCGATGCGACGCCACGAGAAAGTGCGCCCGCGGCCGCACGCGGAGGCACGCGCCACGGCGCGGCGGCAGCCGCCCTCGGCAGAGGCATCCGGGGCTCGCGGAGCCACCTCTGGGCAGTGCTGCTTCGGCCCTTGTTTTCACGTGAAACGAGGGATTATTAGTAAGGCCTTTTTAATAGAAAAAGTCCTCAATGCGTCTTCCAGTAGTACTTGTAAAAGGAAGAAAAATGCACAATTTATATTTTCCAAGACATTGAATCAATTGACTGTTACCTTCCCTTTGGATCAGTAATCCTTCAGAGTGATCTTCCCGACGACACGGGTGATGTTACTCCGCCGCCGCACGCCTGACACGTCTGTACGGTTGACAATGTCGGAAGAAGACTTTTCGCGGTGACGAAGGTTTGGTGAACTTCATTTTGATTTTTTTTTAACAACTTCCATGCGAGCGATACGGATACATAGAAAGTGGTAGTGAGGAAGAGGTCTTCACGAACACTGTAAATGAAGAAACAACTCTCCTCGAACGTAGAAAATCGAATTGAATCAGTGGAGCCCATGTGGAAAAAAAGAAACTGCGAGAGAGCCTACTGACGCGCAACACACACCGTGCCCTACACTCCGATTTTTATGAAGCGTCCCCAGCAGGTAATGCGAGATAGAAAAGAGTCAAAATTTGAAGTGCTTTTGATTATTGGAAGAAGTTACGAGCAAAAAATGTGAGTGTTGAAAAGTCTCCGTCAGCCATGAGGCGAGACGAGGAAAGGGGGGACGAGGTCAGGACACAGGCGACTTCGACGCCGAGCGCGACCTTGGATCATCCCAACTGTTTTGCGCGGCCTCACCGGCCCCAAGTGCGAAAATCAGATATCTCAGAAGTTGCCTGGGCACTCGATTCCAAATCAAGCACGATGTTTATTTTACTCGCATACAACTATGTAATGTTATTTAATGTATACAGGAGGCTTGCCTTAGTATCATAAAGGATATAGTGTCATATTGTTTGTTTCATATATTATTAAGTCATATATACTAAAAAACGCCTAGAATAAAAATTTGAATGCTTTCGATTTTTTAATATTCACGCGTTTCGTGGTGGGCCTTTACAAATCCAGTGATTTGAAGATCACTACCGACAATGAATACGTGTCCAACAGAAGTTGCAAGCGTGCTTTCAGGGATTATTATTATTCATTACAATATAAAAAAGGAGGTTAATTTATATTACAAATGTTTTAAAAATATAACTTACAAATCGTAACTTGAAAATAAACACATTTAATCTCTTACAATTTAATGTGGTAACATTTCGACTTCCGATTATTTAATTGTTTCTATCCAGATGCAATGCGATATGGGGAAAAGCAGCCGAAATGCCCACCTCCAAATATCGCGTTCTATCTGGTTTCAACTAATCCGCCAGCTGCTTGGGCCGGTAAGGGCGCTGCTGCCGTCGGCCTGGGTCGACCCTTCGTTGCGGGAGAAGCGCGCGCGCCCGCGGCCGCCACCCACAGACTGTGCCCGGCCAGCGGCCGAATGAAACGTACTATTTTTGGTCATAACTCGTGTTTGAATTGTGGTAGAAACTTAAATAAGCCACTGTAAACGTTTTCGATTATGCGCCATCATCTGGTAAAAGTTCCGTAAAAATGCGAGTGTTGCGTGTGAGCTGGCTGTGCATTTTTCGACTGATTCCTCCAATACCGCAGTGGGATTATGTTGTAAGTATATTTGAATGACCAAATGAAGTATATCATTAATGTTTCGTTCTTATTAGTATTGATTCTATTTGGTGTGTCTGCACTGTCACTGGTACAAGAAGCCAAGTCTGAGAAACGTCGTGGAGAAGAACTTGAATAGCACTATCCTGGCGTGCCTTCCGCTGCGTATTGCCTTCGATACGGAGCTCGAGATGCGCTGCATTGAGAGGATCGTGGTTTAGAAGGAAATACGAAAACAGTTGAATGATGCTACATGTTCTCGTAGGGAATTATGGGAGAGACAAGAAACAACTAGTTAATTAGTAAATAAGTAAAATCTTGAATTATTAAAATTCGGTAAGCAATAGAAACTGGTTCCAATGACCTCTGGCCTGTGCCTTTTGTCGCCTCTCGATCATTAGAGCCCTGATAATGCTGTTGGTGCATAAAGAACTATAATAAAACAAAATAGCGGTTTCGGTCTAACTATTGTAACAGTTTTTGAGTTTTGGTTTCAAGTGTTGGCAAGGGCGCCCCGACAAAATCAGGGTCCTGGGGCAGTCTATCCAAGGGGGCCCCTTATTTCAAACAAGTCATTCCCCCCACCCCAAATTCATAAATACGTAGAATTTATTTGTCCATGCATCGGAAACAATTTACAGCGATAAATTTGGATGAGTGATGAATGCGTCTTCAGAATGACAAGAAGTGGGGGCGTGGGGCGAGTGTTGGGGTTGCGCCCTCGGCCTGGCCCTCCTTGCTACAAGGCGCTCGTATTAGACCTTCAACCACTCTTTCCGTCTGTGACGTACCGTGGAAAGTAAGCCATGTAGATAAACATTGTTGTCGAATGGTTTTTATGAAACGTTTCTCTTCCTCATGTTAATTTCAAACGTTTTGCCCCAATTGTACGTGAGATCTGAAGTAGTAATTGGGAATATTCTGGCCAGAAGTGTTTAAGGTTGAATCAGCGACCCATTAAGTAGGCGGATTGTGAAACAAATACCAGTTTCATAGAGCTATTTGACTCGCTTCGTTTGTCCATTTCCAAATCAACGGCGAGACCCCATCCTTCCGCCTCGGCGATTCACATACATCCTTGAATTTAGCCTAAGCATTCATTTCCCATGAATCTTTCACCAAAATACTCAACGTGACTCTAAAAAATAATTCTGAGTATCCAAATCTACACTACGCAAGTACGCGTTCCCTTAAGTTCAGAATTGTCGTGAAAAGGAAGCATGTAAATACTACTTACGGCATTACAAAGTGTGGCACAATTACTAACTTGTGATTTAAATGAATAACAAATAACTATTAATTATACTTCCTAACTATTACCTAGTATCAATAGTTTTTACATAAAACTTTCTTCAGACTTACTTATTAGTTGAATTTAGAAATTAATCACTAATGAATCAATATTTGCCGGCTCTGGTAATTATAACTAATCGTTTTAGCGATAACAAACAATAAAATATTCCATAATTCATTGATTGAAAGTCACCTATTGGTAATGTATTACTTAGTTTCTACTTTGCTCAGCGCTGCCTTAGCTGGGATAGTGTAGACTCGGAGGAGTTTGTAAAGTGAAGTAAAATGAGTAAGAGTGGATCTCGATTTGTAATGCCTGAATAAACTTGGTAGTAGTTTTAAAATACTCGAGCTACAAGGAAAAGGAACAAATATTACATTTTTCACGAAAACATCTCGAAAACATTTGTAGCAGTTTTCTTTTATATTTTATTGATAATATTATGTTGATATTGATTATACTCCATAACATTGAATTGAGAAGGCAATAATGAATGAAAGCATGAAAAGGTACTTTCATTTTTAACATCCTAATCCCCCGGTTTTTCACATTGTTATTTTCAATATTCGATTTGGAATTTCAGGTAGGAGATAAGTGGAGAAAAGGTATTATCTCATTCTGAGACTGGGCAGTATTAACGTCTGTTTCTGGGGGCCTTGTTGCCTGTAGTTCCTCGTCCACGGGAACCTGCTTGCCACCCCTTCCAGCTGTCGGTCTCAGCCGCGGTCGCCGAGTCAAGGCCACCTGCGGCAAAGGCGATGATCATTGCCGGCCGCTGCTTTTGTAACAGAAAATGTTCAGGAGAGGGGCAGCGTGCAAATGTTTACGAATGAGGTATTATAGGGTTTCTGTATTTAAAATATATCCGTTGCAAATGAAAAACTCAGTAGTTCAATTAAAATATCAAAGATCATTAATTAGCACCCAATCTCAAAATATTACAAAAAATATCATTACGGCATATTACTTACCTGATGGTTCAGTATACGAAATTGATAGATATTTATTATTTCTGCAGGTACCACTAGGTTTATACAACCTGGTGGCAGAACACTACAAGTTACATGTTACAATTAGGAATATTAATACAATGTAACTCTAAATTATTTTAAAATAATTTAATAATAATAATGAAAATAATAATAATAATAATAAATGTTATAAGTCTAACTTACTAAATTAATAAAGTTTATAAATATCATTAGTTAATTTACTTTTAGAACTTTAAACACCTAGAAGAAAGGTTTCCAAGGCTGACACAGGCAACTTATTTCAGTCCGTTATTGTTCTATTTGTAAAGAAAAAATTTCCAACATCTGTTCTCTGTGGCCTAAACTGAATTTTGTGCGTGTGATCCCCTCGACTAAAGTACGAGGGTCTACCAAGTCGGATATAGATATCCACCCACATTATCAACTTCATCATCTATATCCTGAAACAATGATACTATCTCTCGCAAAGATACCGTTCCTAAAACCATGCTGTCCCAGAAATAGCCTTTATTTTTTCCCTCTTGTCTAATATAGCTAGTTATCAAGTGTTCCATGAGCTTACATACATAACGTACATGCAAGAACGTGAGACGTACCGGTCTACAATTGCCTAAAACCGTTCTGTAACCACTCTTGAAAATCGGAACAACGATTGCTAGCTTCCAATCGTCGGGCACGCTTGAATTTAATCGTGTTACATACGGTAGTATTCCCTCTCCACCGAGTTTATGTATGTCAGTTGAAATGCCATCGGGACCTCGCGACTTTCCATTTTTCATAGATTGAAATCGTTTTCACGATGTATTTACGTCTATATAGAACTGATTTGGTACAACCTCTCTCGATATCTGAGTGTGGTAGAATTTTGTTTTAAAAACGGAACTGAAATAAGCATTAAATGCGTTTGCTTTTTCCCGATCATCTACTAGTAACGTCTTCTTGAAATTTCTAACAATAGGAATTTCTTCTTTATTCCCTCTTCTTTGCGAACATATTTGTAAAACCCCGACCAATTATTTCCTCCCTGCCAGAATATGCTTCAAATGTCTCCTGCGAAATTTTCTTTTCCTGCTCTAATTCTTTCGAACAATTACGAAAATTTATCTTATGATTTTCGCGAAGATGTCTATTATTGAAAGCCTTTCTAGTTTTTCTCTTCATACATCGAATTTTCGCATTGTAATATTCTGGATCTGAATTACTTTTTAAGTAATTGCACGGCACTAACGTTTGCGATGCATTATCTAGAACGCTCTTAAACTCGTTCCAAATTTCCTCCTGTCCCGTCTATTCTCAGAAAACGATTGTACTGTTCTCTAGGTAAAGTTGAACACCCCACTGTCTTTGCCTCCTTGAACTGCCATATTTTTGTTGCGTTAGGAGTTCTTTTCTTTTGTTGGGCGAAAATTGCGATTCGTAGTAGAGAGTTTAAAAATGATGAGGGGTGAGCCATATTTTTTGGGACACCTGAATATTCTGAATATCAAAATACATAATAAAACGCACATTAAACGCTGTTGTCATGGCCTCAGCGACACACACTGCGTTGCAGTGATCGCCCACCGCCAACGCCCATCGCTCTCGGCCGCCCGTGTGAAGAAACAGTTCACTTCAGACACATTTTGATCGATATTTTATCATTTCTTTCAACATGAAATAGTGTTGTCTCTCTCTCTCTCTCTCGCTCTCTCTCGCTCTCTCTCTCGCTCTCTCGCTCTCTCGCTCTCTCTCTCTTGCTCTCTCGCTCACTCTCTCCCTCTCTCCCCTCTCTCTCCTCTCTCTCTTGCTCTCTCGCTCACTCTCTCCCTCTCTCCCCTCTCTCTCCCTCTCCCCTCTCCCCCCTCTCTCTCTGTGGCGAAGATCGCGGCACAGAACCCAGTTATGTATTGCAAGCTCTTGTAGAGGGGATGACTTATCAGTAATCACATTTCTTGTTTTCTCTTGATTCTTTTGGTTTTTATTTTTGTTTAATTTATTCGCTCCTGGAACTACGCCAATAATGTCAAGTGGCTGTGTCGTGTGGGTATTTTAATACACTGTTCTTTATTGCAGTATTCAACGATTTTTAGTTCTTACTGACTTACCGATATAGTGTATTCAGTTATAAATTATGATTTTAATTTGAGAAACACTCGACAGGAAAAACATTTTTTCCTGTCGATATCTTTTCATTTCTAGAAGATAATTTAGAAATTGGGTGGGCAAACGGGAATAGTTAGCTGTATTGCTCATTAACTCGTCTGTAATTGTGTTTCACCGTAAGAAATCTAATTGATTGAAAGAACAAACAAGTCGTCTAAAAAGTGACACTTATTCCGGTGCAATTGGGATGATCTAGCAGGTCTTCTCGACCCAACGGAAGGAGGCATTTCTCAATGTAAAATGCAACTGTACAGTCAATGTAACCATGTGTCCGATAATGAAATATGATAACTACAGGGAAAATTACAACAAACAAGAATTCTGAGAAATAATACGAAAGAACATCACAAAAAATTGGTTGAATTGGTTACAATTCTTGCAACTGCAACTACCAATTAAGAGGATAACAATTAATACGGACTTATTTCTCTGTAACGAAGTTATTAGTTGCACTTAGAGAATAATAGCAATTTAGTTATTCGGGTGTTCAATTGATAGTTAACGGTTGATTATCAATCTTATATGAGTAGTTATTACTGACGCATTTCATGTAATTACTAATATTTGTTTGTTGTTACAGTAAACCGTCGTTAACAGAAAGTCCAAGGGACCGCAATAATCTGAGTTCGCGTTATAAAAATTCGTGTTATCAGAGTATTATAAATGCCAGTATTACCGTAATGCCTTGCTAGCTAACGAGGGTTTACTGTATTTTTAGTAAATACTTTTTGCCGAACTTCGACGCGTTGCAAGTCCTTGAATCCCGCCGGAAGTGCAGTGCATCTCAGTCGTGTTCCGTTTACCCAAAAGATTTAGCTGCACATGAGAAAAACCGTGGCGCCGGCTCGCACTCGCGATGACATAAGCGCGCAGAACGTCGCAGTCGCAATTCCGGAGGGCGACCAGCCGTGGTACAAGAAGGGACATGTCGCGTCGCGGGGCGGGCAGCCGCCTCTGCGATCGATGGCAGCGGGCGGTCAGGCGGTCGCAGCCTTACGTCATCGCGAATTAGCGCGTTGTTAGGCCTCGTTTCGACGGGCGCGCTGGGAAGGCCCACGCCGCCCCGCCACGCCACGCGCTGGACAGTGGGTGACACAACGAGCGCAGCCAGCAAAAAGAAACGCCATCCGTGACACATCACGAAGATGTTTAGGGTGGGAACGGGTTTGGAGGGGGGAGGGACAAATGTATGAGGGAAACAAAGACTATCATCACTTACCCAACAGTATGATGTACTATATTATAGCAATCTTAAGAACACTCATGGTGTTCATGGTACTCTGTTTAGTATTTACGTCTAGCTAGAAAGAATGGCACCTCATTTTGGTTGTATGTATAATATATGTATGTGTATATATATACACATGTGTGTATGTATATGTATATGTATTTATATATGTGAAGTGAGAAAAAGGCCTGCCCCAATTCTCCCGGGCGCCGCCGTGCGGGTGAATTGAGACGCCTTTCGTCCCTTTCCAGTCCACTGTGCGCTGCCGTCGCCGGCGCGCGCCGGCCTGGCGCAGATGCACAGGCTGCTCGCTCGCGTGTGAAGAAGGTCACGCGCCTTAAAGGGGCCCACACACGTTGGAGATACACGCCTCCCATACCCGTTCGCTGAGACGCGCTCCCCGGAGACGTTCTCCCGCCCCGAGCTGCCACCCGGCGCGGCGCGCGGGCGGACGAGTCGCCAACTGTCCCGGCGCTCCGTGCGCGCCAGATGCTATACGCACGGGTGAAAGTCTCCAACGGCAATCAGGCGGCTCCTGATTTTCTTAGGGACACGTGTTCGTCGTTTTCGGGATACGGTCCTCTGCAGGGCAGGTAGACCTCGCGCGAGGAACGGCGAGCGACGAATGGATTGGGGAGGGGAGGAGGCACAGAAAGCCGCTGACACGAGGTGAATACGGGCGGGTGCGTACGGACGTCGTCGGGATACGGGTGAACATGAAGCGCCCAAAGATGGACTTGGAACCACGAGCGCCTATTTCCCTTCTAAAATCGATCGTGAAATTTTGGACTGAAAACGCATTGAATACGATATTGAATATTCAAAACTGTTCCTCTTGGTTTTAATTATTTCATGTTTTTTAATCCCAAATCAGTTTTGGCGAATCTTCTCATAAAGTATACATTTCTCAGAAAAAGTTAATGAAACGTTTCTCAAATCTCTGTTGTCTAAAGGGCAGACAATGGTTAGTGGTAGGAACGAGAAGAGCAAAATTTTGTTTCTGTTGACGTTCACTGACGCTTTAAGACTAACATTTTATATTTTTAAAGCTGATGACGAGGGGCGGATTTTAATTGAATGTAATTATTTTCCTCTCACTTAAGGACAATGCCGTTTAGTATAGAAATTCATGTTATGTTATGACCAAAGGGAATAACTTTTTTGGCATTTTTCGTCGATTTAGACTAACGAGTCATTTTTACCTTCTTCCGTAATTTGTTTATGCATTTTTCGCTGATTTCATCGATTGTAATATTATTTTAATGGTACTTGCTTTAAATATTATTTACACGATGCAACAATAACCGTTCTCCACAGAATTCCTGAGTAGCCCATTCGATTTCATCGCTCAAAAATTGTAATGTCAGCCGTTGTATGTAATTTTAGATTCCTGTGATGCCTGTCGGCGCCATTGTCGGTTCATGCGTTTTCGGGATAACTTAAGACACATTTTCTGGTAAAGAACGGTTCAAATCAAAAGTTTGAAAGGTGAGTACATTGGAGCGAATAGAAGAAGCCTCGATTACATCAGTTACGGATCCAGCTTGAGTTGTTCAGTCAAACAGGTTTTGATCACATTTTTTACGTCATTTTTCTTTTTTTATGTCATTTTAAAAACAATTTAAGTGTATTTTATTGATCATTTTTGGCAATGTTTTAGGTTACATTAAAATCCGCCCCCAGACTGATGACCAACTGTCTTTTCACAAAAATATAACTGACATTTTTAAACTGTCTAATATTGGGGTTCATCCAATCCTCCTTCCATACAATCGACCAAAAGATGATGTGTGATGACTTTGAAGTTCCCGAAACCTGGATGAGATCGACTCTTGTCACTTTGAGGATCAATGTAAAAACTGTTAATCGAATTTCTCCCAGCTCGTCGAATAGGTCAAGAGGAAGGTTTTAAAGAATGTCGGAAGTAAAGGTGGAGGGTAAAAATTCTATGTTGTAAATCAGAATCAACAATACATTTTTTAAGCAAGTTCACCTTGCATTTTGTAATTTCGGTGAATAGCTAACTAGTTCTGATGACAAACGACAGAGACGTGTGAAAAGAAACTTGCAAAAACAAATCTTTAAATTTTCCCTAGAAAGTCCTCGAGTCGCAACAATCACTACAATTTTTTCATCATTCAAGATCTCTGTAGTGGATGTTTGTTTTATGGGTTGCAACAGAATTTGTTGATTTATTTTGGTGTTGATCTGTGAATAGTAAGTGTTCTGAAAGTTAAGGAATACCTTCCACTGATTACATTTCACCTATAATTATTAATAAAGTCTGTTAGGTTGCACGCAAGGTAAGCTATTCACTTGTGTTTAGTATGGTTAATTGTTATTCAATAGGACCGACAAAACCGATTAGCAGTATTTTGGAAATGCCCAGTCTATAGTTGTGAGTGAATTTCTTTCTGGGAAGTAGTCCTTGGCGATTCTTTCAAATGTTCGTGATCTTCTTGGGCAAGCTGTGGTTGCGTCCGTCGCCATTCCCTAATTTTGGTAAAGGCCAATTCTTTGAAGTCATTCCTACTACCTACAAGTACCTCCATATTGATTTGAGAGAAGAAACCGAAAAGTATTGTATTTATTAAATTACTGTTTGGCTACAAACCAGTCAATACACTTCGTCTAATTAGGCAAAATTACTCTTTTAATGTAATCTTTAAATATGAACACATTTCATGACTGATATTAATTACCCACATCCTCGAAATCCTATTCTTATGTTAATAGTATAATTTTTGAAATTTGTGGTTTCCTTGGATATTAAAATATGCCAGAGTTACATGTTTAACAATGAAAATTATTTTCTGCGTGTAAAATTATTCATGTTTTACCTGTGTTCTTTTTAACACTTAATACTCTTTGTATTAAAATATGCAAGAGTAAAAATACATCGCATAAATTTAACAATATTTAAAATGTATACTATGTATTCTCTTGTTATAAAACAGTTTGAAGTAAATCCGAATGTATGTGAAGTTAATTTCATATTAAATTTATACAGCCTCTTTTCGAAATTACAATTCTATTTTCGTCCTTTAAGAGTCTAACATAGCACGTTTTTGATTCAAAATATGTGGCGCACTTCTGAAAGAAATGTGAGGCATGGGAACAACTTCCAACATCATAATACGTTGATGAAAACCGTTAATGGAATGATGTTGCATGTGATACTCCCGCGTCAAAACTGTTCGCATGATGTGAGTAGCAATACAACGATGTGCTAGGGTATCAAGAGGAAATCTTGTGTTTTATTATGTTGCCACGAAATCGCAGATTTTAATCTGAAGGATACGTGTCTGAACCATTTAAAAACCATTTCCATTGGACATAAAAGTAGTTGATAAAATAATTCATGTTCAGTAATATTATTATCATTGATAATAATTAACTCCACAAATGTTATTGCATACCCGTTATACACGTAGTACATGTTGTTAATAGTAATTCTGTGAATATTTTAAAGTAATGATGTCAAATTTTATTCTTAATAAAATATTTTAATTGTATTACCTTTTTAAAATACTGATTTAATCGCGACTTTTCTCTTGCCAAAATTTCTAAAATACACAATACTTCACATAAAGGTATCAGCGGCATACATTTTCAGTGGTTTGCAGTTTGAGGGAGAGGTGGGGGGGGTCTGGTCTTTTTCTCTATTTAATGCATAATGACACTGGTTTCAGCACAAATTTCTAAACCAAATGAAATAAAAGTGTTAATAAGTATTTCTCATTACATTAAAAATTGCGTAGCAGTCCTTACTTCAAGACGTATTCCTTCTTTTAAAGAGTTTTGATAATGTCCCTGAGTACACAAGAAAAGTGACACATCGTGTCGTCAGAGAGGCAAGGTACTACCCGAGGATGTTAGGAATAATGTAACCAAAATAATATCTCATTTTTTGTTGAAGGTTTTCTAAAAGTCTTCTTAGAAAATGTTGTAACATGTTGTAGCCTTCAGAATAAGGAAGTCGTAGGCTTCCGCGGCCAGAGTCATGTAAATGATCTTGGCTGTCCAGGTGACGCCGCGTCGAAGGCTGTGTTGCCGACGTTTCGACCATCTTATCGTGGTCTTCCTCTTCCTTTGCACAACAGCCCTGACGAATAAGATGGTCGAAACGTCGGCAACACAGCCTTCGACGCGGCGTCACCTGGACAGCCAATATCATTTTCAGAATAGGAAGTTCGAACTAGTCAGGACATAATTTTCACCGAAAATGTTAGAATGTTGAGCAGAGCAAAACTGATTTTCTCTAATCTCGTTTATACTGTTTTGGCTAGTGAGCTCCCTTGAAATGAAATTATTACTGGTGACAATTATTTCCGATTAATATTTCTTCATTTAATTACAAATGACGAATTTTGTGCTGTGTCCCTTTCCTTTTGCGTCAAATGAGTAGGAAACCCATTTGCTGAATACCTGGCATCGTTTCGTCTGTTGGAAGGTAAAGGCCATTCCGAAATGGTTTCAGAGCTCTGGATGATCGATCTATCTGACGCAGGCCAGATGCTTTTCCATTAAAGTCACCCAGCACGTGCGCTCTGGCTCAAATGCTAGCGAATTGATACTAATAAAGGCGGCCATATTTCAGAGGTCCAAACTGCTTACATTGTCTTCGGATGCTGTCAGGGACGAATCGGGTTCGCATTAGTCTCAATTACTTCGCCTGAGCGGTGGTAGTGCTAGTTAATGGCTCGTGCCCTGATTGGACAATCACTCCTACTGAATGTTGATGTATTATGTCCGTTTTTTTTATAACTTAGTACCAACATTTGAATTTAATTCTCATCTCCTTTGTTTTCTTATTTTCACATTCCTCTCTTTATATTTTTGTCTTATAAAATATTCGTTCCCTTCTTTCTTCGCTTGCGATAAGCATCGTGTTTTTCAAAAAATCTTATAATAAGCTTTATTTGTTCATTATATGTTTACGCTCTGAAATTATTCGTAGAACCTGGCATGAATCCATCTTTACGAACTAGCGCTACAAATCTCCCTGGACGCGCTCTTTGCCATCCATTTAATTTTTTGCCTATTCCACAAGGGAAATGTGTGGAGGAGAGCTCAGGTTTAGAATGCGTTTCAAGGTTCGCGTGCTACATCTTTCATTTGTTTTTAACGATTTCCCCGAACTCAGACTTTCTCCTCGTCTTAATTCAGAAGATGCAACTCCGCAACAGACCATGTAGGAAAGTCCGACGTACCGGATTGAAGAATAAATTAATGACCACGTAACGGCGGGTAAAACGAGATGACTTACTCAATGTCTGAACAATTGTCATTGAATTGTAAGTTTACAACGAGGCCTGATTTACTGTTTTGTCTATTTTCCCATTGCTATGCAGTGTGTAATGTAGTACTTACATTACTTTCAAATTTCCTTACTTCTGATACGTTCTTAGACTGATGATTGTCGGTATTATGAGATCACATTATCATTTATGTATTCAGAGCGTTGGGTCAACGAACCCGATGAGGATTGTTCGTCCACTTTCTTGTCAATCTACACGGAAAATAGTGTATCCATTAAATGAGAAAAAAGAAAGACGCGGAATTAAAGGGCTTACACTATACAGGAAGAACACGGTGAAATGGCATGTCATGTAAAAATGTGTATTCAACACGATCATTTATGTAGACAGAAGGAATGAATAATGTCTTAGTGATTTTGCAAGTTTTATGAGTATGTGACAAATATGAGTAGTAGAGAAAGTAGTGTGAGTGGAATGATATCCTTTTAAAATTCCACCTGTCATTGCGCATTATATGCGTAGCATTTAATATAATGCTAAGTTTAAGGCAGGCAAAACGAGATAAATGGAAATCAGATTCAGATGACGGTGTGGACCCTAAAATACTGAGTGACACTTGCTGTACCTCTGGACAGTAAATTTAGCATATATCTCTCCGTCGCAATAAAAATATTTCTCGCGTACTATTAGTTTTTATGTAAATAAATATTTCAATTTGTAATTTAGAAAACTAGGTTAAATATACAACAAACACTAGACTCAACAACATGATAAAACGAAATTAGGTAAATCGGAAGTATTGCCGAATTGCGTCCAGCGCATGACTGTCACGAAACTTCTGTAATGAATGCCGTGGCATTTTCATAGATCCTTGTTTGTCCTTAGTTCTGGGTCAACTCCGAAAATCTGTCTCCCGATCTGCAATATTTTCAAAAGGAAATAGAAATGAATTGGTTGCTTGGGTGTCCTTCAAGGTCTGTTATTTATTTGCCGCGTATTTGCTCAAGAGCGTAATCGCGGCACGTCTTTGTTCTCATTCTCAATACCTGCTCTCTATTAGACAATATAAATGCTCGAAAATAATTATTTTTTCTCTTTCTTTAGTCTCAAATAACTATTGTTTCTCTTCGTAACTGTCATTTCCACGAGTAGTTTTGAAGATAACGCAGTAAAATTATGAAGCAATTAGTTACGATAGTTCCGCGGACGTCTGATGTGATATTCAAATGGAATTGGAGAATCCGAATTTCCAGACGCCACCGGCGAATGTGCGAGTGTTAGCTCCGTCCGTGGGGTAGGAGATGATGCCATAAGGCAAGGCGGTAGCGGTCCGCGTGGAGTCAAAGCGGAGAGAAAACGCGGGCTGCGGTGCGTGACTGCAATCAAACCTTCCTGGCTCAAACAGCGCTCGAAATACGAGGGGATATGTAAGACAATTGATACGATAGAAGCATCGTTGTATGTTGTGATACTAGATATGACACGATACCCTACTATATTATATGATACGATACAATTTGAAACTACACAGTACTATACAAGATGAACTACGAATGATGCAGAAACCCTAACCCCTTTTTTCCAGCAACACGTGACCAAAGAGACAAAAGTACATTGTTTTCCCAGTATTTTTCTTCCGGTATGATGTACACTTTTTCGAAATATTGTCTACCGATTTTTTTTGTTTTGTTTTTAATCAAGAAGTTATCAGTTATATCAATGTAAGATCTGATCACTATTTCATTTGCAATTACCTTTAAAAATTTAGAAACAGTGTGTGATGGTTAGAAGCGAATGGCGCGCCCTCAACGGGTGTTAGTTAAAATCTGAAGTAGGTGAAGTGAACATTTTTTAGATTAATTCAGCGCGAGCAAATGCAAATAATGTGCCTGCAATCGAATTACAATAGAATTTCAATGTATTAATTGTGAAATATTAATTTATTATTTTTATTTTAAAAAATCAGTCGATAGTGGCTGATAGGAAGATACTTCAGGCTGGACAATTTTTGCCTGCAGATGGCGTTGTAAGCGGTCCGCAATATTTCTATTCATCAGTGTCATTGTATAGTGAGGTCTTAATCTGGAGTTACTTTGGTACTTAATTCAGTGGCTATTCGTCTCTGAAGACTTTATGGATTTTAATTCACTTTGTATCGCATACTCACAAAAAAGTTCCTCGTACCGGATTTGTTCTTTAAATCATTGCACTATCTTCCAATGCACTAAATTGCGTATTTACGGCTCTATCATATATCGCTCATTTACTAGGGGCTTTTGAGGCACTAGAAATGGGCGTTAAATGTCTGTCATATTTTCATGGCAGTTCAGGGCGCACGGCCCCTCCAACTAATTGGAATAAACGTCTAAAGCCACTAAGCATGCGAAAATGATCGATAGCAACTGACTAGAACGCTCTTTGGTATATTTTATTCAGCATTGAGCTATGTGCAATAGAAGGAAGGGGCAAGGGTAGACATCAAATGCTCTTGATGCATGGGTGTTGGGAATAAAAACGCCATTTCTGCTCCTTGGTTGGCGGTGGCCTCGCGTGCTGGGAGGAAATGCGCGAGGGGCAGAGGTGCCTGCGGCTGGCTTATCTCGGCCCCGCGCCGCGCCGCGCCGCGCCGTGAGCGCTGAGCGCGCATAGCTGCTTCCTTAGGCTGCTTCCTTTTCTTCTTCTTCTTCTTCCCTTCATCGACCCTCTGAGCCTTTTCCCCCTTCTTCACCTCCCGATGTTTTCTATATATAGCGTAATATCGATAACTCGAATTCTTGATTTCTTGGATTCTCAGTTTGCAGGAATGTGTCGATATACATGCTCTCTCTCTCTCTCTCTCTCTCTCTCTCTCTCTCTCTCTCACTAAAGCATTATTTTTGGTCTTTGTTTTCATTTTTCTTTTTGTTTGTTCTTTAATTTTATCTTCGCCAGAGTTTCCATCCATGTGTTTTTAATCACATTACACAAGTTTATTCTTCAGTTTACCTTACCTAATTTCTTGTGTATTCTTCACTTGCGTCTGTCACTTGCATTACCATTGCTCCCTTCACGCAACTATTTTCTTTTGCTTTTCTACTTCCCTCCACGATAGTGCTGTTGCACCATCGTGTCCGCACATGTAGTTTGTTCGAATGTCGTCCCTCTCCTGCCCCGTGCGCGCCTCTGACGGCGATCGCGGTCACTCCGCCACCCCCACCCCCGCACCTTCGACCTCCTCGAGCGCCGCGCACGAGCGGCGGCCAGAGCGACGGGCCCCGCGGCGCCGCATCGATTTCGGATTATCGGCGCCGCCCGCCGCCCCCACCAGCCCTGCCGCGGCTCACTCCCCTCACCCTCCCAGCGCCGCCCAACCTGCCTCTGCCGCCTTGCCCTGCGCCGGCCGCCGCTGCCACGTCCCGAGGCGCCCCAGCCACCTCCGCCCCAGTTCATGCCCAACTGGCAGTGGGCGTCCCGTGTGCAGAGCGCTCGCTTGGATGGCGCCGCCCCCCCGCTGCAGCGGCTGCGTCTGCCTCCGCGGCCGTTGCTCTCGCGCCCCCCTCCCCCCACATCACCTTCACTTCTTAACACTCTCCACCTTTCAGCCTTCCCGCTAGTCGATCTCCACCTCATTCTGCGTCAATTTCCGCTATCCTTCGGAGCCTTTCTCCTCGTCCGCCCCAGCCTTCATTGTGCCAACGTTGAATCTTCATTGAGCATCGCCTTTGCCCGTCTCCAAGTACGGACGCTTTGTTTTACATTGTGCTCCTTACACCCCCCCCCGACGTTCTGTTTCTTCTTGACAACCCGTCGCGTCGGTTCACCTTGCGCGGCGCTTTCCTTCGACAGCTGAGCCTCCGCCCGTCAGCGAGCGCTGCCCCCTAGGCGCTCCCTTGCGTCACTCCGCCAGCCACTTCCGTTCCACTTCCACACCTGCGAGCGTCAATCACTCCACGCACGTGTCATGTGGGGCACCTCTGCTACCTGCTGCTCGGACTGCAACTGCGAAGTCACGTGCACTGACTATGCCTGTGGCGCTGCCAATGCTTCTACTCTTGCTGATCCAGTTCCTCTTCAAGTGTGTAATGCACTCTTCCGTACATTGAGGAAACACTTGTTTGCAGCCTATAGATTCCTGCATGATGCAAAGTGACAGTTACTGATAAACGGCGCAAACGAATATTTAGCTGGCCGGAGCATCGTGGACATAACTGCACACACTCGATTCACTTAATTAGGAATCATTTTAATCTAATATTTTATTATTTTTTTATAAAGTCCGTTCATTCCTACTACGCTAACGTTGTTGAAAGTTGTAGATACACTTTTCTCTGTGTATCGTGACCTCACTTGGGAAAGTTCAGTGTCTTCCTTTAGTACTTGTATTCGCTAATTATATATGACTCTGCAATGAAGTCTTCGTGCACTGGTAGGATCTAGATTCAAGTAGTCAGTGGGCGCATTTGATACGGAGCCAACCAGTCAAGACGGACAATGACACTTGAAAATTCTTAAGTCCGGCAGTTCTGATGAATTTTGATAGTTTCCACTATTCAATTCCAGACGAATGCCTGTGCATTCCCTATAACAGTCCACGGATAGGAATGGGAATAACCTAACCTATTTATTTTGTATTATAGTAGGGTATAAAAGTAAGTTACATTCTTCTTGGAAAATATAATTATAATTTTTGCGCACAATCACCTTTTATCCCAACCGAAACGAAACTTATTCCGAATCTTTATGACCGGTTAAACCGGAAATAACCTTAAGCCGATTATGTTTATAAAACCTCCATCCCCAAGCGCAGTCCTTGTGCGGTGATTCCTTCCCCATAATATCCTCTCCTACCCTTCCCTCCTAAGAAGCCAGAGTCGTAAAGGCTCCCGCAGAACTGTGGATACGCGGTTGCCGGGTCAGGGCTCGGCACTAAGCCATAAGAGGAAGAAATGTTCTCTCTTTCCCCTCGCCTTCCGTTATTTCGCCGTTACGCCGTCGTATCCTCTCCTAGGAGTTTTGGGTCTCATCCCGTCCAGCCCCCGCCGGCCAGCGCCTGCTTTGATCCTTGACAGGCGGCGCCGCGCTGACCTTTCGCCCCGCCCCTCCCCTCCCCGCCCCGCCCCACCCCGCCCCGCCCTGCGCGGCCCTTGCGCCAGCCCTCCCACCCGGTCGGCCGCCCCGATTCTCGCGCTTGATTTCCCGCCCCCGCCCTCGCCCGCGCGCTCCTGCTCCCTTCAGCTCCGCGGAGCGACAGCTGCCAGTGCGGAACGTGAATGTTCATCCCTGTGAAATCGTTTGATAATTTTGAATCCCGATATCCACTATTTTCGCATTTAACGTCAACGTACCTAATGTGTACGTGTTCATTATTACGGCCTTCTAATTGTATACGTTGGAAGTTACGCAATGTAACATTGTGTGACCACACTTGTTAAAATTTTATCAAAGTTTTTGTTGACCAGAAAGGTAGATTAAGATGAACCTTTCAACTTTGTTTTTCTGTTTTAATGCTTTTAATGGTTTGTATATTTTCGGTACTTCTCGTTCGTATTGCGATCGCATTGGCGCTCGTTTCTATTCGACTGCGACTCGGGTGCACCTGGACGTAACCTTCCTCGCGGTATGCTTCGCATTTCCCCTTATAATTCTACCTATTTCACGTAATGGTCCGTAAAATTGAACGCAATATCATCGACCCGAAAAAGTCGATTTTTTCCCTTTGACCTTTCATTTTACCAATTTCTAGAACGGTGGTAATCGTAATTGGAAAAAGGTTTTACCCCAGAAACTCCGCGATCTTGCCAAAATATAAACTGGTGTCGCCCCAACGACTGCTAGAAAAAACTCAACACTCAACACTAAATTCAACGTCTTGTAAGTGAGAAAGTATTGATTCCAGGCGCATGAATTAGTCCCGTAAGGCCAGTAAATGTTTCTCACCCGCGAGAATTTGAGATTCGTCCGCACGCGATGTGATGAGAGCCAGTTGTTCGTTATAATGCAATTATGGAAGGAAAAAAAAGTTATATTGGAACGTGTTAGAATAATCATGTTGATGTTATACCTTAAGTAGTGGTGCCCCGACTGAAGATGCGGAATTTGTTAGTGAGTTGCTGTTAATGCTGTTACAGCTTCTAGTTCACCGTCCGACCTCTTGCATATGTGTCCATTGACCACGGCTTCCGCAGTTTTGCTGGAAATATCTTATTTGGTATCATGGACTTCCAGCGTTATCGCCGTATTTTGACCCCCATTTCTTCCTCCAAGGAACGACACAGCATCGTAATTGGAAAAAGGTTTTACCCCAGAAACTATTATATAATATTATATATAACTATTATATAATTTATTGTTCTATGATTTTCTCTGAATGTGTATTCCGGCTTAACTTTTCTTTATTTTTAATTTTCTTTATCATTTCTGAATATAAGGATTACAATGGTATTTGGTAATTAATCCTCATAATTTGTTTTCTTCGAACTTCTTTGGATTCTTCATCTCTGAGTGTGAGGATTGTGCTGTCCTCCGTTTGCCTTGCCAGCAGCTCGGCCCCCCAGCCGCTTCGTCGGCGCGAGCATGGTGGAAAGATGGGGCGGGGCACTCCGGCGCACCGACTTTTACTCGTTCTGCGCATCACCAGTTTGCGTCACGAACCACGTGACAACAACATGGGCACTTCGTGTGAACAGCCAGGCCAGTCGCAGGCCGCATGGAGAGCAAGGAGTGTTGAGAACCACTCTGAAAGTGATATAAAGTGACAGAGTTTAACGAAAAATAACAAGATAGCGGTGCAATTGAAACAAAAGTTGCAGTATTAAAAAAATACTTCATATATCTGTTTTAATGACTTCAAACAAGGTAATGATAGTTTCGAAAAGTGGCTGGATTTAAAATTCCCGCTAATATTGGGACGCAAACGAGTGGCTGAAGCTCATTGACTGAAGTCGGATACGCTGCGCAACGGTTTCCCTCCCCACCCCCTGAACACGAGTGGATTCGTTGCCCCGCCCCCGCCCGCGGCGCCTTCACCCCTTCATCCACCCTCTATCTACTCATTATTTCCAGCAGCTCCCAGAAGTCACCATTTTCTCCAACGCCCTTTCTCTCTTTGCTGCCACGCTCCCTTCTCCGTTGGCTTCACCGCTTCCCTCGTCTCGGCCCCACTTAACACGAACGTCCCTAATGCTTCTCCTCTTCCGCGTCTATGCTGCTGAGTTCCCCTCAAATTTCACGTCTGATTTCAAGGTGTCTCGCGTCGAGATGTCGCAGAGAACAGTGCCAGCTACTTTATGTGCTCTCTCTAGATTCTACAACGCTACGCTCGTCACCATTCCGAGTCTCTCGCACTTACCCGACTTTGTGGCAAAACCTTGATCTCTCTTAAAGACTTTCCCTCCCGTTCTCCTGCACCACTGTACTTCCCCTCATCCAATGTGATCGTTGTTTCAAATTAATTCCTTGCCTTCTCGCACCTACCCAAGTTACTCACCCTTTCCTCTCCCTTCCCCCTATTTTCACGGTCCACCAAGCCGCCTCATTTCCTTCTCGTACCCACTTCCCTTAGCAGCGTCCACTTCCCTTCACTTCGCACCCATTCACTCTCGTACTTCCTCGCCCCGGCCGCTCTCCCTTCCCTTCTCCTTTACTCTTACCCTACTGCCTCTCCTCCTACTTCTCCCACCCTTCGCAATTCCGCCCACTTCTCTCCACGTGTCGCACCGCACTTCCCCGCCCCTCTGTCAATCCACTGCCTACTTCTATAGTTTCCTCCTCTTCCCTCGCCCGTCCCTCTGCGGCGCCGGCGCTTCCGCTCTCGGCCCTCCCCTCTCCCGCTTTCGCTCTTTTCCATCTCTGCGGCAGGTGGATTACGGGCAGAAACTAATTGACGTAAAATGTGCGAGCGAGTTCGTCGAAAGCGAAGCGAACCGGCGCGGCTGCCAACGTCTGCTCCGACACCAGCGATCTGTCGCTCTGGGAGTGGAATTGGATCTGTTGCAATTTTGACGAATTAAAAAATTGTGCCACGTTCTCTAGAGAGCGATTGCAACGTAACGAAGTGCATTGGACATAACCGCTATCACCGTTAGAGATTTTCCGGGAGCTCTTTCTTTTCGAGTGTTGTTTTCTTCCAACGGGTTTACACTCGCTTGACCTATTTACTCGAAAACTTCTCATAATTACGCACGTATTTCCTTTTGGTATTCATTTATGCAATGTGTACTCGTGTTGCATGCATTTTTCCTTTGTTTACATTTTCTCATTCAATTTATTATTTCATTTTGTATCTGATATTATTCTACTTTATGCAAAAACAGGTAATCTTGTTGTTAAAAAAAGGTCACGTTAAAAACACGTAAAAAGCGTCGCAGATTAATAATACTGGGAACTTAATATATGTACGAATGCACGGAATAATTTCTGAGAATTCGTGATGTAATATTTTTCATATTTTGGAAAAACTTTAATGAAACCGTCTTGGGATTTACGTACACTTTATTGACTTTCTGCCATGCCCACGGTTAAAAAAGACATCTTAAATTATAACTGTTCTAGATAAACTAGGCACCGCAGAGGAAGATATTGCCTTCAGCAGAGAGTTAAAGAAAAGAATTTCCCTGTAATACACTGTATACGAGTTTAATTTTTTTCCTTTTCATTATGCCATTTCTTTAGGTTTGGACAGTAAGGTTCCAGTAAGTTATTCACAAATACTTTATTATTAATGTAAAATGAATTTTACTTTTACTACTTGAGAATTTCAGTTCGTCAAATGAATGTGTACACGATGTCACATGTGCTTTCTCTTGAGAAGTGAATCTGAATGTCGTTCGTCCCAGGGAATAGGTAAGCGGGAGGTTCGCCTTTTCCAAACGGACCCTGCAAGCGCCAGTGTGAGTACGTGGGACTCTGTCCTCAAGTGGGGCGAGGACAAGTGAGAAGCTCGCCGGGAGCAGCGCCACTAGTCTTTAGCTGCTGCTTTTCTTTGGCGCCGCAAAGCACGCAGGGGCGTGCCATGTTTATTCAGCGCATTTGCATACGTTTCCTCGCGAGGAAATTCTGCCCGTCCGGCGGCGCTATCGCCCCCGCATCGCCCCTCCCCTCTCCAGGACCCAACCGGTCCACACATCATTCCACCCACCACGCCTAATCCCCTCGCCCCCTACCTATCCCCATCCAACATCTTACCCCCCCTTCCTTTCCTCCGCCTCCACCCCCCTCACCCGTCACTCCCAACGCCAAGGCGGCAAATGTTTGGTATTTACTATATGTATCTTTTTTATAATATACCAATATAGCTAATCAGTGGAAATACAAAGCATTTTTGAGATCCTAAAATGATACTGATTCAATTTTTTTTACCTGAAATAAAACTCGCTTTCTGCATCCGCATCTAGGCCGGACTAACCAATGCACGAATCAATAAATGCATCCCGTCACTTGTGATCACTAATAGAATCTACGAGCTTGTGTATTTATGTGCCAAATAAACTTCTCACGACGTTTTTGTTCAACTGAAAGAACTGAACTGCTGAGAGGTGAATTTTTATTTCTGTGGGCTTGTGGTGTGCGTACACCATTGTTGCATTCGCAGAACCCATTTCGTTTCGACTTGAACAGCGATTGTCCGCCTTTCCATTCATTCGCCACTTGCCGTCAGACAAGGGCCTGGCTGGGAACGAGCAACAATGTGGGAGCGTTCGCCTGTGGACTGAGCGCGCGGGCCGGCGCCTGGCCTGGTCTCCCAACGAAAAGCCAGCGAGGCCAGCGGAACGGGGATGCACATGTTGGGGCTTCGAGCACCAATTATAATGGCTCATTCTCAGAAATGGGTCTGATGACGTAGTGGTCTGTATGTATCTATTGATTTGGACATTACATATGTTTGAAAGAGAGATTCATAGTAGAAAAAGGAAGAAATAAGGAAGAGCGAGAAAATGATGGATGTCAATCATCAAAATAAGTTAAGTAAATTTTAGGACGGACTAGAAAAAGGGGAGGGAGTGCATTCCAAAGTTAATCATCTGATTGATTTAATCAATAATAATAATAATAATAATAATAATAATAATAATAATAATAATAAAATTATAAAAGTAATAGTAGAAAGGAACAGAGAATATAAAACCGTAATTGTCCGTCCTAAACTATAGATGGGTGGTGCGGGTCCCTCCGTTCTCGCTTCAAGCACCCGCTCAGGCACCTGCAGCCTCCGTTGCGGCGCGGCGCGGCGGCCAGGCGAAGGCGCCGGAGAGGGGGAGAGGCCGATGGCGCAGCGCCGTGGGCTGGAAGACGGCGGCCGCCTCTGCGGCTAGTGGCGCTCGCGAGTTGTTAGGTCTAATGAGGAGTCTGGCGAGGGGGACGACGCCCCGGTGGTGGCGTCGCGTCCGGGAAGCTGCACGGCTCTCGCGGAACACAGAGGAAAACCATTTCGATTGGGAAGGGTCAGCGCCGTGCTGGAGCGGGAAAGATGTAAAGATCAGGATGAATAAAATACAGAGAAAAAAGTTTGGCTGAAAGGTTGGCGAAAAGCTGACAGGGGACTGGTAATTCTAACAATGATCGACGAGCTACAGAAGAAAGCATGCTTAATGGAGTATGAATGGTGGAACAAAGAAGCTTCTGGTGAGATTTTAAAAAAATGTGCAGAGCAAAGGAAGTGGCATGCGAAAAGAAGCAGGTAAATTTAAAACAATTCAAAATTGTGAACTTGTGTGTGTGAGAGACTGAGGTTTTGCTGTCTTTTGAGTAACACACGAGTGAGCAATAAAGAACAGTGTCGTAAGATTGAAGATGTGGATATTAAATGTATTGTGGTGCAACGCACATCAGTAAAAATATCACTGAACTTAAAAAGCGGACATGTTGAAAACATGGCTGTAATAAACGGGGTAACGACGAGAAGCGCCTTTATCGGGTGTTCGTTGCGTGCACGTTGTTGCGAAATCCTACAACTGCGGAGAAATTGCCTATTCCAATTAAACAGACACACCGGCTTTGTTTATATAACGAACAGCTGATGCGGTGCGATCACGTCCAAGTTGTAAGCATATTTTCAATCAAGAACTGAGATTTTCAATTTTGGCGAAAACCAATGAGGTGGTCTTTTCAAAATAACCAATTCAAACGCAGTTGCATTCAAATCTAGCGAAGAAATGAGATCGCTAACTACCTGTTTTCGAGAAGTTCCCAAATTGTTCAAGACTGGGGGAATTGTACCTCTGGGGGCGTCCAAAAGACTTACTGGGACCTCTGGCTGTTTCTACTTCTCCTTTGGGGACATTCCCAGTTAACAGCATGATCGCGCTCCTTGCATTTCGCTTAGGCCTTCACCGTCCTGTATTTTTATATATCTGTCTGTCCGTTTACCGGCATCCCTTGCCCCCAACTCGCCACTTGAACCATTGTTCTGAATGTTGGGGGCTTGTTGCTCAACTAAACACAGATATTACGCTGACAGTTGGCAGTCAGGTTAAGGGATTATCCCCCCCCCCTACGTCACACATAAAAAATATGTACATTTTCACATTTTCTCAATCTTTCGTTCCCATAATAGTAAAATTTAAGTATGACAAAATATTACCATAAAAGAGTAAAATTCGGTGCATATGCACATTTTCATTTTTTTTAAATTGGCGCAGATTTTGCTAAACACTTGTTTTGTGTGTTTGAGTGTTCCTGAAAATGACCAATTTTGAACTTATTTTCACAGAAAAATTTTGAGTTTTACTTGAGTAGAAACGTGATATCAAATCCATTGTAGCACTTTACTCCCAAATGCAATAAATTATTTAAAATAGTCTGTAAGATATTAACGAGATGTGGAATTTAAAAAAAATATTTTTTTTGTAATTTTTGAAAAATTCAGTTTACATTGAAATAGCGTTGATGTCATGCTATTCAGTGAATTTAGCTTCATTCGTACAAAAAATTGGAGCCATTTTTGAGAGAATCTTGATTTTTAACATTGCCACATTTTCATATTGCCATATTTTACTCAAAATTACGCGAAAGCAATTGTTTAAAAAAACAGTACATGACGTTTCATTTTAAGAAAAAAATCTTACTTAAATAATGTACAAGGGAGTCCAGAAAAATTAAAAATTCCAAAATTTTCGAAATACAGTTCATTATATATACGTATAGATACGAGAACGTACAAACTGAAAAATCTCTTTTGACATGTTTCAGTCAGTGTTTTAATCTAATTACGCAACGTAAAAGCACAAAGACCGGAACTGGCTAGAAGCGAGTTCCTGGCCCTGTAATTAGGTTGGAGAGTATCTCGGGACCCCGCCGCACGCTACACGCGCTACGTTCCTCCCAGCGCCCAATGCATTCCACCTCGGAGCATATTTCAGTGCTCCGCGGACGGTTATAAAAGCAAAGCTGCGCCGGAGCGATATTACATTCTGCCTCTGCGTTACGCTAAACCGCGAGGATAAATAAACACGTAGGTTCTCGCCGTTTAAAGAGCGGGAGAGAGTTCCCCCTCCCTGAACATGCTTATCTTCGACCTTCCGCCCGCGGTCTCCGCCTCGTACGGCCGCCTGTTTACTGCCGTTCGTCGACGCACAGTGGTCCAGAAGGCACAGAGGAGCGCGCCTGTGTAGGCGGACTGCTCGTTCCACCCCGCTGGCCCACTCACTGTGTGCTAGCGAGGGATGCAGGACCGTCCGTTCCATGCCCATGGCGCTGCACATCGTCCCCCTCCGCCTCTGCACTTGCACTCACCCTTGTCGACCGCCAGGACATGCATCCAGTCAGCTCTCGTGAGCGCTCCAGTGATCTTCCAACTCCCGCAGTGGGCGAGACGCGATAAGGCCGGCCTGTTTATGGGTACACCATCAAAGAATGGTGTATTTTCGTAATCAACTGTAGATCTAATCTTCTCCTAATATTAAGTAAACGATGCCCACGTTATGGTCTATTAATTTTGTTTCTAAATAATTCTGGACTTTTACCTGCTTTGACCTTAGGCTATCATTTCAAGTGATGAAAGTGGCGAAATAACACGTGTGCTTTACCTTCGCGCCTTCCTTTGTATTATCGTAGGATATTTCTATCTTATCCGTGAATTTCCTCTGAATTATTTTACCCGTTCCTCCAATGTGACATGGTTTTCCGTTACATTTCGTTAATTGGTGTTTTTAACATGTCTTTGTCAACATAAAGAAACGTTTTTCATTCTGACTTTACATACATTGAATTATTGTACGTTAGTAAACTGTAGTAAAATTTAGAAAAAAAACAGCAGAGTTTGTGAAGTTAGACATTTGTGAACGTCCACGACTTGATGGATAAGTTTTAATCTTGCATTGGGATGGAAAATATTTGTATGTCTGTTGGTCATTTGTTTGTTGGTTCGTAAACAAGAGAATGTTCCAATAGTCATTAGTTCATTTTTCACTGCCGATGTTGTCGCTCAAATTAAAATGCAGATGATGATAAAAATCAGATTTTTCCAATTTTGTTTAATTTGAAGACCATTAAGTTAGGAGATGATTCTGCCCTTTCGTGAACTAAAGGATAGGTGTCGGCCAGTGCATTTGCGCTCTGCACATGTGAAACTCTGTTATCATCTTCATCTTGTTCTACGTAGACGGTGAAGTGAACGGTAACGGCGATGATTACAAAGACAATGATAAAGAAAGTAGCTCTAAGAGAATATTGCAAAAGCGTGACCGTGAAGGCTGTCCGCCACGCCAGAGCTTCAGCAGGCGGCGCGGCGCGTGCTGCTGATGCGGCGGGGGCTGCTTCCTTCGGCAGCGGATGCGTCGGCCGCCCCGCCCCGCCCCATTTCATTAACGCCTCTCCATTGCTTTTATCCCGCCTTTCCCTCCCGCTCCACGCCGCGCCACGCGCCGCGCAGCGTTATCTGACGACCGCAGGCGCCGGCGCGTGGTCCATCCGCCGCCTCCCTCACGCTTGATTTGTATTAGTAATTTGGCGCGGGGGCGGCGGAGAGAGGAAAAAGTCGCGGGCAGGGAATTAATTTGTTTCCTTCCTGCCCGCGGCGGCGCTGCGTCTGGAAGCGACTGGAAGGCTGGGGGCTGAATTATTCATCAGGGCGGAAGCGGCCCCGGAATTTCCGGGCGGGCGAAAAAAGCATCTTGCCGAAACTCGCCCGGCGGGCGGACGTGGGGGTGCGCTTGTGTTGTGGAGCGGCCCGTGACGGCGCGCTTTCCTTGTTGGGGCGGGGCGCACTCGCACTCGCACTCGCACTTGCCCGCCCCGCCCCGTGCCCCGCCCCGCCCCTTTCCCTGTTTCGCAACCTCGCAGCCCAGGCCTCACGCGAGGGGTCGGGCCGGGCCGGACGGCTGACGCTTTCTCGAGGTGCTTCGCTGAGAGCGCGCGTGTGCGAGGCCGGAGACGTGGTGCGGGCGCTGACTTTTTTTTGTCGGTCGCTCCGGAGCGAAGGCGCAACGATCTTGAGGTTACAATGGACATCGCTCTCCTGTTTCTTCTTCTTGCCGTCCGGCTGCTTTCCCTCTTCCTACGCCTTTTCCTGACTGTCGACTGTAACGTTATTCGTTTGTTTTGGCATTTCCTTTTTTGCGAGCAGAGGGGGGGTCAACCGGGGTCATACGTGTTCCATTCCTTCAATCGTGTTGTACGGGATCTTTGAAAAATCCTTATCTCTCTTGTTGATCGTTCTGCTGTTTGGTGTTAAGTCACTACAAATGAAGACGTTTCCTCTAATCGATCAGTCAAAATATGTTTTAAGCAAACGTGTCGCCACAAAACCAGCAGATTAGTTGTTGTAGACGGGGCAAGGGGAAGGGGTTCTTAGGTTTCTGTATCTAACTCCCAGCCGTTCAACGTTTACTCTCAAGATTGTCATAATGCAGGCGAAAAGGCTTCTTGTTTCAAAATAGTACTTATGATGAGACGCCATATTTTTTCTAAATTAAATCTTATTGATCGGTATCTCTTCTTATTCAGTTAGTACTACTATGAAATTAGCAACTGCTGGAATTCTATCGAATAGACGACTGGCTGCGGAGCCTCTTTCCCAACCTGGCGAAAGCATTTGCTAGCACACGTGCAAATAATGCTGTTTGTGTAATTAACGAGAAAGATAACTTGAAGAAAACTGGCGACATTATGTTATCTTATTTATCAAGATAGTTTATTACCTATGTCAATAAACAGTGCAAACTGTATGTGGCATTTAGGAAGCAGTAAGATTTAGTTCTCACAAGCAAACAGGATGACATTTCAACATTCACTCTTAAGTTCGAAAGTTGTCTAAAAAAGACAACAACCGAGATGGAGCCCTATATCAGAAGGAATACAGTCGACTCCGGTTATAGTGAACTTCTGGGGACTAACATTGTTGGTTCACTGTATACGAGGTTCACTATATCCCATGATGTCAAAATTAAATAGAATTTATCGATTAACATAACATAACATTTGATTTTATTAATACAGGTATATATTATAGGTACAGCAATATATTATAACAGTACAAACTGAAAATTTCAATATCTTTATTTGTCCTTTAAAATCATTATTTTCAATTGTTTGCTTTGTCACTTTTTCATTGATAATTTCTCGGGACCCTACTTCAGAGTTCGTGCTCTCTTCACAATTGATTCTAAATTTTCCTCTAAGTATCGTAATGCAGTCTTGATACCCTTCAATGCCTCTTGTACTGTTGGAAAACCGTCCCACTGCCGGAAGGTCCTTTTACTCTCATAATAACGTACGAGATGTTTGGGGTAGAGGGCCGGCGCAAGCGGCTAATGAAACTGATATCGCCAGGCTGTGACAGTGGCGTGCTTCCAGCAAGCTTGCAACTGAGTAAGCCACCCGCCTCAACCGGGTCAGATACCATATTTCGAGCTATCTAAGGCTGGAAATTGTGACTCAGAGGCGATATAATATTTTCCAGGACGTATTTCCTACGTTCACTATAACCCAGGTTCAGATACCGAGTTTTCATATGCTTATTTGTAATGTAAGTGAAATGGGACCAGTGAATTAAGTTCACTATAACCGAGGGTCACATCATCACGAAGTAAAAGAAGACCGCGTGTGCTCCGTGTGAGGTGAACAGCGTGAACAATATCGTATTCAAAGATGCAAGAAAAGAACTAAAACAGTGACAGAATATAGGAAAGAACTTTAATTTTTTTCTTCTCTTATGCTCTTTCGTGCGCACTTCATTATTTATTTATAACCGAGGGTTCACTATATCCGAAGTCAACTGTATTTTCAAACAGTTTTTATGATCAAATAAGTTATTAATGGTTATTAATAACAACTATGAATATATTTTGAATGAGAGACAATTCTCATATTTTGAATGTCATAATTAAGTTAATAAAAATATAACTTCAACGTTCAGGACATGAAAAAATGATAAAACAATTTATTATTTTCCATCATTGTGCACGCACGTCAGGAGTTAATTTCTTTAGTAGGCATAAGTCAATAGTCGCTCACACTGTAAACATGGAGTGCAAACTATTTTTTAGGTTTAACAACTTTGGTTAGTACACATATTGAAACTTGTGTATTCGTCAGCGTGTTGGCCGTCATACCGATGTTTCAGGGATCAAAGCCAATCGAAGTCGAAGGACTTTTTTCAGAGCAGAAAATGCGTAGCTCACTCGCCTTCCTTCGGGAGGGAAGTCAAGCATCATGCCCCTTATTGTACATTTTCGACATACAAAAGAACCTCGTGTCCAAAAATACCTTTTAGCAATTTAGTTCATGTATGTCCTGCGCGAAGTAACATTACGTTTCTGGCTATACTGCATTGTGGAGCAGGCCTACCCCGTGGCACAGAATTCGAAACGAGCGTATCGGAATCAATGTCGGATAAGATGGTCAGATATCTCCGGAAGAAACTTGTAATCTAATCCGTGAAGCTGATGATAATAAAATATTTTACTCCTTTTTAAATTATATTAATATTCTACCACAGTTATTATGGAGATATTGAAGTCATGTTTCTGGGATTCTATGGCTTTAAAAAGTTAATTTGGTGGATGAACGTAAATTAATACCAAGGTTATTGAAAACGATAAAACACATCTTCATATAACTAGTTCCTTTCCATCGATTCAAACACTTTTGCTTTTGATTCGGAGCTGTTGGCGTGTTTGATGAAAATTAAATTTCATTTCATTTGCTCTGAACGTTAATGGATTCTTAAAAACTTTCTGTAACTGTTGCACTGGAGCTGGTAATGAGAATCCAATTTCGAATACCTTACGTGAGATAAAAATTCTAATTTTTATATTAATTGCAAATTTTGAGCAACGTTTTTAGTATATTGGCAAGGTGATTACTTTCCAGGGAACTGGAATTTTAAATTAGAAATACTGTAATTTGTGTCGTTAACGAGGAAAAACCTGTTTCACGGAAACACGATTTATAATTGACGACCCAACGACATTTTCTCTGTGTTATTTCCGAGATTGGTTCATAAACAAAGGAAGATTTTATCTGTTCATTATCTGATTCCTTGGGTAGACCCAGTCAAATCCTTATCTTTCATAAAACAAATTTACGCAAATTAATTTCTTTTTCTGTCTCTCGTGGCGCTGTGCTTTCGGATGTGCGACCGTGTCTCTGTATTGAAGTCAGAAAATATTACTCTCGTCTCTTTTTTGCTCCTTTATTGACTCTTAAGAATTATTTTCTCATTGTCGATTTCTTCTCTACTTTTTTATAGTTTTTTTTCAATACAGAGCAAATTTGTCTACGTGCTCATTGTTCCGCGAAAGTATGGTACTTTTACAATTTTCCAGATGTAGAAAGCGTGCTGTATTTTTTTTTATTTCCAGTCCAAAAAAGAAAAAAAAGATCAGTAAAATAGTCGAGAATTATTCGCTCGAGAAAGATGGTATTTGGAGAGTCTATTTTGTACAGGTTTTCATTCGTATTTTAGAAACAAATTCTTTCATCTACCTTTCATACTTATTTTCCAAAGACACGAAATGAAATGTACAAAAATATTGACTCTAAATTAGCTAAATATACCAGGGAAAGCATGATTATCGAATCATAAGGCACAAGATCGCGTATGATGTTAGATGTTTATAAATTTATATCAGGATGATATATCATATTGCTACCAGTACCCCTACACCCAAAAGCTTTGCCCTGTTTGTCTCTCCTACGTCATTAGTTCGTTGGAAAGAGCGAAGAAAATAAATTGTCAGAATAAGCCAGAATAAGCTCTAAGCCCCAACAGGTCTCCCGGCATGTGTCGCAGTGAAGTGCATGTTAGTGTAAGTCTGTGTGTAAGGGGTGACGATAGAACAAGGAAAGGGAGGAAGGATATCGCGCGGTCCGTGGCCCGTTTGGTAGGGTACTGCTCCGGCATTCGCCTAGTGTTGATCGGAGAAACCACGGAAAACTACCGATCAAAACGGTGGGGCTCTAGAATTCTTCTCCAGATAGCGAGTGAATTCGACCTAGCTGAGAAGCTAGTGTCGAAAATCTTGTCACTGTCGGCACTCGAACCTAGGACCTACCGGTCAGAGGCACTGGAGTGATATCAATTGATGCACTGAGCTACCTCTCCCGCTTTTTAGTTGGTAAGAGGTGTTAATTTCGCATCACTTTGTCTCTAATACTAACACATTTAGTAATAAATATGTTGCTTCATGACATTTTTCTAATTATTGGTGACATTAGCTTATTTTAAAACATAATATAGAAATTAACTCGCAAGACTGGTGTTTTTCAGTTCTCAGTAAGATATTTTTTTGTAATATCAAAGTATTGTTGATTGGTGTTTACTTATTAAACTCAACGCCGAAATAAACTTTATAGAGGTGAGTCATACGATTCTCGCTGTGTCATGCATCTAGTGTCTTGCTATTTTTAACTCAGTTTATTGTTACATTCATATTATTCAAATATAAATTATTACAAAATATATATTTGTACTACGCCAGTTGTGTTCTTAATAAATCTGTTGTGAGAAATCGGACGGAAGAAAGCCCGAGTAGAGTAATCGCGCATTTGTCGGGCGCATTCGTTCTCGTGCTAATGCTCGTCATTTAGGCAAACGGCTGTGATGTGGTGTGGTGTGGTGGAGTGGAGTGCGCCGGGCCGCTCCGCGCCGCACGGAAGGCCCGCGCTTACGTCACGCGAGCGGCGCGTTTATTTTTACCAGCGGCCGAGGCAGAGGCGCGGATTCGCATTGTTCCGCTTATCCGCCTGCGGAGAGCGTCGCGTGCGCGGCCGCGGGCGCCTGGAGCGCAGAGCTGCCTTCAGCCGAGATCAGCGCGCGGCGCGGGGCCAGACGCAGACACGAGCGCCGGGCGCCGACAACAGCGAGCCTCGTTGCTGCAACAGTGGAGACGCGCGATGCATTCTACCTTCTCACGTCTCTCCTTGTCCTCCTCTCTTTCTTAATCACTTCTTCCTCTTGTCCTTTTTTCTCCTCTTGGTGATTTCTTCCTTCTTTCAGATTTGCCCTGTTTTGTTAGTTTTGCATTTGCCAGATTTCTCTTCTAATTTCTGTGTCTTTTCTACTTCTATTCTTTGTCCTTCTTTCTTCTGCTTCGTTTATTCATCTTTATTTGTTTTTCCTTCCACTTACGTTTTTTTGGTTTTTTTAACGTTCTTCTCACTCTTGTAGGATATATTTTCATTTCCCCGATAGGATAATTTTATTTTGGTACAATTCTCCCCGATTTAAATTCGTAGTTATAGGAAATGAAACCATACTGGCTACTGAGTTTCGTTCATATATCAGTAACTTTTTTATATCACGTTGAGACACTGTATAAAATTAATATGTTGGAAATTTGAAGAACCGAGTCTATCATGTAGCTTACTTACATACTTTCATTAGTGAATTCTAATCTTCAATTCACTTCTTTGGGAATTTCTACCACTTGCTTTTTTCTTTGTTTTAATGATTTTGATAATTCGGAATTGGTTCTTTTGCTCGCATCGATTGTCCTTCGGTCTGCTGTCCATTATTCTGGCTTGTCTCCGTCCGCGCAGTGAGCTCCGAATTTCATGACTACACACACGGATGTGATTACAGCGTCTGTTCTGAGTAAAGAAAGAGTAACAAACATTGTGATGCTCGCTTGAGGGTTTTATAGCCGTTTGTTTTTCTACCCCCGACGATACACGTTGCATCGCTGGCACCTCTTTGTTCTTTCTTCGTACGCGCGGTGAAAGGTTCGCGAAAGCCCATAAACGACGAATGTGCAAAAAGGAAAGAAAATTAGTGGTGCTACAATAGCACGTATTTTCCCGCTTTACTAACTTAACGTAATACTGAAATGCTGCGAGTTCTAGCCATTCCAGCACATCTCAATCATTAGTTGTAAACCTCATTACCAAGCGTTGCGCGTGAGGTGTGAAAAGTGATTCTTTTAAAGTTATTACATCAACACAAATAAAACTGCGTTCCATTGAGTGAGAAACATTGTCGTCTAGCAATGAGAAAAATTTTATTCGAATTGCAATTCTGTATTGCGAATATAATATGAGGTCATATAATATCAGATGTCATATTACGAGCTCAGCCGCAGTCACAACTACAAGAAAACTACTAATAGGTCTGTTTTCGAAACAACAGACGCTCACATTTAAAGAGTACGTATCTTAGATTTACGATTAAAAGAGAGGACATTCCATCGCGATCTTTTACCTCAGCATTATAATATCTTCTCTGTATGTGAGAAAGTACTAGGGTCATCCAATAAATAAGTTATACTATTTTGTAAAAAATACGTGCGCCTTATTTACACTTGTGAATCTATTTTATTTTCATTCTGTAACTCCTACACTACTTCTCCTCATAGTTACCATTTCTTCCAAACATTTTTGGTATCAATTTTAGGTCAATCAATGGTAGTAATGTTTTAATACCTTAGTTACACCAGGGTAAGTCCTATCGCCGTAGGCACCTCATCTTCTTTCCTTCCTTCACGAGTCGCAGACAGCTTGCGTCCAAGGTGCATCTTGAGATGTGGAGGGAGATGGAAGTCACTGGGGGGCGGGGTGTGTGGCAATATCCGGAGAATAAGGGGGATGGGGATACAGGTCCCGTTTCAAGTTGTGCAGAAAAACGTGGGACCTTCGAGCTGCATGGGGGCGCGCGTTGTCATGATGGAGCAATACTTTCCGAGACAGAAGAGCAGGTCGTTTACATTGAGAAGCACCAGTAAGCAAGGATGTCCTCATCGTATATAAGATTCTATCTTTTGCAATTCCCTGAACAAAATGACCTCTCCAGAACTTTTGGATTGCTCTTCGTATGCAATCGATATCGTTATTATGTGAATAGTACCCATCTTTCTTTACATGGTATTGTGTAGTAAATGTGTGGTGAACAAATAGCAAATAAAATACATGAAAATGACATTATACAAATAGTTTAGGGTATTTTTAATTTTTAATTGAGCATTATGGGGCGTTTTGTTTATATGTATTATCCTACTTAATGTGTTCCACTACTCTGGTAATGTTGATGAAGAGTTTACATATGTATCTTCATTTTTGTACGGCGTGAACAATTACGGCAACGAGGCCTGTGTTAAATCTGTGAATTTAGTGGGAACGGTGCAGGAGGAAGGGTTCCAGGGATTTACGATGATAAATCAGGGAACAAGAATTTTTTTCCTTTGCTACTAAATTTTGGAGCATTTTAAGGAAACAAATGCGTGGTTTCCTGCAAGCCTATAATATTTCCACTTTATACACATAGTTGCCTCTAAATTGCAGGAGCAGGTTTCTTGTAGATTTTTCTCAGCTTTTTTGTGTGAATATTTAACATTTTATAACATTATTTTCTTCTTTTTACAGGTATTGCAGCATTTTGCATGAAACCTCGTCCTGAGGGCTTAATTGGTAAGCACTTAACTGTTCGTTTTTTTAGTTTCATTGGGGTTGCTATAAACCCAACTGGCCACCGACTGGCTGACCGATAATCCAGTAGTTTTAAGTAAATCGACACGTCTCCTTTTCCTACTCTATCATGCACTTCTTTGAAACGTACTGTCCAGGAACTTCAGAATGTTGAAAAAACTGGCAAGTGATAAGGGCATGTTCTTCACCTCCGAGTTTCAAAGCATGATAATTGTGGAATAGTATCTCGCTCCACATATTACATTGTTAACTAACGGAATTTATTTGTGATCAGCATCATCTATTAACGATGTATACCATCTGAGATCTCTTTATTCTTATAATTCATTTTACTAAGATATACATCACCTTTAAGATGCATGTGATCAATCCAGTTGCCGATTATTTTTACTTTTCCTCCCTATACTATACAGAATAGGAAGGAAAAGTATTGGAATCACATCAACAATTCGGTCTCAGATTTTCAGTCTTAAAAACACTGTATTAGGTTATTTTGACCTGAAACTTCATTCACGGGTCGGATTAAGGTCTATTAGTGTTGTTCAAAAGATTGGTGCAGGTGGCTAAGTGATGCGTGCAATTTTGTACCCGAAAATATGTATGTATGTACGTACGTATGTACTATGTATGCTTGGGAGTAGTATGAGTCACGGATAACTGTCAGATTAGAAGCTTTTTGAGCTGAATCTTGGTGAATATATCAGGAGAAAGGTCTAGTTGTGCCATTTGGGAGATCATTAAGATATTTTAATTTTGAGAGGTACTTTATAGTTGACAGTTTCAAAAAGTTCAGGAAAATAGTTGCATTTTCTTAAAAAAAATTGCTTGAAAATTTTTAAATGCGGTGTAGTTCAGATTTGTATTAAAATATCTTAAATTTTGTAATTGCAAAAGTTCAAATTTATTTTCGAACTGGTCCTATACCTCCAATATTAGAGTCGGAGATTTTTCTCAATAAACTTTATCCCTGACATATAGACCTTTAAATGACGACATCCACTTTTCTTAACCACAATTTGAGTAGATGGTGAGTTATAACACGAGGAACAGTTACAATATTCCTCGCATTCCGACTAGTTTTATTTATAGAACCTGCTGAAATGTGGATGAACGGAATGCAGTGGAAAGTGCTGTGTAGTTGGCCAAAATTAAACAGCTTGTAAAATGTAATTAATATTTAAGTTACGTATTTACGTTAAAGTTTGTTAAGTGTACGTAAATACCTGAAAAATGCTTCATAACAGGAAAGTGTGCAAAGAATTAATTATAACACAACTGATAAAGGAAGAATATTCCATTTAATGTTGATAAATATAAATATTTTAGTACCTATCTGTTATGCAAGCGACGAGTCAAATTAATCCGTTTCTGTACTTTCGCGCAAAATGCAAAAGAAACTTGGCTTTGAGTGGATTTAAGGAACTTGTATGTCTGTCGCGGTGGTCGAAGGCGTGAGCTTCGCCTTGGACCTGGAAGGTAATCACTTGCACCTCCTCTTTCTTTTAAAGTAGACTCCCAGAGCTCTTTCACGTATCACATCAAAGAACAAAGGTTCAGAATAATCTTCAACAAACGAGATTCACCAGCAACAGTGACTACCACGACAGCGATCGCTGTCTCGCCCAAGAAATTCTCTCTTATTTTCCTTTGGAGATTGTATTAAATAAACGTGTGTCATTTGAGCTAGCGTGCGGATATTGATTAATTTAGTTGCGTGATTGAGCTAAACCTCTTTTCTCCTCTAAACTTCGCACACCCTAATATTACCACTATTTTCAACAACCCTAAGCGCAAGAGGGCACACACACGATATGCGAAAGTTTGGGCTCCTGCTTATATTGTTTGTCAGAAAATACTTACCGGGCCCAGAGTTTAATTGAATCATGCAGCCTGTTTCGGTGATTTCTAAGTATCTGGAGGTTTTGAAACCTCAGAGGCGAGCAGGTAGGTTTTCTCCGTATTTTCAGTTCCTTCGGCGTCATCTAGCAGGCTTCTTGTTACGCCGTAACGTAATGCTTCTATTTATCTGAGTGTGGTCGCTCCCGCAGCGCAAAACTTGCCGGCTTCCCAGGTGGGTGCCGGTGTGTCACGCGAGGGACAAGTCCCTCGGTGTACACTGCATGGGGGTTAGTGCGGCGACGCATCCAGTCTGAAAATGGGGCCCGAGCAGGGAGCCCCCGTCGATTCCTTGCTGCTCCCGCCTTGGCGCTAACGATGCGGCATCGGCCACCGTGGTGATCGTTCTCGAGTTTCCTTTCCTTGCCGCGGGGCCGTGGCCTCCCGCGAGCGCGTGCGCGGGCACGGCGCCCGCCAAGTGCGCTCGGCTTCGCCTGGGGCGGCACGCCCCAGCGCCCCGCGGCATGGGGGTGCTGCAACTCGTGGAGGCGCTCTGCAGCGGAATAGATGTCGCGCTGGAATCAAATGAGAAAGACCTTTTCCAATAGGTTATTCGAACCCTAATTCCTTTTTTCTCCATCGGGAGTTTGGTAGCGGATGGCGGTGACGCCTGCGACATTTTCATTTTAATGAAAGGCGCTAGAGGCAATGAAAGAAGTTATAGGTTACGACGTACAAAATGCGATTTTCTGTTGGAAATGACTTATTCCACCTGGGAGACGGACACATTTTATCTCGTTCGGCTGCGGTTGATGAAGGTTTTGCAGTGTTCTAAAGAAATGTGTTCCCTTGATTGAGATCCGAAATTATCAATGATGTAATTCTTGGAGTTATGCTGATTAAGCAAATTTAATCAGAAAATGTATTAAATGTTAATTTTCTCGTGGTTTCGGCGCAGACCTTAGTTTTAATATCGATCTGTTGGGATTAAATTCAAGTTGAAGAAATGAAATATTCGTAATATCAGGACAGAAACTTAGTATTTAATTTAAAATTGCCACCTTAACCAACATTGCCTTGCATTTTATTGGCAGACAGTGCAGGTGTTTATTTCATAAATATGTTTGAAAATAAAATGCCTACATTTAAACGATTTCAGTTCGTAAAGTTTCATTGATACCGATTTTCAGTCTCCTCCTTTATTTTTGGACCGAATTGATTAAAGAGATGCATGCTTCCGGTAGTCAGGACTAAAATACTGCTCACATTTGCATGCGAAGACGTTTCAGTATTCACGAGGACTACGTGAACGAAGAAGCAGGTGGTGGCAATCAAATCAAATTATTGCTACGGTAATTGTCGGCGTCTTTAGCCGAATTGTTTAACTACGCTCTGTGAAGTCACGGAAGTTGAGCAACTTGAGACACCACGGATTCCTAGGCGAGTGACAGTCTGGGAA
Source organism: Teleogryllus oceanicus (assembly GCA_964035755.1). Lineage (NCBI taxonomy): Eukaryota > Metazoa > Arthropoda > Insecta > Orthoptera > Gryllidae > Teleogryllus > Teleogryllus oceanicus. The sequence goes on from CAXIVR010000006.1 coordinate 50,186,784, forward strand.
CTCTGGTTACTAACTGGCCGAAGTTACTAACTAATATATATGCGTGTGCCAAATAAGCAAAAGGTGACTAAGAGGCGTAGTTGTGAAAAAGATACAATATCTTTTTAAAACCCGATTGAGAAGGAAAAACAAACACGTGGAATTAATTTGAGAATTAGTATTTTTGCCTGAGAAAGTATTCTACATCTTTCCTTTGCATTGCTCTTTTATCAGACATATACTAATATCATTACGTTGCAAGAAGTTATTAGGTGTTGAATATTCAGAGATGTTGGTGAGGGAACGGCTGGACCCGTGATACTGAAAGAATCTCTTCACCTCTCGTGTATTACGAGTGAAGGGTCAGATAAATCCTGTTGTTTGCGTAGACATTCTGATGTCTAAACGGGTTTTTGAATGATTTTATAGGGTTTCCCCGTATTACATGGAATCTACGTCTTCAGTATTCATTTTATTATTCCATCCGTTTCCTCCCTGTGTTTTCACCCGTCGTTTTCCACGTTGGTCATATCCCGATCTTGGGTACTTGGTGCTGGCGTAGATTGCAAAATTGCAGGTTACAGTGTTACAGTTTGGAGCTGTATCTTTACGTATGAAACATACTATGAATATATCTCTGTCGCCACCAGTCCTATCTCGCATTGACTGTGTCGTTAAGCAGTCGAGCGATAACGCATCTTGTGTAACAGGGAAAGCAATCGTGAAATGTTTGAATATTGAAATTCGTTAAAAGCAGATAATTGTTTGTTTGAGATGAAGAAGTACTCAAACGCTACTGATGCCTTGAGGTGAGTAGAAACATGTGAGAGCTGGACAACGCGTCGGCCGGCGCCGCCGCTCGCCAGCGCGCACCTCGTCGCGCTGCGCGGTCGCGTGCGCTACCTGCGTGTCCGGGGCGGGGGTGGCCTTTAGTCGGCGCCGCCGGGCGCGTGCTCTCGGCGTGGCGTGGAGCGGCGGCGGCGGCGTCGGCGGCGGCCGCGACCCGCGGCTATTGATCCCAATCCCGTCGCGCGCTGACGTCACGCTTCGCCGCGGCGGGCGCGGGGCTCGACTCCCGCCGCGCTCCCGCCCTAGCCCCCCCCCCGGCCCCAGCCATCGGGAGGACGCGTGCACCGGCGGGGAAGGGACAGTGGCGGTGATGGCTTGGCGCGCGCGTCGTGAGCGGGAAAGGGATGAAGAGGGTCCGGCCAGGGGCAGGGACTGTGGGAGCTAGTGGGTGATGGGCGGCGGCGCGGCGTTGCGCCCCGGCAGTTTGGACGGTGATGGGTCATAATCGATTACACGCGCGGTGGATGCTGAGTATTCCGTTCGAGTCTGAAAACCTCGCGAGCGCCGCTGGGCGCGATCGCCTGTCATTGACGGATTACGCGACGCCGAGCGATGGATGGGTCGCGTGCGGGCGATAGGACGCGCACGCGTCATCACGTGGGGCAGCGATTATGTGAGGGTGAGCATGTGGGATTACATCCTGATGCGATGACGAGTGTGTTCTGAGCGCGGGGGTCGTCGCGTTTCCAGTTGGTGCACCTTATGGAAATAAGCCTCCAACCACCGCTTTGCGGCGCCTGCCAGCGAACACGATTGTCTCTCGAAATTATTCAAAGTATATTTGTCGTCTGTGTACACATACTTAATTGTAATTTCGTTTGTATTCAAAAACTCACCCCAAAGGAAATGGTCGTTTAGTATTGTACTATTTAGAACAGTTTTTTCGGGATGTCTTCATTATCTTGATTAGGGATTTGTTTTTGTGAACCTCAGTGCAGACGATCGACTTGTAGAGGACATAAAATTTGCAATATGTCTTTCATCGAAACTAAATGGCATCATTGTCATATTCGTAATACGTATAAATCGACACAAATGCTATTTATGTGTGTATATATGTATTGGAGTGTGATTACTTATGCAGACGTGTATGAATGTGTGTAGATAATACTAACTCGTTTCCATCAATTCCGATTTTCCGAGAAAACTGTTTCAAGTCCATTAAGTGGTATTCATCTCGATCGATTTGCTTATGCATTTCGCCCGTAGCATGGCGTGGTGTGTTGGGGAAGGAGCGGCGGTGTATGCTAGGTCGCGGGGGCGTGGGCCTCGGCGCCGCCCAAACGAGCAGGGAAGGTCGCGCGGACGCGGGCGGAACGTGTAAATAAGCAAGCGAAGCGCCGACGCAAATACCGCTTCGCTCGCCGGGGAGGAGCGGCGGCCGCGTTGGGAGATGGCCGGCCAAGCAACATCGGGGTCGTTGATGGTTTGCTCTCCACTTGTAGGCGCAGCTTGGGGACGGCGCTTAGGAACTCGGCGCGTCTTTGGTGAGGGATTGGAAACGTCCACCTCGGTTCCTGAGTTTCTTGGAGATACCCATGTCGTTAGTGACCAGGGCGGGGACCTCTGACCACCTGGATTTGTTTAGAGGGTGGATGCTCTGATTGGTCGTTTCTGTAAAAACCTTAGATTGTTTTCAAAACTATGGCAGAGCAGACCTTAAAACTGTTCTCGGTCTGCAAGCCATCCTTCCTTCCCCGTTCTGACCCCCTATCATCGTCCGTTAGGGGCTGGTCCACCGTTGTCACGTTGCGGAATCCCAAACATGGGAGTCCCGAGTTGTCCCTGAAAAGCTACAATACCCAATGCACACAATGGACGTTGTGGTTGGTTAAGCAAAGTAGTAAAAACATGGACTGGATATAAAGTAAAGCTCTGGCGGGTGAGACAGGTCTGCTTTGCTGTGGGTTCGAATTTCTTGTAAGGCATGTTTGTTTGCTTGTTTTCATCCTGTAATTGTGGAAGATAAAGGAAAGCCATTACGTATTCCAAAGTAGCATCTTAACCCCCATTCGTCATTTCTTAATGCTCAAGGAAATTCGTGATATACCAATGAAAAAATAATAATCCAAAATAGAAAGCTTGGATAGGGGCCGTAGCGGGACCGAGTGGGGAACAAGCTCTTCCAATGTGCATACGCGAAAATTTTCATAGACAACTGAGGCTTCTCCACAATCATCAGTTGCAACCATGCAGCAATCTTTAACTTCCCTCCGTCGTACATTGTTGTGTAGCCACGCGTTCGATTTGGGTGAGAATTAACGCTCTCCGTGGCGATTGCGCTTGACTCATTAGAAGTCAATCGCAAGGCTCCATTTGACCGTTGCATAAATGCAATCGCCCTCAAAAGCGCCCAGCAACTCACCCACTCGTTGACGGAGAGTCGAAAAGCATCGCTTCTCCTACACCTTGCGAAAAAGATACTCTCCACTCTACTCGATGCGTCTATACCCTCCTTATTGACGGCGAGAGCCAGCCTCGCGTTCCTTCTCTGAGGACCTCGCCTTCTCCGGATCACAATTCCAAAGAGACCTCGGATGTGTTAGCGACGAGTGCGTAGTTCAAGATACACCTCATTGAAGGGGAGAGGAGAACAGTCTTCGACTAAAAAAGCCTTAAAGATGATGATGTATACACTCTTCGTACAGACGATATATTCTTTCTTTGTTTTCACTTTGAAATAAGTTGATTTTGTTGATAAGTTGATTAAGTTGAAATTGTGTGTGGGTATTAATTAATGTCGTTTTTACAAAAGAATAATGGCATTGAATATATTACAATAAAGTGCAGATAAAATAACTAAAATATAAAAGTGAAAGTAAATGTTAGTGTTTTTAAATCATATCTACATCGTGATCTTAATACTGTTGAAGCAGAATACCGGTCTGTATCGCCGTGCATACTATTTATTATTGAAGGTAAAATTGAAGTTTTAAAAACTCGAAATTTTTTATATTTCCTTCCTGAGTAGGGACCTAAATATTCACATTCAGTGGAAGAGTATATCTGCACAGGACCCGAGAATCTTCTTACAATATTAAAAACTTTCTGGAAATTTAAAGAGGTTCTTGAAAGTGGTAAGAAAGTTACGAACGGTCAAAGGAGATTATTTTTTAACGTTGTTCGTGAGCTAAATTTGCCGTATGCAAGAAACTTACATTTCTTCGCTCACCGTTTTCTAGGAGTAAAAATCCTAACTGTCGAGCGCTCTCTTTACGAGTTCCACATGCCCCTGGAGCGGTGAATTTCAAGAGCGGCGCCGACAGTTTTTTCCGCTTTGTTGCTGGATTTAGAAGCGGCGTGGTTTTTAGTGCGTGTCGATTAGCATTTATGTCATGGTCACACGCGGTGGAAAAAGGACAAAAAATATGCACCGAATTGTAATCCCTGTTACTTTATTTTGGGACAAAGAGGGAAACGTTTTCTTTTTCAATAAAAATGTTTCTACGCTTATCGTTTGGTTACAAAAAAAAAAAAACGTTCACTCTAAAAGTGATTATGATAGGCGCATCGTGCGCACAAGAAAAAACTAAATTTTGGGAGTTTGATCTCCGAGTTTAGTATACGCTGTAACGTTTCTTCAATGCCATGAGATTTTTTTCTTAAATTGTTTTAAAGTAGTATTTATTACGAAGGAAATGTGGTTAATTTTTTCCTCAATGATGCGACACTTTTGGGTGGAAGATGCCCACTGCCGGTCTGTGAAGTTCGTAACTTGGAAATACTGCAACACACCTCGTAATTCTGCGTTGGTGCAACGTGTATTTGCAAAACAAAAACGCTAACCACCCTAACGGGATGTGTAAATATGGTGCATAAACAAGATTTGACGTTTGTGTTCGGGATAGACGTTTAACGAACGCCTCACTAAATCTGCATATATGCAAACGAACATACAATGAGGTCGTGCGTGATATTTAAAGCTTTCTGTAATAAGGGCAATTCATGTTCAAAAAAGCAAATCCAGGATCACTATCCTTATCTTGTCACTTAGTTACAACTCCCGCTATGAATATGTAATGTCGTGTGAGGGGCGGGGGAAGAATCTCATGGCGAGAAATAATGTTAAATTCTGACTTACGCATAATGAGGCAGTCCCTGTATTTAATATATAAATTGTATCACGTTTTTCATTAACGCTGTTTGCTCTATAATTTATTATATAACCGATTAGAAACTCGTATACATCACTATAGAGTAGATATACATCAGTATTCACATGCCCATGAAACTTCGGTCATTTCCTTCTTACAAGGTTACTCTACTGAATTATGTTTATTGCAGACTGTGATGGAATTTTCGCACAAGTGCTCGTTGTTAGCTACCCCTTTTGCGGATATTAACTCGCAATATGCGGATTGAAGTGCGAAAACTTGCATTCCGGCTACACTTACGAAAGTGATATGCAGGTTATCAGATGTGAATTATTGCTTCTAGAATTTGCACTCGGCGTGTTCAGAGAAGTAGAAACTGCTCTTTATTGATGCAAATGTCCTTTGAAAACGTTCACGTCGTTTTGGACGTTAAGAAATGATGAAAGGAACTTGAAGAATTCTTTCAATCGGTGGGGTTCGAACGAAAGTCGTCATCCAGTTTGTTTTATTAAAAAATGTTCGAGTGTAGAAAGCATTGGAAATACTTTGAAACGCAGATTTTATAACTTGTAGTGCTTCATCACTAACGTGTTGTAGGCCGAATAAAAAAGTATATAGATGTTAAACTTACTGATGCTAATGTACTCACAACTCCTTAAAGAACAATTTAAGCTTATCCGAATTGACAGAATTCCTTGACAACTTCATGAAGGGGCTTCCAAATGATGTAGCCAGTCTGCGTTTGAGTACTTGACTTTCATATGATGAAGTTTTTTCAGCGTGTTCAAATTTATTGTATCCAAAAAGATCTGAAAAATATAAATCATTAAATTGTTTGTATGTGACCAAGCTATCTAATTTGTCTATGTGTGTATTAAGATTTATGTAGCATGTATTTACTTTTGGATGTTTGTGAATCGTAAATCGTCACGTGGGGTTTTGGAAAATAATACTGTAACCAATCATTTTTTGTGTAATGCTACAGTTATAAAATACTCGTACTAGAAATATACATTGATCGACTGTTCGGATTTGAACTTTGTGGCGGTCGGCGAGCGAGGTGAGGGTTTCACACTCCACATCACGCGCTGTGTTGAAGTGTGGTGGGTCGGCGCCTGTCGAGGAGGCCATCCGCGCCGATCGCCCTCTCGCCGGCCGCCGCCCACGCGCCGTCTCCGCTGCGTATCAATTTGCGAAAGGCCGGGCCGGCGCGCCGGCGGCAGCAAACGACGCCTATTTGGCGAGTTCCGCTCCGCGCTGCGCCTCCCAGCTTCGGGCCGCGCCGCGGTGGCCATGGCCTGGGACGTGCGCTCCCACATCTGTTCCGCCAACCGCACCCCGCCACCCCGCCACCCCGCCACGCCGCCACCCCGCCACGCCGCCACCCCGCTACGCCACCACCCCCCGCCCCGCCACCCCGCCCCCGCCACCCCGCCACCCCGCCACCCGCCACCCGCCACCACGCCACCACGCCGCCACGCCACCACGCCGCCACGCCCCACGCCGCCATGCCCCCACGCCGCCACGCTGCCCGACCACCCCGCCACCCTGCGCATCTAGCGCTGCAGTTGGGGACAAAAATCCTCAGCTGAATGTTCCTAAAAACAAAGCAAACAAATTATATTTTCCAAGGTCAACAAAACTCAATTTTTATATCTAATTTTTATGTTTTTAAGTCATTTTTGTAACTATTGTTTTAGCGAGTAGTAGCGATATACGTCATTATTTATTTTGTATTATGCATGTATAGCACGTCCTTATTATGAAATGGATAAAGACATTAAATAGTTAATGGCGAAACATATATGGAGGCAAAAGGTTCGTTGTTCCAATATACACTCGTATGTAGGCTTTATTATCGTTCCCTTAAGAAGCGGCGTCGAGAGCGCAGTTTGCCCTCCCCCCTTTTAGTGCTTATGTCAAGCTTTTCTGGCTTGGCCATATAGACTTAAAAATGTATTTATTGTCTGAAAATCAAAGTTACCATAAATTTCTGGTATCGGTAGAGAAATACAGTTGTCTTGTGTATGGAAGATAATGAAATTCTGAGGAGTGTTCTGTATGGAACGTGATGCTCTTTCACTTTTGTTGTTGTACTCCTTTTTGGGATGTTGTTGTGCTACTTTTTGAGAGGAGGTTGAGAGGTGGTTAAGAGAGAAGATGTAGAGATTTTGAGAGGTTGTTATACTTTCTTTAGAAGGCTGCTTCATTGCTTTTTGAAACTTTATTGTCTGCTGCAATACACAACAAGACTTCTGATACTGAGCTGAGTGTGAGGGAGTGTCAGTAGAGAGTGTATACTAGAGCTGATTCGATCGACACTTGTTCAGGTCCGTTCCTACACGAACAGCACTTGTTTGAGTAACAGAGTATTTAATCAGATGTCGATCAACACGCCCTACTAGTCGTAAAGTCCTGTGAAATAGTATAACTCGGAGTTACAAAGCTGTGGCACACTCCCATACTTCTTCAGGTCTTGTTCTATTGTAATAGTCGCATCTGTATAAAAAACTGAATATTTGGTCAAGTGTCAATCCACTCCACCTCCTGCTGGTAAGGCCCTGCGCCTCGGCATAGCAGAGCGGTGGCAATCATCGTCAGTGTGAAACAACCTACGGGAGCCCACCTAAGGCCCGTGCACCGGGCATCGCCAAAAAATGCGCAAACTTACTCCAAACCGAAACTAGTATCGCATTAAAATGTATAATTCTGGAGTAAGGGTGGCACTAATACTTTTAGTAAAATTACACAAGGTTTTGTTATTATTAAATACGAGTTTGTTTTAATGACAAGCATGTATTATTTGGTTATATTTAAATACGATATTTCGTAACAGAGATCAGGGTGCAACCGCAAACATGTATGTGTCGTGGTTGGATCAATTGAAATGAACAAGGCGAACGACCGGCCTCTTTGGGTCCACGCAGAGTAATCCCTGGTCTGCTCTTCAAAGTGGACGCGCCGCGAAACAACTGATTGCGGAGGCAGCGGGTGGGGGTGGGAGTGGGGGGAGGGGAAATGTTTACGCGCGCGAGCCGCCTCTCCGCTGTCGCCTTCGCGGTGCGCGCTTCCCCGAGCAGCGCGCGCTTTTCATGCGACGCGCCGGAGACTGCACTCAGCGCCTAGCGCAGCCAGTGCAACTAGCGGTGCGTTATATTTTATGCTTAAATCATGATACAAAAATTTTTTAAAAAAATTGAATACACTAAAAATCATGTTCTGGTGTTAAGAAGCAAATGTAATATATAAGAATCAGCAGAAAAAAATAAAATTTTGTGCCTTTGCGAATTTTATTGTGGTCGTGTAGTGCCATGTAGTTCAGTGCGCCATACCTTCTATCCGTTTGTATTAAACTCGATCGTGAGACAAAATTTGGTGTTTTGTTTGGAAATGTTTGCCCCTGTAAATTGCTTATATAAGTTTGTTTATTGCTAGTTGCTTCTTTAATCCGAGAGTACGTTTGAAACTACACTAATGCTATGCTCGTACGTGTTTAATATCGACGTTGTATTTCGTTGAATTCACTATAAAATGACGTGATACAATTTTATAGGAAATAAAAAACATTTTATTTGTTCTATATGAACTAAAAAACGTGTATAACATGTGTCAGGAACTTTAATGTATGGATCTATTTCAACAAGAGCTGCCTTGTAATCGTCAGAAAATAGCAGGCATAAAGTTCGCATTTCTTGCATCCTGTTACGTGAACAGATTTCCGGAATTCAAGTGAATTTTCAATGAACCCTGAAGAGTTTGTAAATGAAGTTGTGCCTCTTACTGTATTTTCTCGATTATAAAGCCCCTTTTTTTCTCCAAAAATTGTTAACGAATAGTGCAGGGGGTTAATGTGCGAGTATCTCGAAATAAAGCGATTTTTTATGGTTTTATATATTAATGGTTACGAGGAAAACGTGTTTCGTTCACAGTGACAGATGTGATGGTGGCGTATACACGAGGGGAACCTATTTTCTAGAGAAAACGGAATGTTTTATCATAATTTCCTAAATTAACATTTTTAAACAATATAAAAATCTCAAACAAAAAAATGTGTTATTTTAAGTACTTAAGATCTACAACTCTGGCATTTATTTATGACATTTCGTTATTAGACGAATGTTCCTTAATGCTGGAACTCGGAGCTTTACGTGCTTGCTTATGTTAGTCTGTTCCGCAGGATCATTCAAATTTTCAACTTTATTTTGGAAGTGCTTTTTTTAGAATAGTGCTTCTATGGAAGGCACACGCAAATTGGTATCGAATGATGAAAACTTGAAACTATTTTTCCAATAACAAGAATCTGTCGGCGTTGAGAACTTCTGATGACCCGAAATCAGAATGAATTAATTTAATTTCGTAAAATACTATTTACATTCCTGCGTGGTTATAAATGCATACTACGTAATAAAGCGTACCGGCGTTATTTTTAGAGATGAGAAATGGGTCGCAAATAATATTGTGGATACATCTTGAAGGGAAGTTTTCTCTATTGCAGAAAGTTACTGTCTTTATGTCAGGTAATTTCGTGTATATCAAGGGCTAACATGTTTTAAAGTGGAGTAGATTTGGACGATCTTGTTGTTTCTTACTTTTCACAAGTAGGCAAAATTTGAATATCGTCAAGCATTCCCCAGAGAGAATTGTCCATTACGTCGTCATTGCTAAATTTAATAAAGGTGCTAAAGTTTCTGAAACAAATGTTCGATCACTTTCGTGTTTAACTTAAAAAAATGCATATATTGCATTTGTGTCTATGCACGTAATAACGCACAAGAACGTGCTCTTCAATATTGTGCCTTTGGGAGTAGGTAATCATGTTTAACGAGTAATTATTCGAGCTGCTGACGATGTTTAGCAGGATTTACACACGGCCATGCATCACGTCTTTGCGCGACTCCCCCACCGCAATCTGGCGACGAATAGCGTGAGCCCAATGCGGGGTTCTACCTGCCCAACTGTCACCGCTTCCTCTTTTATCATTTCCACCGCCATCAGTACAACTACTCTTCACAAAACCTCGACTTTTTTCACCATCACTGCCTCAATCACAACCGACGCAACCGTCTCCACTAATAACTGATCCTCTCAGTGCCAGTGCCCTGACGCATCTAATGACACCAAATATTCAAATCGGTTGAAATTCAGTGCCACACAAGGCATTGTTATTTTTATATTTGTTTTTACACAATAGCTCCTTATATCGCTATTTGCCGCCCTTAAGAGGATGTTATCTTCCTGAGCAGTTGCTTCTTCGGATGAATCCTTTTCAGCACGATGGCAAAACGTATTCGATCGCTTCTTGTTGATTTAAACTCAGTTGTATCCTCCTTCAATACAGTCATTATTTTGATCTCTATCGCAATTACACTAACTTTCATTACCACATTATTACAGTCAGTAGTTATCACCATTGTCGGGAGAATCGTGTTAGTTCCACGAGCCATGTAATCGTCGGCGTCATTTCCAGTAATAGTGATGCAGGATTGTTATTAGACCCGCCTTCGCAGGCAGTTCCCGTTTCAGCGCCTCCTCAGCCAATGAGGGGTGCGGTCGGTCCGGACGGCAGACACGGCGTCTACTGAATCTCAAAATTCAAATTGTTCACTGTTGAAATTCAGAACTCTTCTTCTTCGATACAAGCAGCATTTTCACTGCTTTCGCAGATACTGTCATCACCATCGACGCGAAGTTCTTGGCACTTCCCAAGACCATTATCATCGTCGGTGTCGGTTCCTGTGTACGCCTAAAGAGACTTGCCCGCGCGGGCAGTTCCATTCTCAGCGCCACCTTCTCCGCTAACGATCGCGCGCGCGAGTTGAGGGGGCCACGGCGCGGGCCGTCTGCAGCGCTCTCAGGCGGCGGGGGCCGGTTTGGCCGGGGCCGTTGGCGGGTACTGCCTGATGAGCTCGCGCCAAGGACGGGCCGGTCGAAAGAAGGAAGAATAGGCGAATGATGATATCTTCCGACTGATGCGGAATGCTTTATCTCCTTTTTAAGCGTTTCACATCTACGGGCTAAAATGTACATTCTTTTCCCATACAAAAAAGTCACCAGCTTCTAAATAACGCATTTAATTTTCTTTGTGAAAAATGTGTTCAGATGTTGAAAGTACAAATTGAATTATGTTAAATGAGTTAATGTAACAAAGTACGTACGAATTCTTCCCTGTTCCTGGAGTCTTTAAAATGATGCTCCTTCTGATGGCTTTCAGTGAATACCTCACTCCGCTAGAGATAAGGCCGAACGATGTAAAGAATGGGCTGGTGTTATGTTCGGCCATTGGGGGGCGATATAGGATAGTTTTTCACGTTTTTGATTTAGCGTGAAGAGTACATTACAGTAAACGTACTTTCTTAAAAAATAACACTTATTTTTAAAAAAATGTTTGGGGAAAATAGAGATATGAATCGAAATAATTTAAAACGATGAACGAATTTCTACATGTCGTTACACTGATGCTTCCGATAACTCATACTATGTTAAATGCTTATAAGTTATAATTTATAAACTTATAACTTTATATACATTCATATTATGCATACTTATATTATTTATTTTTATAAAAGGTACAGTAATTAGGTAGATCCAGGGCTTTATTTCTGGCAGAACGCGATGGATAGGCGTTCCGGTACCTCGGCATTTATTAAATTACATTATAAACACGTAACTATTTCTATTGTAATTGATTATTGACTTTAATAAACAGACTAAATATTTTTTATAACAATTTATTTCTTGTTATGCAATCATGACATTTCGACCCTATTTGGGGTCTTTTCTTTTTTTAAAGAAAAGGAATGCCCAGGTTTGTTTATTAAGGTCAAGAAACCATTACAATAAAATAAACAGTGTAACAGACTTTAATATATTCATTACATGGCTTTCCTGTTAAATTAATAATTGATTTTGGGTGCGTTCCGAAACCTAAAATTTTATAAATCAAGAACTATCATATTTCTGAATAACTTACTTGAATATATCCATTTTATTCCTACGCCAATGTGTACTTCATTGTTGACTGTTCAAAAACCATTGTATTTCTCTTTGATTTCCATGCTAAGAGAAACCCACACCACTTCCAGTCGAAACATTTTAGAAATACTGCATCACCTAAAATTTTAATTGTTCTCAATTCAGAAATCTTACTCTCTCCTCGGTCGTATAAATAACGAAGGCAAAAGTGATAAATTCGGTATCTACCCTAAGTAGGAACTGTTCCGACATTGCGGAAGAGGCCAATCGTAACTACTGGGTTATTAATTGGAGAAGGGTGAAATACGAGAGATTTCAATACGAAAGAAAAGGACGAGGAGAAGCAATTACTGGAAACCATTTTGGCTATGTATCATGGCCGTTCTAATCCCGTAAAATGGGCTGGAAAATTCTTTTATGCTTACCCGAAATCGATTCAATTTTCATTCCCCAACTCCATGCAGCCGCAGTTTCCGGAATGGCTTCAAATTTCCATATTTTAGCCACTGTGGACGCAAATCGATTTAGCGAAGCAAGCAGAAGGGGATAAAGATGAGCCAGGGACCGGGTATGGAGAATGAAGAGGATGGAGTGAAATTTCCCCTGTGTTTCGAAGTGTAAAGTTTGGATAAAGTAAGAAAATAAGCTTCATTGATTCGGTAATGTTTAATTGCCTGTGGAGTGTTATCCACAGGGGAACCTTTTCCTCCTGACTGCAGATCATTATGTAGAAAAGTAAAATATTGCAAGTGATATTATATTGAATATTACATATTCAGCTCTATCAACATGAACTCGGCGAAATGACACTGATCTACAAAATGAAAATATTTTTCTACCAAAAGATCTTCTATTGCATGATTTTTGTGGATATTCTGCGCTGAATTAAAACGATAAAACCATATTTCTTCATCATGTACGATTTTGTGACAAGTAAATATTTTTATGCAGTCATATCTTTTTACAGCGTAAACAGGTTCTGATTAATCTATTGTGAATTAATTTCGAGTTTTCAAAGTACAAGCGCAAGCAGTCTGACAACAGACACTTCCACGTTAGTGTGCAGACATGACGCTGTATGGCGTTGTAATTTGTGGTTCATTAACGAGGCGTTGACGAGTTTTTTCTCAATGCTGCTCGAAGCCTGGGCCGCGCCGTCGCCCCGCGCTGGCCTTGGGCGTGAGGCGCGCGCGGGGCGTGGATCTCCTCGCGTTGGCCCAACGCGCCGCGCCGCGCCGCGCCGCCTCTGCTTGCGCTCCCGGCCTCATCCTCCCGCTCCCCACTTGTGCTTCCCCTTTCCTCCAACCTTCTCCTCCTCCTCTTCTAGCCTTCTTCCTCAATCTTTTTTCTCTCTCTTACACCACCTTCGTATCCTCTTTTTTCCTCTCCTCTACTTCTTTCTCGTCCTTCGCGTCCTCTCATGACGTCTTCTTTTTCTTACGCTCCGCCAATTTTTCTTCCTCTTTCTTTCTCTGCCTTTCTACCTCCTAATCTCCCCTTCGATTCTTCCACGAGCACCTCGGCCGCCGCCTCCGCCTCGGAGATCTCTGCCTTGGCTTCGGCAGCGTCACGCCTGCACGCGGCTCGCGAACAACCTGCGCCGCCCCTCTTGCGTCACGCGCGCGAAAGAACTCGCTCCTTTCTCTCCTCTCTTGAGGCATTCGCACCCTACAAACTCTATCAGAGAGATTTGCGGTGCCAAACTTGCATTCACAAACACACCCACCCACCCACACCCACCCACCCACACACACACACACACACACACACACACACACGATAGTGTAGCGTCGGCGGCCGTGGGTGGAAGGATGAGCGGAAGTATCGCATAGCTGCGGGCTGTACAGCCTTGGCGCCACGGCATTGGGATATATTTAGACGAAGTGGACGCCAGCTTGACCTGGAAGGTCACGTGATAGACGCGAGCCTCCCTCCTACACCAAGGACGGTCACGTGACGGCTACACTTTTAGGTATAAAATCGAGCCGACGAGCTCACACGGATTTTTTTGTTTTGGAAACCTCGCGCGATGCACAAAACTTTACGCCCAGGCTGGAGCGTGTCGTGCCTATTGCACGGGTGACGAGATCACGATAGTGGCGCGGGAGAAGCGTCAGTGGAGGCGGGGCCTCCCTAGCTATGTGGGGTATCCACAGGGAAATACTCAAAAGTGTGTAGTTTCGGAGGAGAATTTAGTTATTATACATACGTGTAAATAAACTTGTACATGCCTGTAAATGTCTGTGTGTTTTTCTCCATGACGCCACAATAGGATGTGACTTACAACCTCGTTCACCTTTACCACCTCCTTATTTCCTTAACAATGGTCATCCATTCTTCTGCCATAACTTGTTCCTCTGCACCCAATAAGCACTTGCCTTCTGCGACTTTTCTATGTATTCGTGTGATCTAAGTTGCCTATACCGCGAATATTATTAACGTAGTCCTACCGGTTATCGACTTTTTCACCATCATTTTCATCACAAGCACCATCGTTTTCATCAGAAGCACATCACCTACACCATGAACGTCACAAAAACACCACCATCAGAATACCCATCGTTACCGCTGTCGCCGTAGGAGGCAGCGCATGGCGCCTGCGGTCTGTTTCACAACGGCGACTGCGCGCCGCCTTTGCCCTCCTCCACTTTGACAGCGCTCCCTCTCGAAGATACGGACATCACCCTCTCACATCTGAAAGGTCGGGTGCACGTTGATCCTTAACAGGGGTCCTCAGTCCTTCGCTTTTTCTGCCATACCGGGGATCAATGAATTAGAGAGATGGGTGATGAGGATGCGGTTTGAATGAGTGGTGGCGGAGAAAGGTTTAAAGAGAGGCAAAGGAGAACGCCCTCGGTCCACCACAAATTCCCCACGGATCGCCCACGATTGATCTTCTGGTGAGGCATTGTTGACATTTGAAACGAATAAAGATGAGAAGTATTGTCTTTACATCATTCGAATTGTGGCTCCCATTGCGCAGACCTGAAGATGATGGCAAAATCTCCGAAATCTGCTGATCTCGTATAAAACAGTTGGCAAAAATTGTAAGTTTTACTTCTACTCGAGTGCTTGCTGTCAGAGGCCAATTTCGTCCCCTTGCTGCATCAGACGCGTGATTTTCGCTCAGGGACGCCTCGCACTTTAAACAAGTTCGATGTCTCGAACATTTCGAAGTGCGAGTTACTGCACGTCATACCCATGCGAATGTGTTGAAAATAATAAAATGTTGAGGAATTAGAGGGATTAAGTTGGGTGGAGTATAAACCAGATAAACTGAATTTCTTGACATGTACAATTTTCTTCATATTTTAACTATCTGTGTATATTCATACTGTTTATTATTTTGAAAGCATTTGATTCGTTTCGGTGCATTAAATGAACGATCCACGCGTCTACTTTCTCTTTGTCGGCAGCGGCGAAATACTTACGGTGCACAATATTTTCTGTTTAAAATTCATATTCCGAGACCAAAAAAAATAAAACTCATTAACGTCTCCACAGTGTGGTTATCTCTTTATGGATACAAAACGTTTCTGATAATGTACTAAAATTTGTTAATGAAGTCCTTGATTGTAGTTCGAAATTGATAGCACAATGATGAGTTCCGTTGATCCATATTGTTCTAGAAAGAGCTTTGAATTAATTACATGCAATGAATATTCTCCATTCTGGAGTCTTTCAACATTTATCGAGAATTGCAAAGGAGTAATAATATGATTGATAATTTTGATCTCTTAGCTATGTTGTGAAGCGAGGCGGAGGAATACATGAGAACTCTGACAAATGGAGGATGTAAAGAGAAAAAGAAGTTCGATTTCTGGAATATTCGGATTAATAGATGTTTGATAAAAACAATTATAATTCTAAAACAGTGGAATTTTCACTATACCAGAGATTTTTTTAAATGAATTTAATGAAATGCATGTACTGAAAACATTCAGTGCCAGGCTTTTTATCTCCAACCTCGATATGATTCAGTTAATGTAATCAATTGATTTGCGAGTATATTTTGAATTGGTCCACGTGAATTGGGGACAGACATTAGAAAAGGAAATGCTAAATAAAACAATAAACGATAACGAACGAGTGTAATACGTATTAAATGTCTATAAACTACTTCATATGTACATTGTATCATTGTAAATTATTATATATTTTCTATTTCTTCGTAATTTATCTTTCAAGTCAAATATTTGAAGCAATATAAAAGTTGTCTCCATTTACCAAGAATTTTTTACGTAGACCCCCTCTCTTCATTACTAAAAAAACGGAGGTTATACCAACATTGAAGTTATGGAAGTTTGACTTATGAAGAAGGCGGCGAACTCATTTTGTTCGGAAATCTATAATGATCGAGATTTCAATTGTGGAGTCCGGAAATAAATCTTTGGCTAATTCGTTTCATTCGATTTTCTTCTCCTGAAGAAACGAATAACGCGTGTGGACTTACATTTCCGAGAACTCTTCGATTTCAAATGATTTGATTTTCTTGACTTAATACCTTACGGTGGTTGCGGCCACTTGTCAGTGCTCATGGCCAGAAAGCTTATGGATGGCGCGACATAAGTCCACGCGAAGTTACATGACTCATTTCGCTCACTAATAATGTATGTACCCAAGTTTGCCTAGCTTTTTAGTGTTATCTTTCATTTGCCGTGCGGAAACCTTGGCACTAGTTTGGGCGGCAAACTTTTTTCTAAGGTGAATAAACTGTTATTGTACTGCTACAACTGCGTCATATTGAAGCGAACTTTTCTTAAACAGCGCATCATCATGCTTTAGTGTCGGAATGAAGTATTCAGTTCTAAGAGAAACACACCACCCATTTCTGTGATACAAAAGTCCATATACATTATGGTGAAATTATTTGAATGTATTTTTCTTCAGGAAATCAAAAGGTATTTTATTTTTTGTGGTAATGAATAAAATCAAAATCTCATTATCTCATCTATCTAGTTCCGATTTTATATTGAAGATGATTAATGAATTATCCTTCTGATTATAGTTTAGATATATTAACCTTTCTGGCGTGTATACTATTCGAAAGGATATTATATGCGAAAAATAAGTGTAAGTTGGTTATAAAATAAACAACAGGGAATTCAACAGGCTTACTTGAAGTCTCCAAATGAGCGACGTGTCCTGTGAAAAAACTAGGGAAGTTTAAACCAAATAACGTAAAACAAAGGAGACAATGTCAGTCTTTGTGTTCTTTCCTTGTTTGTATGGCAGTCCATTTTGCAAACAGATTTTGTAAAATTTAAACACGCCACTCGGCACAAACATTTGCTTATAAGCTTTATGTGCATAAAGTTACAAAAGTGACATTATGTGAAGTAATAAATAAAAAACGTATTTTATAGTACGTCGACGTTCCTACTTAGTAGTAGTATCTGCAGCGAATAGTATGGTGAATTTATTCCGACATTTCTAGGATCGCTATAAAGGTACAGTAGATTAAAGAAACAAATTTACAAAGATTGCAGTTAATCTTTTTTCTTAATTCAAAAGAAGAACAGCTTGGTTTTCAATATCCTGAATGCCGGCGATTGAACTTTTAATTTATAGAAATTGTTCTGTTCCACGAATAAATGACTTGGTTCTCCGAGAAATACATTTTCGAACCCTGTCTCTTCAATGTGCAGCTCACAGGGAGTTAATTTCTGTCACAATAATATTTCTCGCGATGAAAGCCGTTAATATTTGAAGCATTTTCAAATACCGACGTGTCACTGACAATACGCGCCGTGAAAAAGAGTGTCGAGAGACTGTGTAAATATCATACGACCTGCTCTCGGCGTGAACGAATTGGGTTCCGACTTACAATTTCTCTTTGTCAGAATTCTCATATCGGTATAGAAATGTTTGCCGCACTCCAATTACTTGCCCTGGTCTGGGTTTCCCGAAAAAAAAAAAAAAAATCGTTCACCGCGCGAACGTTCATTGTGGGCTGTGGGGAGAGGGCGGCGCTGGGCGGTAACAAGCCCCACTCAGCGCGGAGAAGACGGGGCGGGAGAGAGGAGAGGAGCAGAGCTGAGCGAAGAGAGTCCGGGAGAAGGAGCGAGGCGGAGGGTCGTGGAGAGGCAGGGGCGGGGCGGGGTAGGAGTAGGGCTGGAGCGCAGGGCGCGGTGGGCGTTGCGAAATGAACTGCTGCGGAGGTAGCTCCCCTCCGTCACGGCCAGCGGCCGCCCCCGCCCCGCCCCCGCCGGTTGCGCGGCCGCCCGATTTACCGTGTGCGGTCTGGGCGGCGCGAGGGAAGCGGCCGCGGCTGCGGACGCCCGCGGGAGCGCCCATGCGGCGGGCGGCGCTCGCTGCCATTGGCGAGATAGGTTCGAGCTGAAGCGAAGCGGACCTGTGCCTTTTGCAACCACCCGGCACCTCAACGTGTCCAGAACACAGGGAAATGCGACGAAAATTCGAAAAGTAATACTTGTACCTGCCAAATAAACGCTTCAAAACAAATAGATCCGAACATTATTGCACAGTAATACGAAATGTTATTTGAGAGTGTCATTGAGTCATTCAATGAGTATGACGCATGTTTCTATAAAGACGTTTTTTAGATATTCTACTTTATATCACAAATTGTTCCTGGTTCTTTGTCACTTGAGTGTCTAATGGCACTTACGCACATCGTGGTCTGGGTCCGCGCACCACAAAGCTGCGAGTATCGGTCGGCGCGAGTGAAAGCCTCTTTCGGCCGAGGGAGTTGAGAGCGGCAAAGGCGAAGTGAATGGGCGGGGAGTCGGGGCCGTGGGCGGCGCTGCCAGAGGCTCCAAAGGTCGCGAAGGGAAGAGCGCGCGCGCGTAAGCGGATTGCGCGGGCGGCGCCCGTCGACGCGATGGGAACCCGATCGCGAGCGGGGCGGGGGGTGGATTGCGCCCGTGGCTGATGGATGCGCGCGCGGGCGGGCGGGCGCGGCCCCTGTTGCAGCGGGCGCGAGGACGAGCGGTGTCGGCCGGCCCCATTTGTTTTCATTCCGCGCCCCCGTGCGACATCCATCGCGCCCGCCCTCGCGGCGCCTGGAATGAGCGCGCCCCGCGCCCGCCCACGCAGGGGTGCACCTCGCACGCACGGCCCAGCTGCAGCGGCCAACTCTTCGTACCGGATAATTCACTGGATGTTCCTTTCTTTATTGCGAGTAGGCCGGCTGTGGATGATGCACAGCGGCGAACGCACCCGCGATTATTTTTCACGTTCTCAGCCCTTGGAATTTTAGGACCAGTGAATTTCCCAACTTTCATGAGTTGTGTAGGAGATTGTAAATCTGAAACTACGAACATACACATACACACACACACACACACCAACTCATTCCACTTCGCTCATTCCCCACTCCTCAACTTCATCACTCCTCACTCTCTCCACTCATCACTCACCTCCACCACCATCACTCACTCACTCTCACTCACCACTCACTCACCACCCTCACCACTCACCACCACCACCACCACTCACTCACCACCACCACTCACCACCACCACCACTCACCACCACCACCACCACCACTCACCACCACCACCACCACCACCACCACCACTCACCACCACCACTCACCACCACCACTCACTCACCACCACCACCACTCACCACTCACCACCACCACCACCACCACCACTCACCACCACCACCACCACCACTCACCACTCACCACCACCACCACCACCACCACCACTCACCACTCACCACCACCACTCACCACCACCACCACCACTCACTCACTCACCACCACTCACCACCCTCACTCCACTCACTCACTCACTCACTCACTCTCTCACAAACACACCCTCATATACGAGTCTGCTTAAGCTCCTGGCAATTGCATCGTGCGTAACTTGTTCAGCTGACGTTTTCCTTTGATACAAAGTGCTTTGCCAATACTATCGACAAATCGAAACTTTTCTGCCACCAAAGGCAAGAGAAACGATGATGTGAATGTGCGATGGGCATTTTAAAAATGCGTTCAAAACGTGTGTGATTGTATTGTAAAACTATTCAGTTAATTTTATTTTTGTGATAATAATACATATTGAAACATTCGAACCGCAATTTACTTGATAATCTCTGTAACATCTAATGATAATTTTGTTTTGAAGTTATTTTCAGACATACTTCTTTTATATCTAATCACTTTCGTAGTTCTTTTCGTTTTCTTCGAAGTAGTGAATGCGAAATGCTGTTTACTGTTCAATTTATTTCAGTGTTTGCTTTTTATATTTATTTTTGAAAGATGAATGGAAATTGATGATTACATTCCAAACTTTGTATCTCCGCAATAAATTCACATTTCGTATTTCAATCACTTTATTATGGTGAATCGTTTCGTTAATTGATAGGTTTGTGCGGGTATTATAATGGCACGGACAATTTCGACGCTTTATTGTTATTAATGAAGTTCCAACTGAAAAGTAATTTTTGAATTCACCTTTGCCAATAATTCAATAATTGATTGGATTTTGTGGGATGGTTTGCAGGTTATTTTGATCAATCACTATCGGAGCATTTGCTCATAAAATGTTACCTGTTTTGCTACTAATTTCGAACCTTTGCGCCATAGCTTTAATGTGAAAGTAATCAGAGTGAGGATTTCTGTACATTTATTTGAAATTATGAAACCTTCACAAAGGCGTACTTGATATATTTATAATTAGGTTTGGGTTTAATCAGCGTATTCTGGAAATAATGAGATCTCGCTAAAACTTCAGTTTACAATTCGTCGATAGGTTTGTGAACAGAAAGCTTATTTGTTTGTGCATTCTTCATTTGAAATAAAGTCCATTTCATAAGTACTGCAAAGTTCATTCTTTAAGGTCAAATAAACATTCCGGCTAATTATAAAGTACGAGGAGAAAGAGGAGATGAAAAGTTTTAAAACATACCAATCAGAAAGAAACTTTTAAAATGCTAAAACATATGAACTCATTTATTTTTATTTGCATTAGGAATTCATTATCAACCCAACCCGAATTCAAAATATTAAAACTAAAGTAAACAGAATAAAGTAAATATTACTTTTTTCCAGCTTTTGAGGACTCGTTTTTAAGGAGCGTAAGCGGATTCATTTCGTTCGTCGAGCAAATGCTATTTTCTGATCCTGGATAGGGAACACAGTTCAAACAAGGTGAACGAGGAAGCATTAAATGAAACATCAATTGATGTCAAAGAGGCTTTGCTTTCCCTTCACATGTTCATGTTAAGCTACAATTTTCTGCGGTCATCATTGACTCTTCGTAGGGTAAGCGTTCAGAATATATTTAAAAAAAACTTGCTGTTAATTTACTGTTTAATTATAATCTATTAAAATATCATTAGAAATGACTGAGCGCAAGGTAAAAACGTAATTTTCCTATTTGCAAATGTGTATCGACATCCATCGATATAAAAAGACTCGATATTTTGGGATGGAAAATATTTAATCATCGATTCTTCGTTCATGTTGCTGTGCATTCCAAATTCGCGATTCGCCCTCAGTCTTTCGGCGCGCTGCCTCGCCGCCAGCGTGGGGGGCAGCCCTTGCGGTTCATTGCTTATTCTGCGCCCGACCGCCTCTCCTGCGTATGAATGGCCGGACGGCCGGGCCGAGCCGAGCCGGGCCGCGCCGCGCAGCGTGCGTGATTGGAGCCCGAAAGGTGTCTGCTCGTTGCGCAGACTTCATTTCGCCGCGCGATTCGCTTGTCAGGGCTTCATTGTTTATGCCGCTTCTGGGAGAACGCGCCGCGCCGCGCCGGCTCGGCACGGCGGTCCCCGCGGAATAAAATTCGCGCATATGAGGATTTCCGTCGCCTTGAATTGACCACTCGCGTTAATTTGGAGCATGTGTGGCCCTGCAAGGCGATGAGGGCGGAGGCGAAAATAAATGATGCTTCGTGTTTAAAAGCGTTAGGAAGCAGCCCATTGATATCATTTCGCTTGGCACTATTTCAAATAGTAGATTTCAATTACGTTCAATAAAGAAATGTTGGTGGAATGCTAAACAGACATAGTATTGTGATATTCTAGAGAAATAGTGAAGGACATGTTTGTTGAGAATTCTTAATTTTTTATGGTAAAGCCAATCAAGGTGGCAATACTGGAAAAAATTGAAATGTCCCTAGGTTACCGAACTCTGAAATTTTCTTTGTATTCTTTTTCGTTCTTGCTTGCGGACTTTTTCCGTAAGCCATTGATTTGGGAAAATGAGAAAATCTGTTCGATAAAATATAATAAATGATGGTTCACTGTTTCTACTTATTTTCATTTGTACGAATTTAAAAATATTCAAGGAGTGAATGAAGAATCACGGCGAAACGCGAGAAATGAATCTCACCAACTACCTCTCGCTCAGTATTGTTTCACGCTGCTTTTGCCACCTCCACGAAACGCCAAAATTTGTTTCTGGCGGTACGCATGCCCGTGCTTCGCATCGTCGTGCTCTCGCCATTCGCGCGACCGGAAACGCAAAACGCCGTGCAAACGCACCCCATGGTAACGGGGGTGCGAATGGCTACGAACCCAGCGAATTTGTTTACTGAACCGACTATTGAGTACTTAATGAACCGTTAGGCATTACGTAACTGTTATTCAGAGCGATAAAACTAGACTGTGTGAATTCGGACATACGATTCGCAATCGAACACGGACCATGAATGTTCAATTAAATAGCAGGGGACCATTGTTTTTGCATAGCCACCATCTGGTTTCAATTCGCCTCTGAATTGAGTCGCGTTACCCGGATGGCATGTGCGGCTTTACGAAAGATCTTTTTATTGCTTTTGAAATATACATTTTTGCATTCCACGTTCAAATTGCTGCTGCCTTCGTCCTTTCATTCTCTGTGTGTTATCTGGATTCCCCAAATAAAATACGATGTATTATTGGTATAATATGAATGATTTAGAGTTGGCGTGAACAGCACTGTAGCAGTGAGTGAGTGAGGCAGGGAGTGAGCGGAGGAGAATCTCATAGTATGAAAAGCATTGCTTAAAACATATTCCTCGACATTGAAGTTTAAGAGCAATATCCCTTCCTTTAATTTCAGTATTTGAAGCTCATATTTACATGTTTGCTTCTCTTTACACCTCGGAATAGATTCTGCCCTGAAAACAAAGAATTAAATTTTATTGAGGCAATTTTTTTCAGTTTCGGTTTTGCGAAGTTGAAAATGCCATTTTCCAAAGGTAATAATTCCAACTTTTGTCAGAAATCTCACATGCAATCTTAATTACTTTTGTGCGTGGGAGTTTATTTAATGTCGGTGGTGCAATGCGTACTGAGTGTCCCGCCAACAGGCTCTCCCTGGCGATCGCCACGTGCGCGCTCAGTGAGGCTGGCTTCGCCCCTCGTCTCGCCTCCCGCGTGAATGAAACATGACGTTCAACCAGGTTTGCAATTCCGCCCGGCGCGGGGCGCGCCCGCTGCCACTCCGCGCCCGTCGCCCGCGCCCGCCTTGCGCGCCCCTGGCCGTTGGCGACCATTTACCTTTATTTATTCTCTTTTAAAATTTCCATTGTGTTGAACTCAAACCGGCCTGGGAAGTCGAGCTCGAGAAGGCGGATCGCCGTGGCTGCGTAGGTTCGGTGGATTCCAACGCCGCCCAGGGCGTTGATATTTGTGTGCGAATTCGTATTTTTCAAGATGTTTCTTTCCCGTATTCCCGGTGGTTAACGGATGCCGAGATGGGTATATGGGCTACCTCGGGAATACCGACCGTGGGAGGCCGTTGGGCTTCCTGGCAAGGCCACACAGAGAAAAGCGGGCGCCCTCGTTACCACTAAGCAACCGGGACGAGGAGCGTGGACACGTCCAACAAAATAATGTTTTCCACTTCATAAAGTTATTATGTAGAATTGAGGTATGAATGTGAAACGTAATTGTGTGTTAGAAAATAAACACTACCTACCTATTTGCTCACCAGCTCAGACGCTGAACCATGACTTGTTTTTCTAAGCATCTTATTTTGGAAAACGTTGGTATTAGTTGAAGAAGCGATAGGCAAAATATAGGATACTGAGTTGGAGGATAATTGCATTGAATTTATTAATTTGAGCTAAAATTTCGGCTTAGTAGAGCGTAAAGACGTACTAAGAGTTTCCTTCGTTTTTGTTTCGCTGTTTGATGAGGCAAATTATGCAACGCTTCAGCGCCCGTGGCTCTCATTAAAAGTAACAGTGGCGCTTCGGTTGATTTGATTCGATTTAATTTGGGTTATTTGATTTATTTTTCGTCAAAGTACATTGAAAACGGAAGGTGACGAATGGGGAGAAGTATAATCGAAGTGGCATTGTGGCAGTAAATTTGAAAACCTTGAAAACTGAAAAAGGGACATTTGAAAGAAACCTGTAAACCAGAAATTGCCAGGAAAATGGTTTGAAAACAGAGATTTTGTCATTATTTGTTGTTGGGAAAGAGTACGTCATTGCATTAAGGAATTTAGTACATGGCCATTGCCATTGTTGTAACGCAAGTTACGTAAATAAATTGACGTGTGGGCGCTTCCGGCCTGCAGATTCGGGCCCCTGCTCGTCTCCCGGGGAACTTGGAGCACATGGATCGGCGTGGCGGGGCTGGCAGCAGCAGCAGGTAGCGCGAGCACGGTCAAGGGTCTCGCCGGAAACTCAATCGTGGGTTTCCGAGTTTCTATCAGTGTCGCGTTCATTTTCTATCAGCAATGTCCCCTTCCTCTGTTTTTGTGGTGGGAACAGACGCAAATTATCTCCTCTTAACTCGTTACCTGTGATATTCAAATGGAGTGTGGTCTTCTGAGAAGTACGCGCTTGCAGGAGGGTTGTTACTTCTTCTTGGTGACAAGCGAGAGATAAAGAATACAAGTGAAGTGTGAATGGTTAGTGGCATTGCTGTGACTAAGAAAATTCTACTTAATTAATATTCATAGTAATAATAAAAATAATAATAAAAATAAATGATTTTCGACTGTTCAGAGAATTGACTGCGTCGGCTGGAAATGGAACCCGCTATCTCCCGATGTACGCTTAGTTGCTATATCCGAGTATGCATGTTCGACTCTGCGCTGGCGCGATCATTTCTTTGAACAAACATCATTTTGAACAATTGATTCTGCTAAGTAGCTATGGAGTCGCAACGATAATTGGCAGTTGCGGAACGGGAATCATATTCGCACGAAACTGTTAAAACTTGTGACATCACAAAAATCCTCATTTTTTAGTGAAGTGAAGAAATGTATGTATAAAATAGTATTTTACTGGTAAAAATTTCATAATGATAGTGTGCAAAACTGCTGGTAAACGTCTTTGTCTTGGGCCGCGAAAGAAACCAGGGAGAACCAGTTGCTGAGAAAGACATTTCCCGAGATTGTCGCTTCTCTTGTGCGACGATGTGGGAAAACCGTATGTATCCCCAATTGCGGCGATGGTTCGGGGGAAGAGTGGTCCGCCGTGCTGCGCGCAGTATCGTTGAGCAGACCCCTCGCGGCGCTGGGGCGGCGCTGGGGCATTACGGATTCCGCGCGGGGGCTTGTTCGCCCGGCGCGACGCGTCACCGGCGCCCGCTGCGCTGCCGCTGCAAATTAGATGAGTCGCCACCCGCGTTGCCCTCGATTCCGCTCAGCGGGGGGTGGGGCGGGGAGGACACGGCAGAGTTTGTAGTATCCGTGTTGTCACTTCCCAAGTATAGTCAGTCCCGCTGGCTTCCTAAACACAAGTTTGGTCTACTGGAGTAACACTGTCGTTCCATGTGGAATTTATGAGGGGACAAAGTCCGTTTTGCATCTGATTTTCTCCTGGTCCTCCTCATTTCTCTGCAGCTCAATTCACCATTTCTCTGGCATCATTCTTCACATAATAATCGGCAATCCGTCAAATCATTCGTCCAGTCCAGATTTTGTTTACAGGTGAGGGGGTGAATTCATAATGAAGCAGAAGAATCTCGAACACCTAAGAACTATGATGTGATATAGGGTGTTTTGGTAGTGTCTATTAATTCTTTAACATCACTAAAGTATAGTTCCTTTTCGCGGGAGCTAGACGGAGGAAATGCTTGAACGCCTCCACCTCAGCCGACTGCTCCGTTGGTGGCCGATCTCCACTGTGTGTCAATGAACCGCCTATTTAGCGATGTAAATCCTTACAGAACACATTAGAAATAAAACCTTTACAAAAGTGATCACACCGTTGCGAACTGATTGCAGAAGCCTGCTACAAACTAATCAGCACACGACGTGCTTTGAAAGGGAACTTTGGCTTGTACACATGCTCGCTATCCTAAAGCGTTAGCACTGTTGGAACCTGCAGAATGTTCGTTAACGTATAATGACATGAAATATTTCTATCCGCTGAAAAAGAGAATATGTATAGAAAAATTAAAAGTGCAAACAAACATTGTCAAGAACAAATATAATTTAATAAAATATGTAACCCTCGCCTAATCGAACCTCCTTATTACTCTCTTCTGGCGAGGTGGGCAGCTGCGTGAAGAGGCGATTTGTGCCACCAAGTCTTAACCTTTTTCTTACAATATTCGAAATACAATTGTTTGATATAGAAAATCGTTCTTAAATTGTATTAAAAACAAAACTAAGGAGTCGGTGCAATACACTTGCTATTGGTGTTGCTGTATGGTGTGCTTTCCGAACAGTGTTTACTTGTGGCGTAATGTACGTCACTTACGCTCATATTTTTCACTCATATTTTTTGTGAAGGTCACTATCAAATACACTTTGTATTAATTTGATAAACCTTCTATATTCATACGACATACTGTTTTTATCTGTACTTTTAGTACTGCAATTAGGTCTTTTTCCCAGATGCTTCCCTTACTTTAGTGAATTCTGAACATGTGCTTTTGTTAAATAAAAGTAGGAAAACTGCTACAGACGTCGCATCAGCACTATTGGGTAGTGGTCACGCTGTAATTTGGTGAACGTGAAGACCGTTGCGTGTTTTGCTCGCGGAGGAAGTCTTCTTACGTGCCACGCTGAATCTGCAAAATTCTCTAACTCAAGGTACTTGATTCTCTATTCTTTTTCGTGGCCTCCTTTTCAAAACGTGCAATGTCATTCCGAAAAGAAAAGGAGGAGAACTATTGTGAATTGTTTCTTTAAGATGCTGCGGATAAAAGATGCAAGTACGTTTTATAAGAGCGTGACCACGGAAAAGAGAACAGAACGGTACTGCAGTATTTCGCGACTAAGGCCAGAAATGCCTGTCATATGTAAAGTTCTCTATTTTTGTCCATTCCTTCCCATTGACTTCCAATTTACGCACATAAGCTGCGAAAAAAGTTTTAATGATTTTGTGTAATATGCCTTCAAAATTCTGTTTAGATTTTGAAGAAAAAATTATGGTGAAAAGTTGGTAAAATTTATTCTTAATTAATATGAATCTGTACAATTTTAATGCAACATATGAAAGGTAATTTTGAGAGTGTAATATCTCAGATCAACAATTGAATATTCAAAATATTGATTGAAAGCGATTCTTTTTCTAGACTTGATTTTCGCAGCGGTATTTGCACAGGGCGTCCTTGAATGTTTTAAACAGAGGCTAATTTTGAGGAATGCGGACGAAGCCACTACAAGATCGCTCGGGTGGAAACGCCACCGAAAAGAAGAAAGTGGTACAAGGTGAGCCCCCTCCGCCCCGACACAATGAGTGGTTTATGTTGTTACCGAATTTGCTCATCGTTTGCCAATTTTGAATGAATAATCTTTATCTCTGAGTACGTATTCTTCCAGCATGTCAAACAACATTATGGAATAATTGCATCGTTATTTTCAAATTTCTGTTACTTACGACTTCTGCAATTCTTAATGTGTAAGGAGAGGTTAAAAAATAATGATACTTTATATTCTTGGCGTTGAAGAAATCTTGTATCTTACAACTTATTCTTTTTGCATCGAAAATTGTAATTTATTCCTACCGTGGTGAAGAATCTAAAACTAACCATACAGTTTAGCATGGTTATTGGTGCGTATTTGTATTGCTAGATTGGTTGACTGTTAGCGAACATTTTCAGTCTGCGTTTAGAAATTCGTTTGCATAATTTAAAATATTTAACTTTTCAAGAAGCTTTGTTCTTCAAACTCCCAACAAGTTACTGGTCTCCAAACTCTTCATATCCCACCAATATTCCTCTCATCCATTTCAGGCTAGGTCAAAGACATTGTTGTAAACGTTGTAAACGTATTTCCGTTGTGGCAGATTCTTATACGGATGTTTTTGATTTATTTCCAAATAAAGACTAGGAAAAGAAAGTTCCGATATATTTTTGCTTTCCATATTAATGGCAGTTCCCAGGTCATTATTTTAGAAAAGCATTGTTTTATAAAACTTCATATTATAATTCCCTGGAATTAGGCTGATCAGTGTTGTGATCCGTGAGATCGAAAGTGTGATGCTAATTTAAATAACTCAGTCGTTGGCTTAATCTTTCTGTGAATTCTCGGTAAGAACTGTCATTCAAGCTTCTCTCTTGATGGTCTCATCAGGTCGCCTAATACTTTTGTTTGCCACCCTCAGCACGCATTGCTGGCTCCTTCTCAATTATGCATGACGCGGGCCGATAGGCAAGTGCACGGCAGGAGGCTTTTGGCGAAGCACTTACCCCTCTTCTTCGTCGTGGATTTCGAAGCAAAGAGAATGTCGCATTTCGCCAAGACGCTTTTAAAATCTAATTGCAGACAAGATCCTTCCTAATTTTTGTGAATGTTGAAAATTGAAATTTATACGCTTTTAGGACCCAATGGAAAGAAAATATTATTTTTGTTAATATAATTGTAGTAGATATATTCAGATATTTATGAAAAACTCTACTCTTTATACCTGCTGATGTTGAGTAACTTTGATACGATTTCGAAGGAATCGGCCTGTGGAAAATTTAGTAACATATTTACCTTCAAGAATTTACGTTTTCATCTCAGTTTTTGCAAAAACTTTGCTCCTTGCTTAATACTCTTCCTACTTAGATATGACTGTACATATTGAGTTGTCGGTAGAGGTACGTTGTCATTGAAAATAATATATATTTTTTTAAATATCTAAAAACAAAAGTAAAAGTTTTTCGTCGCAACAACGAACGAGAACGCAAAACGTTGCTTATCAAAATCAAAGCATATTTTGTTTCGAAGATTACATGAATGGGAATGAATTTGTAATTTGATGCGGGAATCATTTAATTTGCTTGCGAGCTATGTAACTCAACACGCTTGGTGGGGGTATGTATGAAAAATGTCGGCAGCTAATCGGACACAGCTTCAGCGACAACAGCATTGGTCGAAAAAAAAGCGGGGTAAGTTCCTGCACTTACCGCGTGCTATCGTTGAAGCCATCGAGTGTTCCATTAGTTGCCGACGTTTTACGCACATGCCCCTACCACGTGAATTGAGTCTCCTTACAGACTTCATGGCTGTATCTCACGAGTTGCGAGTCTGTTTCATCGTAGCGCTTGTTTCCTTGTCGTGTTTTAATTTTATGTGGAAAGAACGTGTATGAGTTCGCTCCTCGAAACCAGGTACTTCCTTTCATTTGTACATTTTGGTGCTGCTAGTAACCGTTTGTGACACAGCGATACAAGTACTATTTTATTTCCAATTCATTTAACTAAAATACATCGTGGATTAACATTATTCGTGTTGTTAGAAGGATTAAATAAGTTCTGTAGATATAATATGTATTTCACATAATTGATGTTGCACAAACAATCACCAAAATAGGTGATCGACTTTATCAATCATGGTGTTTTTAGTCTATATTTTTAGGTTCTCTGTTTGTTAAGTCAAATACTGGAATATATAGCATTGTTTTATGATAATATAAGTATTTTTTGCTAGCTGTAATACAGTACCGACACCTACAATGATAAACTTTATTTTATTTGATATATCATGTATGAAAAAGATTGGACTTCTCTTCGGCGTCAATTATTCCATGTTTGCTGTACACTCGTTTATCGTATCTCAAAGTTGCGTAATGTAAAATAGTAATTTTGTCATGGAAGATTATTTCTCTTTTACTCGGGCATAAATAAACTTTGACGATCAATAAAAAGTAATTACCTTCGGGTAACTAATTTATGTTATAAAATAAACAATAACAAACTTTCCTGCTGTGATCAGCTGCCCTGTTTTGCCCCTTCGAAAATGGCGACATTTGAAGGTTTATTTCACCCGCAAGACGAAAATGATACCTTTTTCACTAATGTGTATTTAATTTTCTTTTAAATAAAAAGTACATGTTGAGAAACATTATCACGAGAATTTTAAAAAAATGCATTGTCATTAATAGTTATTTATTAGAAGAGTGGTACAAGTGATATTGTATATTGCGAGTAGCAAATAAACTTTGCAATAAAAAAATCTAGGCAACTCGTTGGAAATTTTTTGTCATACTCATTTTGAAATTTCGCTGTCGGTTCCTATCATCGCCTCGTCCGAAAACATCGCATTCGTACCCAACTCTCTACCTCGTTACGTGAATAAATAATTATTGTAGCAAGTGCGTAGTGGTGAAAAGGCGTGCCCGTGCGTGGGAGGGGCGCGTGGGGCATTGAGTTGCAGTGCACGCGGGCGCCGCGCCCGTCGCTGCGGCCGCAAGGGCGGAGCTACGCACCGGCGGTCGAATCCTTATTCCTTTATGTGCAATTTGATTCCGCTGGGTTGTCCCCCGCCTCTCATTGCACCGTTGTTCACCATCACTGGCCTATGAACGTTCGAACTGGGGTAGGTTTTCGCACATTCATTTGCATTCATTTGTGCAGAGAAATCTTGAACTAAACCAGCCGCGCAGATTTCTTAGAAAGGAACCTCCATTACTTAGTGCACTGTCATGGCGTTTGCATTCCCCCAAGCAAAGTTCTATCGTTTAAAGTGAATTGCAAAATTTTGGGTTATGAAACTAAGAACAATACTAGTGTGAAAAAAATCAAAAATGATTTCAAAGGAAATTGTTTGTTACTTCGAACATTCGTAACTCAATAGCGATTTCCCATTAAAATATCTTACATTTTGAAATGTTTACCTTGCTTTCGTTTAAACACCTTTTTATCTTTTCCCATCTATAATTCTAAGTAATGGTGCTGTTTGTGCTCACTCGTGCAGGTGTTTGCAGACTAATTTAACAACAATTATATTCCAGATTATGCTAATTTTAAGAAACGCCTTATTTGCGCGTTTTCTTCCTAGATTTGCAAGTATAAAAATTGCATTCCTGGAAATTGTTAAACGTTTCGATGGTTTGTAATCTTGAACTCTTTATATCTGATATTCTTTCAGGAAATTCTGGTCTCACCAATGAGGTTTAATTGGGTCAAGTGATATTTCCTAGCAGATAATGCTATTTGGACGTGGGGTATAAACAATGGAATTATGGTGGAATTATATCGAATCATCTGCACTTGCATCTAGACAATACGGAATCATCTGTCCTTGCCGTTGGCAATTCCGAGTTATGTGTTGTTGCGGTTGGATGTGATGGAATGGCGGATGCTCTCGACTCCGCTTCGCCGCTGCGGCTGGCCGGCGCGCGCCGCCTGCGGGCGCTGTCTGCCGGAGGCCGGGGCCCGGAGCCCGGGTCCGACTGCGCGGCGTGACACGTCTCGTGTGTAACGGGCTCCTCGATCATCTTGTTGCTTCTCTGGGGAAAAATGAGTATTGCACTGGCACCTGCTTTTTATCCGTTTTGTTGTGAACTGAATACCCATTTTCGCTCGGCGCGCTTAGCGCAACTACAAAATACCGTTATCAAACCGTGAGCAAAATTGACTGTAGTAGCAGCAGCATGCTGTTTTCCATTATTTGCGAAGAGGGTCACATCGCTCGAGGTTTTGTACTCCCAGCAGTTGCGAATTCCTAACATCTGAAGAAGGAGATATTTCTAAAAAACAGTATTTGTGCTATAAATGTATATTGTTTCTGTATAGTTTATGTACATTGCAATAAGTACACAATGAGTTCACAATGTTTTCTCCCTAATAGGTAAGTAAGTATGTACGATTTAGATTTGACATCTAAGGGATCTTTTTAGTTAAAGGTTGGCGGGGAAATAGTCTGATATTGAAGAGCAAAAAATCGGTTTCAATTTTTCGCTTTAAGTTGTCAAAATACCAGCATTCCGATAATAAATTGTATTCCTAAATTACAAAAGATATTTTTTCTGAGTAACCACGGTACTACGAATGGAACAGCGTTCCTGCCATTTCCAGTCGCTAACTGATTCTCGTTGCGTGGAGGGCCCCGCGCTGCCTCTCTCGTATGCAAAGGGCTTGC
Organism: Teleogryllus oceanicus; assembly: GCA_964035755.1. Lineage (NCBI taxonomy): Eukaryota > Metazoa > Arthropoda > Insecta > Orthoptera > Gryllidae > Teleogryllus > Teleogryllus oceanicus. Next base: position 50,218,896 of record CAXIVR010000006.1, read on the forward strand.
TTCTCAAGACAACTGAGTAACGGAGCGCGTGCAGGCACCTCACGCTACATTCGAATTCTTATGAGACGTAGTTCTCACGCAGGCAAGCTCCCTGTTGTGGTGTTAACTGTTTCTGGAATTTGCTGATGTTCCGCGGTGTTTCTACGTTCTAAGCCATCTACCACTTCAGACCTAGCAATCTCCACTTCTCTGATGAATGCGGTTACTTTTGTAAGCGGAGCTTTGGCATGCGGGGTTATTTTTCGCAATGCGAACCTCCGTGTGATATAGCGAAGGTCTTTTGCTATTTTGCCTTGTAGTAGGGACGAAACGAATGCCATCTAGAAGCGGTCATCATTTATAGTGATGCATCTCAAGACGTTTTCTCAGAGGCTTTTCTTTCAGTCATTTCGCTTCTGGCTCATTTTGATGTGCTGCAAATCTGCAACATTTGGCAACCTGACATACTCTCCGGAGGAAGACTAACGAAAAATTGTTTATCCTTAAGAATTAACGATTTCGCGTTCGAACCCTTGAACTCCGGTATAATACTCCAATGCTCTAATGGATACACAATTATAGCCGAATTAGTTATGGAATATTTCAAGGATATGTAGTTAGTTCTACGTCTTTTGTAACCATGTGTATATATTATTGTTCCGTAGGCATTTATTATATAGAATTACATCAAGTAAGTTCACCAAAGGGTGAAACTATAAGAAAATATATTTGCGTTTGTCACTTTGCAAAACCAAAAAATATACTATATGAGTCTATGTGAGTTGTTGATAGTTTATATTCTATGATCGTTTATATTCTTTTGTGTTAGCTACGTTAAACGAAATTCATATTACAAAATATATTTATATAGAAATTCTTACGAATTTTCGAATCAAAATTTATTTATATGTTCATATCAAGATATCGGCTTACTACTTTCGCCAACAGATTTATAAAATACTATTAAAGAACGCGCACATCTTAATCCTTTTTTATTTATTTTATTTTTTATTTATTTATTTTACGTCAAAAAACAGTTAAAACTGCGTATGACGTGCCATGGGGAAAATTGAATTGTGTGCACATTTTCAAAATTCTATGATCCGTACACTGAGTCATATACTACTAGAATTTTGAATTTTAAAAAACTCTCATGTAATAAAAGCTATTTTCAAGGATAAATAAGAAATAAATGTTGGGCTCTTATCCATGCTGTCCTTCGAAATAATACTTCCTGCCGCGACAACATGGAAACGATAAATTGAATAACTGTATTTCCCACTGAATTCTAGAAGACTTGCAGATAACGAAGGTACATTTATGTCCAGAAGCAAAACAAGGGCCATCTCAGCATTTGCTCAATGGATCAGGGAAATGGACGAAAAACCTGATCGAGATGGGGGTCATTGATCCAGAAGCTGCGATACAATACTTGTTACATATTGTTTAGAATTATACAGTCCAATGGTAAATAATACATTTTTCCTTGTGATGCCAGTATAGTCTCTAATTGTATAGAAAAGTTATGCAGCAGAAACGATTTCACTTGGGATTTAAACTTTTCTATCGAATTTAATCGTTTAATGTCATCTGGCAAAGTGATGTAAAATAATGTACATGTATTGTATGTGAAGTTTTTGTAATGAGCTGTTGATACTGTCACCTGATGAATGATTTGTACGTCCAGTGTTATAGTAATGGACATCGGCGTTTTCTGAAAATATATTCCCGCCCTTAAACAAGCCATTTTTGACAAAAACTACTGATTCGTAAATCAACAGACAAGGTAATGGTAAAATTCCTAGATTAATGAAGAGAGGCTTACAAGAATCACATCCTTTCGCTTGGAATACATTTTCAATCAAAATACGAATAGAGAACACATGCATTTATGGAATGTTGGCACAAGAGCAATGTATTATTTAGAAATCTCAATATCGCTGTTGTAACCTTATTGTGACCATTTCATTGTCTGTTTGTTAGTCTTTGTGTCACTTGTAGCTATTGGTGCAGTTGTGAATGTGTGGCTTATCTGACACTGTCTTTTGCCTTTTTCGAAGGGCTTCGAACAATAACAAGTTGAGTCATGCTTCTACCAACATCGAGATACTAACATTTACTATTGGCTGCAGGCTTACTGCGTCTGGTCTTGTTACTGTCCCAAGCCCTTCAATTATTGAGGAACTAGAGGTGAATTAACTTACAACGTATTGCAATCGAAGAGTCGTTGCTTGTGTTGGTAATGCACCAGGGCAGTCTCTCCACCCTGAGCAGAGTCAGGGGCTGCCACCGCCTCCGCTTCCCCTTCCCCGCCGCCCGGAGCGTGTGTCACATGCGTGACGTCACCTCGCTCCCCCCCTAGTGCTGCTTTTACGCCACCCATCGTTGGGTAGGGCACTGCCTGGTGCTCGTGATACCAACATTTTTTTTGTTGATAGCACTGTCATCAGCACGTTGCTACTGCGAAGAAACATTTCTGGCGCACGTCATTTATGTATTATTTGATATAACCCTTTGTATTATTGCGTCAGATTCGGTACTCATTTTTCGTTTAGCAAGGGAAGAAAATTATTGGGCAGCTTCTTTTTAATTTTTACCCTTTTTATCGGAGCCAAAAGTGAATTGAATAACATTGCAAGAGTAAAATGTGACACCCACGACAGCTGACAATAAAATGGTTGTGCTTTAATTTCTATGAACGTAATCTAGATATTCTGTTGCATTTCACAGACAGATCGATGTAGTTGACATTTCCAGTGAAATGTTTCTGTATTAAATTGATGACAGCCGAGTTGAATGTAAAAACACTTGTATGCGTCGAAATTCGAAACGTACAGGAGAGTGATTAAAAACGTTAATGTACATTAAACACTGCGAAGGTCACATCTGTATAAATTTAGAGCTTCGCTATATATCATCATATCGACAAGAAGGAATTACTTTTTATAATAATAATAATAATAATAATAATAATAATAATAATAATAATAACAACAACTTTATTTATGTGGCGAGACTCGGGCCATCAGACCCGCTCTTCCGCCTAACCACGTTATCTGTCTGCTATTCTGTGCAATACGGTGTATTAAGTGTAATACAATATATAGTAATTTTATATACGTTCTTGGAGGTTTGAAGAATATTAGTAATAAGCTAAGCATGAACACATGTCTATATCAATATTCACAGTCCGTTGGCAAGACTTGCTGAGCCTGTAAACGACTTCTCTGGTTTTAAATACAGACGTTTCACTACGAATCAAAAAATAAGTAACCTCTGGGTATATTTTCTGTCTCTTCTCTTTTATCAGTCAAGTGTTTTCAAAGAGGGGGTCGTATTGAAGAGTTTTCGAACCTGTGAGCCTTGTACGAAGAAGTAGCATTTCTCGTTTCGAGAACACGGCTGAAACTAAACTTCTGGAGGAACGCCTTCACAAACTTCTCTCTCCCAACGTATTTGTAACTTCCATCGAGGTGCAAGTTGGTGTAGGAGTAGGTGAGTAGTGTGTCTCATAAATTTGGAACTCGGATTCACCCACGATAACAAGCTATGAAAACAACAAGTGTGACAGAGAAAAGTTTGAAAGTCTTCTCTTGCGCTCTAAGGCGGCATATCACGTTGGAAGCCGACCAATAAAACAATATGAACAACTTAGAAGATAAAATAGGAAGTCCTTTGAACGGATGTAAACACCGTGAAAGTAAACTTCGCCGTAACAGTTTGATTCAACGAACACTGAATCAAGTTTAATACCGCAATTCTTAGAATATTATTTTTTATTTCTTTGAAAAATTTACGTACTTAAATGAAAATTCATCAGAGGATTAATTATTTTTATTACTGCTGGCTTCGTGGTTGAAATCGAAATATTTGTGAATTCCAAATTACTTTGGCTGAAATTTCTGCTTTTGAAACTAGTAGTGCTAAAATACCGCGTAATTTCTCGCCCTTAGTAATGGTAATGTAGTATTATTTATATAGGAATTTCTCTCCGAATTAACACATTTCAGTCATCAGTTTTGTAAAAGTCATTTATAGACCGCGGAACTTCATGCAATTGCATATTTTTGCTGATTGCGCATATCGAAAGGAAATGTATATAACTTCACCGATCATCAAAAATAAAACAAAAGTAGCCCGTTTATATTTTGCAAAATTGCATATTTCTGAGATATTTTTCTTTAACTGCATTTTTCTATTTATGCGACAGATTTAAATGCATATATTCGAGGTTTTTGTGCAGAAGTGAGTCGAAGTCGGATATTTTCGAATATTTCTCGTTCAAAAGCAAAGTTAATTAAGCCATGCCACAGTACTACAATGCTACAATACCAATAGTCTTCTGATAAGACGTTTCAATCATAAGGTTCCAATTTCGCATAGTATTCTGATAAGATTATTTTCGCTCGAATTGATTTACTTCCTATGACTTCGTGCGCATGAACTTAGTGAACTGGGCTTTTTGTTTATTATGTTTAAAAATATATGTTTATTACAGGCGTTTTGTACCACAGTGTAAAATGAAGATTATGTAAATAAATGTAAACTGTTGCTAAATTTTTTTTTGTTCAACGCATATTCTTTAATGCCTCCTATATTAGCTACCTCGTACATGAATGTAGGAGGCGTTGGTTTTCTTCCTTTTCAGGGATATATATTGACTGTTTTAAGTGCACATATCGCCACCTTTAAATTCATATATTGTCAACTTTGTGCATGTTTGCATACATATTTTTATTTTTTTAGTCCATAAGTTTCGGGGTCTTCTCATTACAAATCGTAGAACATTTGGTGCGAACACTAAATATTTTCAAGCAAACATCACCAAATTTGACAATTATAACTGCTTTTCATTCAATTAAATCATATTCCAATAATGAAACGTAATTCACAGAACTTCCGCTGCCGTCTCACGACGCGGATTGCCATTGTTGCACTCCAATCTGATATTCCCTGAAGGCTCGCAATGTTTCTTTCATATACTTGTATACTGAAGTAGAATTTAAATAATTTCTAAAAGATTAATTTGTAAACCTAAACCAAAGCTTGAATGTAAGAAACGAATAATGAAATATGAAATAATATACAAATTCTAACTTACATAGCATCCAACTGCGTGGAATGACTCGTATTACGTTCACGAAGCGTAGGAAATTCGGAGCGGGCGATTATGTTCGACACCAAATTACTCACAAAATAATCATATTTCCGAAAAATTAAAAGTGACCTTTTTTGATGATCTTTTTTGATGAACACATTTCATTAAGAATTAATATTTTCAATTTTCGTAAAAGAACGCATTTCCAAGTACATGAGACCTCGTAAGAGACTGGCGCTATTGAAGGTCCAAATTTAATCCAAAATTTTAAAGAACATCAAAATCACATTCAACAGTATTTTCAAGTTTTCGATTTTCCTTATAATGCATATTATGTATTTTCATTTTCAATTTTCTACAGTTCTTCCTTTTGTTCGACGTTATCGCAGAAGTTCAGCTAATATAAATACAATTATTTGTTATTATCGTGTACTATTATTTAATATAACAAAATATGTTATTAACTACAAATAAATGCCTAATGAATTGCTTAAAATGTTATTCTTTGCGATTTTGTGGTCATTAATAAATGTTACTATTTGATTATTGCATCTGCAACCTTTCGCAAAGCACAGCACAGCCATTCTAAAATGACGTAGTTGGTAGATAATTAAACGTGGATTTCTCTTTTAAAGACGATTCTGGTTTAGAAAACAGTGAGTGTACACATATTCTCAAACCACGTCCATCTACAACGCTGCACAATAATACCTCAAATACAAGCGATACATACAACCAGTTCATTTATGTGAAGATACGTCATCACAATTGTCTAGAATTGAATAATAATGGGTAGTTGGTTGAAAATGAACAGATAATAATACAGTATACCTGATAATATCCGACTTTTCGAAATATAATACATTTTGTTTTAATGTACAATAAGATAAAATTAATTTTTCATGGGTAATAATTTAGTTTTGATGCCTTCTGTGTTTTATTAATATCCTTTCCAATCAAAGAATTATGAACAGAAATACTTCATTGACATTATTAATAAAGGAATTACTCAGTTAGAAAAATAATTTTGTTTCTAACAAAACTGGAGTAAAAGTTTGTAAATTGAATCAGTTTCTTATATTTGAAATACATATATCAGGTGGGATTTCGTGTCAATGCAATGCGATCACTACTATATTAACTTAACTAAGTTCAGATTTGAAACTTTGAACATGTAATATGTGACATTTAATGTCAGTTTAGTTTAATATTAGCCCGTGCGCTTCGGGCTTCGGGCCAGGCGCTGCGCTTCGGGCGCTGGGCTTTGCGCTTCGGGCCAGGCGCTGTCGGCCGCAGCCGCTTCCTCGCGGCGCCGGACCTTCCTCTTGCCTGCCTGCCTGCGCGCGCTGTCTGCGGTTCGTATGCACGGGCCCGGCGCGTCAGCTGGCCGCCTCCGCCCGCGCCGCGCGATGCGTGCGGCCGCAGGGGGCGTTCACAGGAGACGCGCTCAAATAACGCTGCGTTCGCTGCAAACAACGCTGCCGAGATAACGAACTGCTGACGACACGCAACACACGACGTGCCAAAGCATGTCTTTAATGACGGTCAAGCGAAGCCGTGCTGGACATTTTTGTATGGAACTGAGGAGATTAGTAGTAGGGAAAAAGTGGTCAGCTGACTTCTAAGATACGTCTAGGCCACCCCCAAAACATGCCTAAGAATTATTCGGGCCCTGGAGGCCGGGGACCTTCCTATCACGCGACGCCGACGCCTCTGTAACTCTGCACTCGTGCGGTCGCGTTGTAAACAGAGGGACGCCAGTCGGCGCGCGAGCTGCATCAGGACGTGGTTTTTGTGCTGTGGAATAACCTCTCCTAGCGAAGTTGGGAATCGGCGAAAGTTTATACGTAGAGAGAGGAGGCTCTTGGCTCAAGTAGTTTGACCTGCTCCTACAAATGGGCATATTGTGCATGTGCGCTTGAATTCAACGAGGCAGAAAGAACGGTAAAATGAGTTTTGTTAAATTGAATATGGTATGAAACGCGTAACTAGGCAGTGTGGGCGATGGTGAGGTCGCGTGTGGGGAGCGGGGGCGGGGGCGGGGGCCGAGAGCGTTCACCCTACGCCGGCGCGCGGAGGCGGAGGCAGCCGAGGCCAAAGAATGTGCTTGTGCCAACGCACCTCCGCCACCTCACCGGAATGGACCTCGAGGATTCCTTTTGTATGATTCATGTTCTCCATGCTTGCTCTTCATTTCATTAGCATTCTTTTGCTCCCTCTCCCTTCCCCATCGGCGTTTTTGAAAATTTCTCAAGAAATGCCTTCAATTTTTAAAATTTTTGTTTATGCTTATGAAAAAGGCGCATTTTTAATAGGAAAATTCTTTGCGAAATTTGGAGTAAAATTGTGACAAATTTAAGAAAATAGGCAAACAAACTTTCTCAATAACGTTCCAAATATTTTTCTTTACTTTTTTCCTCAAATGGAAAAATATTAACTTGATAACAGGCTGTAGGTCAGTTTTTTATTAAAATCTCTGGAAATGCGAAAATTGTAATAACAAATTTTCCACTATGTTCTACACGGCCTTCAATATTAAAGTTAAATATTTATTTTTCGTGCAATCTATTTCTTAATGTTAGATGTTTCAATCATTCCATGTACATTTTTCAACAACAAGTAGTTTCCGTGATTTTTCCAGATACTTTTATGAGATGTGCGAACCAACAGAAAATTGAGAACGCATTCAAAGAGCCATCGGTCTGGCCATTCCGTTCATAGACCGCCTGAAGTTAGAGGTGTAGGTCTCCGATTGAAATACTCCCCCTGACGATTCCATTTTTGTAGGTATAGAAAACAAAAGATATATATGGTGTGCCCTTTCTATTACAACGGCTGAATTTTCCAAAATTAAAGAAACGAATTTTTTCGACGTTCTCGGACGTCGTGTCCTTAAGTATATTCCTGGAAAAGGTGTGAAGTGTGATTGGCGTAGAAGTTGCGTTCCCTGCAATATTTCGTAACTTTTACAAACAATGCGAAAAAGTATATGTTGTAGCTCAACTAGGTTACTAAGAGCTAACCATTCACATCAAATATTGATTATGGATTGCAGCAGGATTTATAAATTTACTAAAATTTGTTTATTTTCGGCATGGATAAGCTATTCCCAGCAGTATTTTGAATAGCATATCAATGTAGTGATTATTGCTGTAGAGCCATCGGTGACTCGCCCTGTTCCCTCCCAATCTGCCCTCTGCTTTGCCATCATTAGATGCATTGCGGGTTGCTTGCTCTACTTACAACCGGATTACCACTGTACTGACCATCTAGTTGATACGAGTTAGTCTGTTATCTGACTCAAAATTTATTAAAATCGATTGTGCCATCTAGGGAGAGTAAGCCTTGAAACATCATTACTTTGATATTTTAATTACATAGCTGGGAAATTTGTAATTTTGAACAGATAGATTGAAAATTGTTATTTATAAATATGTATAATTTATTTTATTTGTGTGTGTGAGAAGGACATTATTTAAAAAAACCGCTGGGAGAACAACTCGTCCTGAAGAGCTAGCCTCCCAAATGGAGGACGGTTAACAATCTGAAACGCTCAACGATCAATGAATTAATTTAGAACATGAAGATCTGTACTTGGTAAGAGTACAAATAAGAGGGCAAATAAGAAATATCAATCGTTCGTTTCGAAGGTTTATTCTCTTTTTACGTTTTCACTTTTGGCTGAGCAGGATAGAAAGGAGGCAGAAAGCGCCTGCAGCTCCTTTCTGCGGCGAGGGAGGGATTCCGCGCGGCGCGGCGCGTGGCGTTGCCGTCAGCCGGCGGCGCGGCTTCCGCGCGGGCGCGCGGCTGGCTGCCCGGACAGCCAGGATCATTAAAGCAACAGACACGGGCCACGTAACAATTAGAAAAGGGCAATCTTCAAATCATTATAACATCCATATGTTTTTGAATCGTTTATAAAACTTCCTGGAATTGAGTGTAAAACATTTAATATGTTTAAAGAGTTTATTAACATATGTCGATGCGATGACGTTAAGTTCATTTTCTATCAGACAACAGCGCAAATCATGTTTTCGTTGACTTTTGTAAACGTAAATATTCGGCCGTAACCCAATCACAACGTACAAAATACCCACTCAGAATATGTATCTCGTTTAATTGTACATGCAATAACATTTAAGTGGTACTCCTATCAAGACACACAGTTCTCAATACGATTTATTTAACTTCAAATACAATATAAGAGCAATCCAATGGTATTTCAATTTGGAGATCACCGCTGAATCCGTTCTGCCCTATTAACAATATAGCTGGCAATTAGTGGAAAGTGATGCTAATGATAGGTCTTGTTGCTAATATGGTGATTACGAAATTAAAGTTGATGTTGTAATTAAGGTTTCGTGTAACGCCGTGTCGAATTGCTGGAAACACGTTCACTGTGTGAAATTACCTCTTTTAATTTCTTAACTACAAAATGATTATCTTTCGCTTTAATTATACTACTCGTGCTTATTTAATAATGGAGTATGTCGAGGAAGAGATTTGACGCAATGTAGTGTAATTTACTTACGCTTTTGAATTGTTTACAATATTTAATTTTTTACCTTCATTTGTCATTTACTGAGCTGTTGGTTAAAAAAACTGAATAAGTTGTAAGCACTACGTCTTTAATCATTACAATGATAATGCTGCCTTACGTCAGTCCAGTGTAAAGTTAATTCCACAAGGTATGAAGAGAATACCTTACACGCTATAATACTAATGACGAAAGAGTTGCAAAAGCACCGGAGGGCTGCATTCAGTATTCAGTACCCTTAACAGATTGTGTCTGCTCTCTAGGCACATTAAAAAGGAAAGCCTACGTTGAGGCTTTCGTTTCTTTTACTTTAAAAACACTAAATCAGGCTGGACTGATTTGACGAAATTTGTTGCAGAGGATCACACATTTGGAGCTCCAGTGTTCAAGAGTTGACTATTGAAATGTTTATTCGCGTGCAGTACCGAGCCCAAACGATGTTAGACGTATCTTACGGACGAGCAGACCGAAGGTATTTTAAATGTGGAGCTATTTTCGTTTGGAAACAATGTTTTCCAACGAGCAGAATGTTCTTACTGGCCCAACTTGTTTTTTAATCGAATTTATTTTCCCCAACTAATTGTGAACTACTTTAAATGGAAGGTGCCCTGTAGTTTCTAAATATCAATCTTGATTACTGGGGTGGAGCAGTAAAGCAGAGTGCAACTACATTAAAATGGTTTTCTGTCAAACGGAAAAAAATTCCATATCGTCATGTTAATTAGAAATCCTCGCAACTCCATATTCCCTCCTCTATTTCCTGTTTACTCCATAATGAAATGTAATTATGAAATAAGAGTAATAAATAAAAATAAATAACAAATCGAGCATCTTAAATAGGTGAATTCCTCAGTATTTGAGTTCATCGAGAACGGAAACTAAAATTCTGATAACCGGCTATGTTTATTCTTTTCATTGCAGTTACGAGGTATGCTAATTAGCATGACGATATATTTTGTCAGAGATGAAAGATTGTATTACGAGATGTATTGGACACATTTTGATGCAAGCATCAAGCATGGCTCTTGGCCTCAGCTGCAGGTGGTAGGCGTCCGCCCCTGATTATCGCCATTTCGTGTGAGTTGTCGGTCGTGGTCCGCCGCGCGCCGGAAGCGCTTGTCGCCCCCCCCCTCCCGCCCCGAACGCCCGGGGCGACGCGACAGGACGCGACGCGACGCGCACGAGGCGCGACCGCCAGCGCCAGACAATACCTCGCACGCGCCGCGCATGCGCCACGCCAGACAGGGAGCGGGGGACGTCGTCTTGCAGGGCCACACGCTCACAAATAGGACTCGGGATCATCGTGACAATGTCACGTGTCAACAGCAGCGAATTTTCGATGTTGACTGCTGTTTGAGAAATAAGGTCCTCACCTCGGCACCTGTTCATGTTGTGTTGGGCTCAAGTTGAACAAAGAAGTTGTAGTACAAATACATAAGTTTAAATAATTTTGGGAGCTGTTATTTATGATTTCATATGTCAATTCAAGAGATTTAATGATTCAGTTTATTATAGTACTTGCGTGTTCTTAGATTGTATGCAACTCTCAACAAGGAAGAAGGTTTTGAGTTTATATTAGTCCCAGCTGCAAGAAGCGCTTTGCTGGAACTTGGATGAAGTGGAACGAGGAAGCGCTGATGGATACGGCGGTGCGCGCGTGATCCTTCCTCGCTCATCACAGCCCCCACCCACCCACCCACCCACTGCCCCCCTTAGGCTGGGCGACTAGCTGATGACTCGACCTCAGCATGACAAATACGCGTTTCCCCTAATACCGATTTTTAGACGTGTTTAGAAGTAAAATATTTACAAGCATAGTGTATTTTAACTTTAATATTTAGTTACATAAGTTAGCTAAAGTTAAAAGTTCTTAAATCATTTTCCTAATATTAAAATTGAATTTTGCGCCTTTTTTGTGTTGTGAATTACTTCACTAATTAGCTTCTGTCACACTCTAATGCTTCAACACGGGACGTATAATAGCTATGTTAACAAATGTGTTTCTCCCAATATTGTACTTATTCAACTTATACTCGCCCTTTTACCAAATACTAGCACTGCAAGAAGGATCTCCTAACCAGTATAAGAGTTGATATATAATCGTGCAGGTTTTCATGTAGTATTAACGCGAGCGCTCTTTTTGGCGGAGGAGGTTCCGCAAGACTTGCTACGGCAAGAAATTCACATCGGAGATCTTCAGTAACGACTTCAGTCCTGGGAGTTGTTGACTATTGTCCTCGTGAGTTAAGAATTATTGCATAATTTTAGTCTTTAGCTATCTATTGAGTTGATTTTCTTTCATTAGTAAACGTACAGAAAGCCAAATATGAGAGTATATTATGGAAAGCGATGACACATTTTTATTATGAAATATTTTACAATTCAGAAGGGACAGGCTCGCGCCCCAGGCAGTCATCATTTTTCTTTGCGTACAGGGAGCGCCGCCCCTGCCCCTGCCCCTGCCCCTGCCCCTGCCCCTGCCCCTGCCCCTGCCCCTGCCCTTCATTACTTTTATAATCATGGACAGGCGACAGAGGTACAAGCGTTGCGAGAGACCCACTATCACCCCACCCGCAAAGAAACCATTTTATGTAAGAATACCCGAAAGTCATGTTTTCCTTTGTCTTGCAGATACAATAAACGATTGCACACGTTATTTTAACAATGACATTTATTCTGGTATATGCAGAATGTACATTTCTTATCATTTTTGTTATCATGGAAATTGGTGAGGCATTTAGTTCGCTGTTCCGCAGGAAAAACGTTACACACCAAACATTTCCATTTTTAACTTGTGGAACCACACACCGTTAAATAGGACTCCCTTTGTGCTTGAAAAACGATATTATCGTCAATTACGTATTTCTCGGCAGAGAGCACATGGCGCTATTTTTTATTGGTGCTCTGTGCCCGCCCAGTTGTTCAAATGAAATGCTTCTCCTGTCACGTGGATTGTTTTATTCGGTGCGTTTTTCTTCCGGAACAGTCATTTGACTATATATTGATGGGCTGTTGCGTGGGGCGGCGCTGGATTCCCCTGGCTCAATCCTCTCTGTGTTTAGAAATGCAATTGGCCTCGCCGCTCCTCCATTACGCCAGTTCGCGCCGCATGGCTGCTCTGTCAACAGATTCTGTTCCGCTCGCATGACGCACAATCACCTCCGATCTACGTCCCTTTGACTCTGCAGGCAGCGCCGCCCACTGATTAGCGCTAATACCCTCTTCAGATCACTAACAAGACAACATCGTGGTGTTTGCCCTCTGCCGTTGCCCATGTGCGACGCGATTAATGCGTTGCACTGACACGCAGTTACTTGGAAATAGCAACCGCTTAGCACTATTAAATACCTTTACAGAACTGTTCCAAATGTCACATTATAGTTTCCTTAGAGGGAAACGATACTGTTATCCGAAGGTGCCTGATGATTGAGATACATATTTCTTACTAGTCAATTAATATTGAGGTGATTTATATTCTAATGACTATTCGCGCTGAATTTCACTTTTCTTCAGGTGATCATCCTTACTCATTCTCTACACTGCGTAGTTGCAACCCATCATCTTTTCTTTTTGTTTCCATTTGTCACTATAAAAGCCACAATTTTCTCTTTCAACTTTCTCTGGTCGTACGACATTTAAACATAATTGCTTCCTTTTTCAAGTTCCGTATCTATTTTGCCATTATTCTTTCTCAGTTTTCTTTGTTGCATCGTACACCACTGATATAATTTTGGAGGCTTTCGGATGTAAATAATTATCTGGCATTTTGTGCAAAATCATTGGCTTTTGGGAGCTCTATATAGCAAGGGGTTTCCAGAACAGACGACAAATGGCAATGATAATTCCCTCTTTGTAACATGTGGAGCTTGCTCGTAATAGCGGTATCAGCTTCAGTATAATTTACCATTATTTACACTTAGCATTAACAAATTTGTTAATTTCGCCCAGAATATATTTTTTGCATACTTGATGCAAATAATAAGCTGTAAGTGATTAAAGCAAACTACGAATTCATGTCTTCAATAAAGTGTTTTTCTTTCCTCGTTGAAAGTCCTTTCCAACAAACCTGACATAGTAAATGATTCAGTGTCCTGAACTAATTCCGCGATATCCTTGCTGCTTTCCAACTCCATAGCACATTTAACATATTCCTTAACGAGGCGTCAGGCGGCGAAGTCTGAGAAACTCCCTGTTGAAGAAACGGCGTTGTTTAAACTGTGAGGTAACACCTCGCTTGCGAGCTTATGTACTCGAAAATCAGGAACAAAGAATTTCCATTTTCCCTTTCGTTTTTCCCACCGTAGTTTCATGGTTGTTGGTTCCTGCGTGGCGAAACGCGACCTTCCCACGCCCAGGGGCCCCCTCCCAACTCCCCTGGCCCCACTTTACCCATCGTTTTCGGCGTGAGACTCGAAATGCCCCTTCACCCTCTAACGAGATTGCGATTGATAACTTCGGACGACAAAGACGGAGTTCGGCCTGACGTCAAGTGATGAAGTCGAAGGCGGCAGCTATTGTTATTGGGTTATTGGTATGCTCCATGGTGGAAATACATGGATGGTTTCCCCGGTGCACCGATTTTAGCAGGTTCTGTGCATCACCAGTTAGCATCACGAAACACGTGACCACAGAACGGACACTCCGTTTGAAAAACCAGACCAGACGTTTGCCGCCATGTTGCATGGAGAGCGAGAAGTGTTGAGAAACATTTTGAAAGTGGTACAAAGTGACAATTTTCAACGGTCACCAACCGAAAATAACACGATGAAGGTGTACAAGATACTTTATTTAAAAGAAATGCTTCATAAATCGCTTTCAGTGTCTTGTAACGAGGTGATAATTTTGGTGTATGGCTGCATTTAAAATTTCCGCTAATATTGTGACGCACATTGGCGTCTGACCTCATTGGTTGAAGTCGGATACGATGCGCAAGAGCCCTCTCCTGGTATGCTCTTCTACACAAAAAAGGTGTTACTGGGTATTTCTCGCAATTTATGCAAGTAGTTAGCCACGTGATGGAACGATCACTTTCGAAACTTATTCAGGAAAGAATTTACTCGGACATCAGTGTTGTTAATAAACGCGAAAGTATATTTTCTGTTTCCAAGGACAGCTGTGGCCTTCTATATTATTTATTTTATTTCGCAGTCTAATGCCAGAACTCAAACCAAAGTATTAAAAAAGAAATTTTCAATACGTAGATGATAATGTTCAACATTTAAAGAGAAAAATGTGCTTCTTAATTTTCTTGAAAAAAGATTGGTGCCTTGTCGAATGTAATGTTCCTTTCCCGAACTTTCGAGAATGTAAATGGGTCTTAGAGATCTTAACGTGATCTTTAGATATTGTAGCGTCATAGACTTGACTCCCTGCTCCGGAGAGACAAGTTGCAAGGTATGGGAATGAGGGAGCCAAAAATAGGCTCCCGAACAAAGGCCAACCCTTCAGGGAAAGTCCAAAAGGGGAGAGGGCTTGGAGGTGCCGGGTGCAAATTGCAACGGAAAAAGCAGGCGCCTCAAGACGAGTGCGTGGGGGAAAGATGACGCAGGAAGTCATGTGACTCGGGCATATATAAGGGAGTGACAAAAAGCCTGGGTTGGGTAACATTTCTGGTTTCCTCGCGGCACAACACCGCAAAACTTGTCCGGCCAAGTCTGGCGCGGAAGTGCTGTAGGCACGTGTAGGTGTTCGAGTCTCGAGCACTGTGAAGTATGCTTGATACTTCGGGGCAGATTGTCTGCCGAGGCACACCAGGTGCCATTTGCGATTGCCGAGTTGGCTAAACGCAGGCGCGGCCGCAAGGCGCGTGTTGGGAGAGGGGGGCTGCTGCAGGTAGCTCCGACAAACACCTTAGAGTGAGGTCTGTAAATAGTGTACATAATTTATTGTAAATAAATTGTAAATACCCACTCGTGTCTGTTCCTTTGTGGTGTAGATCCCTACTCACGACGTTACAATATCTTTATGAGTTTTCGAAGTAACTCTTTTTTTATTCTCATATCTTTATTTACATGATATAAAAACCCATCCAATAGTTTTCACAATTTTTGTCTCTGAGGTTATCCCTGGAACAGCTGAACGAATGTAGATGCGGTTTACACTGAAAGAGTGTGTTTTGTCGGACAAAACTTGGTCACTTTTTATTTCAAATTATTATTTTCTCTTATGTAAAAAAGTTGTTTTTTTTCAAGCAGTTCTACAGTTTAATTCCGATCGTAATGAATGTTTGTACAAGTGACCTTCAGAAAAAGAAAAAAAAGTTATTTGTATGAGATTTCGTAAAAAATACTTCTAGTTTTTTTCTTACCCCTTAGTGAGAGTTATGTGTGAACTCTTAATTAGGTGTACAAAATTACTCTGATCTTCAAAGTTCAAAAATTCAATTATTTCGCGGCCTGGTGAGGCAGGATGATAAGATTTAATAAATACTCGGCAACGGAGGGTCCTTAAGGAAGTATTTTAAATGTAATTCGTTTCTCAGTTTTTTTGTTTCTTAATATAATTCTTTTGTTTTCAGGTACTGCAACATTAACTGTGCGCTCAAGTAATTTCAACTGCAGACCAGTTCCTTAGTCGGTAAGCTTCTTTTGCATTTATGAAAACTAGGAGTTTCAAAGTATTGCCATTCTCAGAATGAATTACATAAGGTAAATGCACCGGTAGTGTCCATAGGTTAAACAAAACTTGTTAATTAACATATCTCTTTCTGGAAAGATTTGTTTCCTAAAAATGGATAATTTTCAATTTATTCAATTTTATCTTTATTGCGAAATTCCTATTTTGATCTCTTGAAAATTGCAAAGTAAATTTAATGGTGAGATCTCGCACTTGTGCATCGTGGATCCCCGACGCTTGTCAGGTATTTTTTCTGAATCTTGGGGAACGGCGTATACGACTGTCAATTGCTTGATCGTCAGTGTCGAAGAAGGGACAGAATGAGAAAATAAGAGTCTCTGGCGATCGGTAGTTCGTTGTTTCATAAACTGCTCTGGCATCCGGCAGAGACACATCGGAGGATGCCAAGGAGACGACCGACCAGCGCAGTCGGCGCTTCCAATTCTCATCCAGGCATCGACTAGGCAACATTCTTGGCCGAATCCGCCACCGTCGGGACTCGAACCTAGGACTTCTCTGCGTGGCTTAATTTCGCAGCTTGGTTGCTTCGCTTGGGCTCTCCACTACGTACAAAGCACGCTAACGTAGATGATGATATTTCATAAAATGTTTTGTTTATTCGCACATGATTGAGAAACACATGATTCGCACATGATTGATATTGATGTACCAGTTTGAAACACATAAATACAATTAATCGATATGAATTGATGAGTCCTACCTATTGGAAAGTATTTCATAACATCTCTACAGAACCTCGAGAAACATGTAAACACCAATAATTTCATTTGGATCCGTAGTTGGGTTAAATATATTACTAAAACTTTCGCCGTTACTTTACAGGTTTTTCTACTAACGTCATGTGAATCACCAATATGAGGATGTTCTGAAACAAGAACGTAACTGGACATCTCCCAATGTTACAGCGGTACAACCAATTTTGGGCAACGGGTTTCTAAAAGATAGTAGGTTATGATTTCAATATGTCGTGTAAAATTGCCTCCCACCCAAATAATAAAAATTTCAGACCTGCCCTGCGAAACCTTAAACAGGTGCAGTATTGACTGGTTTGACGAGATACTACTTGTTGCGGTTTTATTGACTAGTTTGAAGTGGTTACATCCAGTTCACTGTAGTGTAAGGCAGGTGAACGAAGAAAGTTGACAGATCAGGTTAATTATATTTGAAGCGTTGGTGTACTGAATAGTATCTGCACCAGTGATCGTTTTCATTCGTTTTTTCTCGTTTGTACTACCACAAACTAAAGTCGTAGACTTCTGCGGCCAGAACCATGTAAATAATCTTGGCTTTCCGGGTGACACTGCGTTGAAGGCTGTGTTGCCGACGTTTCGACCATCTCGTCGTGGTCATCCTCAGAACATATCAGCCCTGACGAAGACCACGACAGGATGGTCGAAACGTCGCCAACACAGCCTTTTAACGCGGCGTCACCCGGACATCCAAGATCATTTATACCACAACTAGTTCTTCACGGATTTCTTATTTCAGAAAATGCGTTCACGAGACAGGTTTCGTTAAGTAATTTTGGTCGTGTTAGTATCGGAATTTCATGATGATCTGCATCATAGAAGTCAGTATCATAATGTAGAAATTTTGAAATAAAAATTGATACAATAATAAATATAATTATTTATAAATATATAATATAATATTATAATAATATATAAATAATTATATAATATTCTCAAAACAAAATTAACGAGTCTACAAATGAATGTTTTGGAAAGAAGAAGTGGAGTATCTTAAAATGAACATATTAGAAATGAAGAAATTATTAAGCGAATGTATGTTCAAATGTCAAGTATAGATGAATTGGAAACACGAAGGCTGAAATGGTATGGTCACGTGAAAATCTTTATTGTGGGAGATGGCCCAGAAAGGTTTGTGAGTGGGTTCCTTTAGACAGGAGAAAAGAGGTAGACCCAGAGACGAATGGCAGAAGCAGATTTTTAACGATATGCAGAGAAGCGGTCTAGAGCAGAATGGCTGGAATGACAAAGGGGTGTGGGGATGGGATGCGAGAGACGGCCGCAAGAGCTGTAAAATATTCGCAAGAAAAAATTAATACAATACGAATATATTATTTATTATTAATAATTTAGTGTCACTTTAAACGTACGCATAAAGTAATGACTTTTTCTTTTCAACATTTTTTAAAGTCACTAGAATGAATAATACAATTGAAACTCAATTTTTCAGGAAAGTGAAAAATTTAATAGAATTGACGATTGAATAGGACCCAGATAATTGATAACAAGAAACGCAATAATATTACGTCTCAAAAGTTTCAATTCTGATGAGAAAATGGTTTTGTTGTGTTAAGATGGAATAGGTTGAAATATAACTTAGTTTTTCGCCCAGTGATCACAACAACCGAATCAAATTAAAACTCGACCATTGCAGGACATACTCGAATTCTATTTCTTACCCTTTACGGGAGTCGTGAGTTTATGAGGCAGTAACCGGTGTTGTGGGGTCAAAAACGATACCACTATAAAATAGTATCGACAAAATTCCATTATTTCAAAGTTTCCCTAGCTTTTTATTGTTTGTGAATTATGTACTACCACTTAAGTATTAAATACACGTACATATGCATATTAAGTAATCTGTACGTAATATTTGTCAAGGCAGAAAGGAGGAAACGACACTACCTTTAAAAAATATGCTCTCTAATGTATCTTGTACAAAATACTGTTGTATACATTTAATTGTCATCTAGTGTGCTTTCACAACCCTTTTCTTTACTTCCTTATCTTTGTCCTATCTCTTTCCCTTACACACACACACACACACACACACACTTACGTGCATTACACCACCACATACGCCGGGAGACCAGTCGGGAGCGTGGAGCTTGTACCACGCTGGTGAGAGATACCTGGTCGGGGAAAATCCCCGCAAACCGATGTAGATGGGCACCGAATCTCACCATCCAGCGGAGGAAAATCACAAACTTCCGCGATAAAAACATGCATCTCACTCTCAAGACGAATGACCTTAGCAGTTGATGCGCCCGGAATCACAAACCAAACAACCACCACCACCAGCAACACGTAAACACGGTGGGAGGGGGCGTGGCGTGGCGCGGCGCGGGTTCGAGGCTTCCCGTGCGCAGGCACGCGCAGCGTGCGGCGCGTGGATGGCCGCAAGGTCAGCGCTCCGCAGAGCCGCCCGACCGGTGTTCGCCCGCCCCGCCCGGCCCCGCCCCGCCCCGCCCCGCCCCGCCCCGCCCCGCCCCGCGCCCTGGCCCCGTTGCGTGGCGTGGCGTGGCGTGGCGTTGAGTTGGCGCGCCTCCTCGCCCCAGTGAGAGCAGGTGCTCCTCTACGTCGGGGTGCCGGGGGCGAAGACGAATACTGCCCACGTTCCTTTTACATTTGCTGCGATCTGTTTACTTGAGTCGTACGTCTACAGTAGATACTGAGGACGGTGAGCGGGATACACGCCCGCTCATTGCAGGGAAGCGGGCAACAACACAACTATTGTGTAATAGATATGTTCAGAGGAGGAAGAAACATATTTTCCGTGCCGTTTTTGAATAGCGTGTATTGTTAATGACGGTGTATTGTACTGCAGCTCTGTCCATAGGTCTTTTTAATGGTATTAATGAACCCCTTTTCCTTTTCCGCGTGGCAATAGTTCACTAACATTATTGATAATTTACTACCAGAACGCACATACCGAAGTGGATCTGTTTTTTCCGCAGTCTTCACAGAAACTACTAAAACAAAACGAGCACTTTTCCCGAACTGTCTCTGCTGGCGTCTGCATTGGTCAGATGCTGTTAGACATCGGCACTATTCGCGCATTCCCGGATGTGTGTTCTGGCCCTCACTTTCAAAACAACAGTAGTTCCGAATTCTGCCGTCAGCAAATGTGTATGAACGAATAATACCTTGATTAAAAAATAAAGTATTCACATAAGATCTGTACGCTTTTTCCATAAATTTAAACTTCAGGGAATAATTGAAAAAAATAAAACAACTGTTTGTTAATTCCTTCAAAACGAAATGCTAAGTTTCTAATCAAGTCGAGTTACGGTTATATTTGTGCAAATAGAAATAATTTATGAACATTGAAGGAACTGCCGTCTAATATCTTTTGAACAGTGCATAATTTGTCATAAAGTACATTGAAAAGTTCACTACTCTTTCTCGGCAGTTTATACAGTATTATTCCATATATGAATGTATAGATACACTTTTGTGCCGCACTAAATATCGATAATAACTAAACTTTCTAAAAAGTAATGCATTTAACCAATATCGTAGCCGTAGGTCATATTTTCTGAAAAAAAAAAAAAAATCTCGAAATCTTTCCTCAGTGTACTATGCATAGGAGGCACTTTAATAACGAAAACAATAACGACGACGTTTTTATGATATTAAAACACGTAGGTAATACTTTAAGTTTTTTGCGTATTTTGTATTCTAAGAATACTGTTTCAATCAGTTGGGCTTTTTTGACTAATTTGACTACGCTAATTAAGGGACTTTTTCTTCTGAGGACGCTACATAACATCACAAATAAAAGATGCTAAACAGGACAAGCGTATTGTTAATGTACGAAATGCGTAGAAGCGAAAGTCTTATAATGAAGTCTTGATTTTAACCCTTTTTACGAGTAAAAACCGCAGTTAAGGTTGAAAACAGAAGTGTGTGTAAAGCGTAAATATTTGGAAGCTGATGTATTGGATTTTCTGGACCGGTATTCTGGAATTTCCTACAAAATAAAAAGAAGTTATGTCGGCGCCCAGTTATTGAAATTATTCGGGAAGTTTATTCCGTGAAAAAGGAAAAAGGTAAATTAGTGAGACTAAATTTGAGTAATTTGCCTCGCTGGAACGCGCGCTCCCGTCGGCAACGGGTTCTTGCCGAGAAGGTGGTCGGTTATTAATTAGGGCGCGGTTCCGAAGCTACTTAATGATGTTTTCCCGATACATATTGCCGTCGATTAATTTTTCATCCAATGGAGAATGTTATGAGATATGAAACAATTTTCTTCAACGATCATGGTACTCAGTGTTAATATCGGTTTGTGACCTTTTTCGTGCTTGTTAGCTTACTTTGTTTTTTTATTAAACTGTAAATATTCTTCTCCTGGTGAGTAAATAAATAAGATTTCGCGGGCGTGAGTGAGCAACCGCGCGCGAACATTTGTGTGTCCGTGTCGATGTAAATGGGAAAAATAGGAAACTGCTAGAATTTCACAACCCACGACTTTCGATAAGTTTCTGTGCACCACTTTACCCACATTTCGGCTATCTAGAATGTTAGGGTCAACCTTCATGAGTGTTCAGGCTAACGTCATGATTTCTGTTCATTTATTATAAAAGCAGTGTTTGTCACATGAGTGACAAATCATTAGATAAAATTTAATTTAAAAAAATCATTAGAACATCTAGGTATCCTAGACAAGGCGAAACAACACTGGCATCGTAAGCAACGAGTTCTAATTCTTTTTGGTCTTTGCACTTTTTTAAGTAACCTTGTTACGAAGATAGAGGCAATTTTATCTTATAACGTGCTCCATTACCATTTAACCTAATATTCCCCAGTCTTTCCTTGTGATTTCTTTAATAACTTCCAATGTCACGCCATGAGGCGCCTTCGCGGGGCGTGGCAATAATTTCAAGTTCTTTTCAGTATCAATGAAATTGTGAAACTAAACGTAGCGAAAGTGTCGC
The DNA here is from genome assembly GCA_964035755.1 of Teleogryllus oceanicus. Classification (NCBI taxonomy): domain Eukaryota; kingdom Metazoa; phylum Arthropoda; class Insecta; order Orthoptera; family Gryllidae; genus Teleogryllus; species Teleogryllus oceanicus. The sequence goes on from CAXIVR010000006.1 coordinate 50,240,832, forward strand.
TGATCTCGCACTGGTGAGTAATTTTATGAATGCAGTTCACTGCGAACATATTGGAACATTAGTATTTCATTGCAAATGTGCAGGGAAGTTGTGTTGACTGGTCAGGATACAAAAGAAATCAGCAGATTTCCCGTTGGTTGATGAGAATACAATATATGCTTTCATTTTAGCATAGAGCTTCACTTATTTTCGGTAATAGAAATTCAATCCATTTTATTAATATTATTTGGGTGTAATATTATTTGTGTTTCTTTTTGCTTAGTTATCTGGTGTTTTGTGTCCACCAATCGTACAGTGTGTAGTACTGAAAACGTATTTTGTTTGAGTTTTAAAGTTCACATTTTTTTTTTTTTTCAAATTAAAATGCTCGCAAATCAATGCTATGACACAAAACTTCGGATTGCTAAGCCGTTGTCATATTAAAATATCTGAATGCAGAAATAAAATGTATAGTAAACTCGGTTACAGAAATATTTGTTAATTCCTTTTTGATTCTTTTATTCACAAGATTCATTTTAATTTATTCCCATGTCCTCTAATAATACTTTTCCTTTCCCTGTAGAATTCCATGACTTCTGCATTGAAATTTGATTCAGTTTTAATGATTTTCAACGTTTTTTAAAAAAGGTTGATGTCACGGAACAACAACGGATACTGGTGTTTTGCTTAGAGAATGCCAGGAAGGTCGTTGGTGCAGTGACTGAGAACATTTCTTTATCCATCACTCCCGCTTTTTTGGGTACAGACAGTTAGTTAGGAAAGGTGGCAGATGTGCGTGGAATATCCGAAAAATCTTTTTCAGTACTTGGTTATAGAAAATTTCATGTATCTCGTAAATAATCGACTGTTAATGAAACCGTACTGACATAATATGTTCTCATTGCTACTCTCAACGTGCTTGTAAGATTTTTGCCGCCTGATCTGGGCCACTCAGTACGTATTTATGAAAATAAATTATTAAATATTTTTATTATAGCCATAATTTAACCGTATCGTTGGTCGCTCTACGTGAGATCATGAAATCTTGTTCAGAGAAGATTAATCAAATGTATCGAGAGAATGCTTGTTTAAATTGTTCGCGAAAGCAGGTCGTGTTACTGAAATGAAGTAAACCGTAAGCTAATTTACCAACGATTCGATCATTTTTTAAAAATTTCTCAGTGTTTCTAGTCATATCCGTGTCTTAAAATGTCTTCTTACAATTTACAGAATTACATAGTATATTTAAAAGTAGCTAGTTTAATGGCCGTTCATGTAATACTGGTGTTTGCTGTTAACACCACGTGCGTGAGAGTGCTTAAACTGATGCAATGTCACTGAGTCGTCGAAAGCAATCCATTTGCCACTTGGAAACGCAGTCCCTCCGGGCACAGTTCGCCGCGTGCGCCGCGCTGTTGTTATTGGCCGAGTGGGTGTTTGTGGAGGCGAACTTCGCGGCCGGTGCGACTGTGGCGCTCGGCCCGGCCGATGTGTGGGGGCGCGAGTGGAGGCCACGCCGTTACTTTGACAAACGGGCCGGAGCTATTGCGACGGACGCTGTCCATGCCTGCAAACGCGCCATCACTGGTCGCGGACCCGCACCGTTTCTGGCACCAATAACGTCGCTGGCCACGGTTGTTATGTTCGCGATCGGTGTTCTTTAAATTCTTCGTCTGCAGTGGCGCGTCAGATACAGCGCTAGCTTTCCAACTCTACGAGACGTGTTTTGAATGTCGGTCCGTGCATTTGGCACAAAGCATGAGAAATTCTAGGGTTTTTCTGCTCCCACCCTACCTACCGTTGCATTGTCATTATCGTGAATATTATTTTAAGTCATTTTACTCGTTCATCATGATATGGGTCGCAAAGATGGAAGTTCCAGAAATCATCGGCAAACTTTACATTTGACTTCTTTCCCTTTCTCTTCGTACAAACTCAAGTAAGGCTTATTTATTAGCGCCACTTCAAGCTAGGCGTGCGCGCACAATCCCAATCTGACGAGCGTAACTCGCGCTGATTTTAGATCTGTGTAAGTGCTACCTGCTTCTTTTCTTTTCCAAAAGGGAAGAGTGCGAGGGTCTTTTGAGCACAGGCCCTTCGTGCAGGGTACGAACCCGCAAGCGTAGAACATTAGTTTTCACCTTAGCCGTGCGTGTTCCTTAGGACTCCCAGAAATCTTTAGCCTAAGAAAAACTGCTCGTTCTTCTTCTTCTGCTGTGAGCTGGGCGTGAAAATTTTCGCCTTCTCGTCGCGTCGCGTCGCGTCGCGTCGGGAAGCGCCAAGGCAGTTGGAGCGACCGTGTTTTCGTGGCGCCCACCCGTCCTCCGCCCCGCGCTTTTGTCTCCTCAAAGGTTCTCGCGCGCGGCGCGTCAGGAAATGAGGAGCAGCACAAAAGCTCCCCGGGCCGCCGGCGGAACATTTGTTCGTTTCTTCCCGGTTCAAACGCGCCGTCTTCTTCATCTGCTTCTTCTTCTTCTTCTGTGCGGATTCTCACCACTCTGCTGACGAATTGGAGGAGCGGCATTAAATTTAGCGGAGTATGGATTTTCTTGTCGCCGTCTTCGCTGCCGCGAATGCTCCCGCCGTCGGCGGGTGTATGCGTCTGCAAACAAGTCGGCCCATTGTCCTCACGGGTCGCGAAGCGGCGGCGGGGCGGGGCGGGGCGCCGGGGCCCATTTGTTGAGCCCTCGCGGATGCGACGCGAGTCCACCAAGAAAGTGACTAGAGGTGTGCGTAGGTTAGCTGGATATGATCTTGATACCAACGAGGCTTGGGGTAACCTGGTAGCAAGGGGAAGCGTCACCAAATGGTTAAGCAGAAGAGCACTAAAAAGACAAAGGAAATTATTTTTTTATTGATCTACTAATGGTAATGGGCTCATTTGAACAAAACCTATATTTTTTCAATAAAATTTCGGATTTTGTACCTAAACCAGACTTTTTAATTTAATTAATAATAATTTCCATTTTTATTATACATATCATATAATACGTAAAATAGAACTTATTTTGTCATTATATTTTTATATCACAAAATAAAATTCACAATATTTGCAAAGGAATGGTTTGCATCTGAAGTACCTGGTCTACTAGTGTTATCCCTGGCTGTTTCTGAAAAATGCGTGATCCCAACTACCGAACAGAGAATTGATATTTCGACATTATCCTCCCTATATTATCGATACTTCTAATATTGATCAATCAAGACACATGATCCAATAGATAAAAAATGAAATACATTTTACTTAACAATCAAAACATTTTCAGGATATTTTAATTATATTAGATGGGTACATTGATTTTTGTTCATATACAATGTAATACAAGTATTTTACAAAGTTAAGAGGTAAGCAATTAACTTTCCGCGAAGATAGTCCTACTGAGAAGCAGAATGATGAGCCCAAACTTTGATTACAATAATAGAGTTATTTCATACCAGTAAATAAGTTTTTATATCCATTCCAACCCATTTTAATGTGTGAGTATCACGATGATACTGGTACTTGTGCACCAACACTAATTAAGATAATATCTAAAACAAGAACAACCACAAATATCACACGACCGGGTGCGCTCCCGTTGGCCGTTCGAATTATCCAGCTGACCTTCTCGCCTGACTCTCTGACTATTATTCGAGGCGATGCTGGCTGCGTAATTTGGAAAGTGGCGTATGCTATTAGGTTTTGACGACCTGTTCGTTGAGGGCAAATGTCTCATTATTGCTCTCGTAAAGCCGGCGCTGTCAAAAGGTGCGATAAATGTCAAAACGATGCCATTAGAGAGAGAGTGGGGTTAGATTCCGACGGTGGGAGCGTCGTATTCATTTAGGGAATTGGTAAAATGAAGGATGGTCCCGCAGACCATTCTTTCTCTGCACCATTTGTCGCATTACATAGTGACTTCCGGAGCCTTATTAGCCAAGGAACGTGAATATTTAATGGTGAAACTGTGATAATGAATGACGCCGGTTGTTGTTGGAGAAAGTAATAAATTTTGTTTGAAATAAAACATGTCATATGACGCGAGAAACTATGAAAGTGCCATAGCTGTTGATCCTTTGTCCTGAGAACTAATAGGTTTGCAAAGCATGGCCGTGACAGCCGTAAAATACGCATGTGACGTATCGTGTTAAGGATGGCAAATCGGGAGAAAAAGAGAACACACGCATTCCTTTGAATGAAGACGGAAAAAGGGAACGGACAAGGCGAAGAGGTAATCGGGATAGAGGGAATGCAAAAGTTGAGAAGCAAGATACGGAGGGGGTGAAGCAAGAAGCGTCTAGAATGGAGGAAAGTGCGGCTAAGGTAGAGGGCGTAAGAGGAGGATGGAAAGAGGCACACGTGGAGGAGGAGCCGTTGAGTGAGTGAATGAATGAAGTGATATGAAGTGGAGAGGTGGGGCTGGCCGTGCCGAGCCAAGAGACGGGCGTCGATGCTAATGAGTGACGCGGCGAAGGCGTAGGCACGTGAGTCAGCCCCCAGAGCGCGTCCGGCGCCGGAGGCGGCGAAGGCTCATAAATCACCGGGACGAGCGCCCCTGACGGCCGGCGGCGCCAGGAGAACGGGCTGCCCCGGCCACCGGAACAGCGTGACACGCGGCGACGCGTCGCCCCCGGGGCAGCAGCAGCAGCAGCTTCTGTCCGTCTTTCGGCGCCCGGCCGGCCGCCGCGCCGGGGCTCCCCTTTGCCTCCGTCCACGCGGTCCGACCTCGCCCAGGGCGGTCTGGAAGGCGGCCAACGCCCTCGCCCGCCGCCTCGCCAGGCCCTGTTTCCTCAAGTTCATTCTCCCGCATCCATAAATCTTTCCTCTGTCATTACTCCCAGATATTCTCTATCAAATGCAGATAGCGCAAGACTGTCTCGTGGCACGCTGAATTCACTGTGCACCGTTGCCCCGTTCATCAAAGATTCCGCTCAGTTCGGCGATTGCGCCCCCTTTCGGGCCTTAAATCAATCCAATGGGCCAGACGTTACCCGTGCACTTAAATATTCATAAATATTTTGACAATATGCGTTCTCACATACGTACTTGTAGAGTTGAACAATAGATCTAACTCTACAAAAGAAACGAATAAATAAGGGATGATCCACCTACCTTTAATATATACCATTAAATAACAATCTCCAAAAACATTCACTAAAAACGAAAAGCAGTGATTTAGCCTGTGCGTTAAAACAAAACAAACAGTAAGTGCATATAATTGCCTTTGTGTCCGCAAGAACATATTTCCTGGAGTTTTCGGAAAGTTTAAAAGTTCATTCTTGTCATGAAAACTGTTTAAACGTATACCAGCCGAAAACGGAGCATGTTTGCCGAAGTGAAGCCCGCTCGTATGCACGAGGTCTCGTTGAGAACTTTGCGGCCCTTCCGCCGGGCATTTAGGGCTCTCAGGTGATGGGCCTTTCTCTCCGAAGGAGTTGGTTGCGCGTCGGCCCTCGCTACAGACGTGCAAATGCGAGTGTGTGCCAGTCGTATTCTTCTTGGTTGTACAATTCAGCACGATAGTGTTACAGCTCGAACGCATAACGCTTCGAGCACTAAATCCCACTTTAAGAGAATTTTTTTCCGAGGGCTTTTATCCAGCCCATTGCCGGTAACCATTTACGAGCTCTTTCGACCATACACATATATCAACACTAGCGGGCTCCTCTGATCCAGGGTCAGCAGAACGCGAGGCCCTTCGCGACAACACATTGATGAAAGACAAATGACAAACAACCATACCCAAGGCGGAGCTCGAACCCGCGACCGTTCGGATCGAAGCACCGAGTCAGTACACGCTCTTAGCCACCTCCGCCACGAACGGTTGTTCCTGAAGAGATTACGCGTTCAACATAATGAAAAGCCTTACAATATAGTTGGTATTTAAATGTTTCCCTGGTTTCACTGTTCATTTAATCACCCCTGAAATATCGACACTTACGTTTGAATAATAATATTAATAATAAAAATACGTACAAATATTCCAAGAGGCAACCGAGGCCTTTGAGGCGCAGGAATGTCTATGACAGTGCGGCTCGCCAAGTGGGGCGCCATGGCAACGGCGCCGCGTGGCTTCTCAATGCAGACTTTTTTCGAAGACATCAACTGTGTCTCTCTGCTTTCCCTGTCACCGCTTTAGGGACCCCATACGCTTTTTGAAAGCCACAGTGTTTTTTGCCCTCACAGGGAGTGGAAAGAGAGTATATCAGCCATGAGCAGCGGGCCCGACGGTTTTTTCAATGCAATTTTTTACCGATTTCTAAATTTTGTTACTAAAGGGGGTGGGATTTCGTTTGAAGTGGGCGTACGCGCTGGCATTGGGAAGCAAGCCTTTTGTAACGAGCAACCACAAACGCATCCCGCGAAATATGTTGGGGTCGTCTTCGTCGTCAAAGTGTAATATTTCTTTTTGTTCCAAATGTCTGTAGTTGTCTTAGAGTATATCGGTATATTGTTGCCGAAACTGATACAAATTACAAATATGTATATGTTATACCAATATGTTAATATGGCTATACCAATTACAAATTTTTAATCAAAAGGTATTGAATAAAATCTTTTCTGGAGTTCAGAATGCTGTTGTAATTAAATCTTACGTCTTACTTTAATTTTGTTGCATAGTAAATCTCTTTTAGGGCACACATACATCTCTCTAATCTTACTTCAGACATGTCCGACTAACTGTATTAAGTATGTTCCCTTCCTAAAACCTGGTATCTACTCCAAGTTTAACATCTTGCTTTTTCAGTTTGAATCAAACACAGGAATAAAAGGTGCAGTGTATCGAAACACCGGTATTTTTTATTCCAGTACCATAGAAACAGCATACCCGGTTTTGACATTTTACATATAGCAATGTCAATATATCAGTATTTTTAGGAAAACCGTTCTGACCCTAAAAGAGCATTCTCAACATTGATATTTTTTATACGGAATACAAAAAACGCTTCAGATTTACAAATGGACTCATTTCTGCGGAGGAGTGCAGTGTGTGAAATATTGCAATATAATATATTTGTACGCAAAGTAATAGTCATTTCACCAAATGCAATGTAATTTGATAACTTATCGGTTTTGTGAAGGTAAACCTGAACGTATTTACTGGTATTAACAGAAAGCGTCCTAATATTTCTAATCATGGAACCAAGCTCTCTGAATCTGAGCACATCGTGCAGATTGACGGGCATCATGAATGTCAGTAGGTTAAGTGCAAGAAATATTCACTTATTTTTATATAGATTATCTTTCGCATGCTTTATTAGTTTTCTGCTGTCGTTTTTTGCATTCGTTGTTTCTTCATTTGTTCAAGAGAGAACATTGGGAAACTTTGTTCCAAATCATTTACATAAGACCACAAACTTGAATTTGAAAGAAAGCGAGAGTGGCTCTGGGCACTTCACTCAAACTGTTTTAAAGTGCTAACTCATCGTGTATCAAAGTCTGTAACTGGAATTTACACAATGTTGCCTATGTGCTCGTTTGAGTTGGCATTTATTTGCACCGTTTACAAAGTGGACAACTTTTTACTAACCATCTTTTTAACGTGGCTTTTGATGAGTGCCTACACTCTCTTTCTTGCTAGAACACTTGCCTTAATCATCTCGTGTGAACGCCAGTATTCAAGGTTATTCACCAGTTCTGCCACATTTCATTTGCAGTTGAACAATATTGAGTTTTATAAAGTTTTGTAAAATTTTATCATTAAAGCAGCAGTTTATTTTTCAATTAAATAATCCTAATCTATAGAAAGTTAACATTTCTATTCATCAAATACTCACTAAGGAGAATGAATATTAAATGTATCCACAGTAATTACAAATAAGTAAACATCAGCGATAAAAATACAGATATACTGAATCGTAAATTTTATCGATTTAGAATGTAATCTCAAATACATCGATTTGAAACTGAAATTTACTGACTTCGTTTCATACGCATATTAATACTACATGTAGACAAGTCTGTTTTTAAGACCAACGCGCAAGTATCATAATGTCAGTGCGCCTTGCAGGAGAGATACTTCATGGTAAGGGCGACTCGAGAAAATATATAAGAGGGGGGCATTTTATAAAATTGAATAATTGCAATTTCCAAAATAATAGCAAGTGATAACATTAGTTTGATAATTACTATGTGTTGTTAATATTCACAAAATTCTAAACGCAATTAATAAAGACACATAATCAACGAAAATCAACAAATGTGCAAAGTTGGAAAATTTACCAGGAAATGTTTTAATTTTTCTTTCAAAATTGTTTGATTTTGACCTCGGTGCCAATTAATCGCTTCTAATTCTAAAAATGTTTAATATTTTATTAATAATAGTTTAAAAATAAATTTGCGGAATGTCTGTGTCTTTGAAGATAATTTTTGATGTCTTTAAATATAATTATTGTGACTGTTTTTTGTGAGAGTGCCATGGTCTCTTTTGAAAACACGCATGCTGAAGGTGGCTCCTCACGTTCGGCATTCGCCGAGCAGCGAACTACTGCTCGCCCAACCCCGAACAGCTGATGTGTTCGGCGAATATTTGCTTTCTTTGATGTGTCATAAAGTCAGACGCGCGATGGGTGAAGCGAGCACCGAATGTTCGTCACTCGGCAAATAACGGCAAATCATCCACACTACTCGGGATTCGGCGATCGGTGGCTCGCTACTCGCCGAATACCGAATGTGTGGAGCCGCCTTGATTTTGTGAGACAGCGGTGTGGTTCCGCCGGGCGCCCGGCAGAATGCGTGTCGGCCTCGCGAGCGGCGCCGGAGAAGAAAACGCGTCCCCTTCGCGCGACGGCCGCGCCAAGGACGCTCCTCTTAGCAGGAGGCAGATTCTTCAGCAAAATGACAACTGACTCGATTGTAGAGAAATCTCTTTTAGGGTTTGTCCCACTTCTAAGCAAGGCTGACAGTTAAAACACAGCGGGAATTTATCATTTGAGCGAGGAAGGAGAAGATGATTCTGACAAAAAATCTCATTTCTGAGTGTAGGTGAGGGGAAAGTGTTGAGGCCCTTTCCTGAGAAGGCGATCTCTGTGATGATTTGCTATTCCCTTCCACTGCACGACGGAGGGATGAACGGCGATACAGCATGGTATTGTAGTTTGGGTGATTGTTCTAATTGTGAACGTGGTGGTATGAGAGGTCTCTCAAACCACAATACGATTCCACGGCACTGGACTTTGCGGCCTTCACCTTTAGAATGTCGACGCCGCTCTGAGCCCTTGCGCCACCATGGTCGGCAAACGAGACGATGCTGCGTGATAATTAATTCCTTTATTGGCAGTGTAGTTCGTAATAGGGCTATTTAAGGTTAGATTATATCCTTTCGTTTACTTATCTCGAGCAAGAGCATAACAACACCTCTTCCTTTTCTCTTATTATTCATATTGCTTTATGAGAGAGGATAGAACGATACGAGAACTTCGGAAAAGTTCTATGGTTCTGTTGCAAGAAAATTTAGAATTCGTCTTACCTTAAGTCCAACTATCGCTTATAATATATAGTTATTTACCAATAGACAGATAGTTTTACATTACCGGGAATTTCAGGAAAATATACTTATGGGTTTAATGTTAAACCTTTATTTAATTGACACTTTGATATGAGTTTTTGTAAGCCTTTGCTATTACTGGTCTTAAGGCACATTGTATTGAATAATAGGAAGATGACATTCAATTCGTAAGATACAAAAAGTACGAAGAAAAATAGCAAAGATTGAATTCTCAACTACACAAGTCAGTGGCATCATCTGAATTGCATAACTGTTTTAATCTGAGCTGAGTGTTTTATTTCTCAACGAAAGACATTATATTACTCTATTACAGGATGGGTTATGATCTATGTTTATGAAATATTTACCAGTAATACTTAACTAGGTTTTTTGCACCTTAATACGAGTACAATACAAAAACGCAATTTTGAAAGGTATCATTTTTCTTGGGCACCGACGATAATGCATCGAAGCCCTTGTAACTTTATTTTACTCTTTTTTATTATAGCATGGGAATTTCCATTTCTGTAACTATGGTCATTACAACCAACGCGTATTATTTATAGATGCATTTTTTATGTTGAACATTCAATGTACATAAAAGGAGGTAATGGTAAAGTTCAATATACTCCGTTAATACTGTCTGTACTCTGGGAGAAACCAGTCATTATACGACGTGATTACACGCAATGTGATATCATTGTTGTAATTATTTTCGTTGAGATGAAAGGAAAAGAGAAGTGTATTTTTTGGCGCCTACGCATCAGGACTATGGCAATCTCCCTTGTGGAGGGTAGGCCAACTGCCTTGGGCTGGACCAACGTCCCAAGGGAGGGAGAAGACCTTGGCGTGCACCTCTGCGCCGCGCCGTGCTGTGCCGCCGGGGAATTTACCGTTCACTGGGACGCGAAGCGCGTGGCTGCATCGCGGGTCGACCTTCGACTCTCGAGGGGCGCGACGCGGAGCGCGGGAAGCGGCCCAAGGCGACGCAACGCGCCGACAGGCGCTCTCCGCCGACGCCCCGCGCCGCCGCGCCTCGCCTTCCCTCGCCTCGCCTCGCCCCGGCCCGCCCCGCACCGCACCGTCCCGCCGTCGACTTAACCGGCACAAAGGGCCTACGTCTCAAACCACAAACTCCACGCTGCCGTAAGCAGGTAGAACGAAGACGGAGGAGGCGGAGTGAGACGCGGGAGAAAGGAAAAGTGCCGCCGATCCGTTTTGTTCCCAAAATCCGCGTGGATCGGACTGAGATCGAATCCCGCTCCAGCGGAGTATAAGCAGAAGACGTGCTGCTGAGGGAAGAAACATTCGCTTCAAATGTGCTCCACGCGTATTTCTTCATTTTGTTGACGGCAGAAAAAGCAAATGCTGTTTTAAGAACACAGGTAGAGAACATTTAAGTTTTTAGAACATAGCACGTAGTCTACATCTTCTGAACTTTGACGTGTGTAGCCAGGATTTGCACTGTGACTGAGATATCCAATCAAAAAAGCTCGCTATCAAAAGAATTGAAATTCTGATTTTGATGCCATTTATTGTGGCCCGCAAAAGATCATTCGTCAAAAGAAAAGTCTCTTAAATCCGTGTGGCACGAAAACTTACGCACCTAGCCCACGCAGTCTTTCGGAATCAACACCCCTTAATGTAAATTTAGATTAAGTTTAGATATAAGGTTTTTTTCTAGTGAATTCAGAAATTCAATACCATTCTAATGCGTTTCACTGCGATATTAATGATATCCCGCCTGATATACGGCCTGATATATCATGAATGGTTCCGCCCCTCCCCCGTTTCAGAGCAGCCAAAGAAAACTGCCTTGATCAACAATGCTGGGAAGTCAAGTGTGGATCACTCGAGTAATGTAAATATGGCCCGCAACCATATTAAAGGTTGTAGATGTGGCCCTTGACGCCTTGCAAGTTGGGACACCCGTGGTCAAATGTGAAGCGAGCTAGTATGAGTAAACTCCTCGAGGTCACAAGCAAGTGCGAGTGTCCAGTGCAAGTGCGTAGTGTAAACGCTGCTCTGAGCTTCCATAGAGAGACTCGCCTGCGCTTGTATCGCCCTTTGCGGTCCGCGGAGCTGCCATTGTGAAGGAAAGTCAAAACCGGAAGGAAGGAGAACCTCTTGGAAGCCGCTGCACCCACAGCTCGGGAGTAAAAACCTTCTGCGGTTACATGGCTCTGTGGTTTACGTGCTTTACTGCTGGGAAACTCCCAAAGTCAGCTGGAAGGACAATTCTCACCGGGAGGTGCTGTTCACTAACGGCATGTCGTTCACCTCAAGGGTTAAAGTTCTGCTATGAAATGTAGACGGACAAGTGTGAAGTGATCGAAGTGTCGTAACCTTTCGTACAAAATAATTTCAGAACATTGCAGTGGTATTGAATCAGCCCCACATTCTTTTTGGAAAACTATTGAGAAAATAAGTTTTTGTCGTTCGTGTAGCATATAATGGGACACTTTCTGTGTAAATTTGTAAATTGAAATGAATTTTGCACATTAATTTAAAGAATGGATTGAAATTTATTATAAGTTCGGGAAACGGTCGGTTAGATGTTAGATTCTAGATGTATTGAGACGTATAAGAAACTTATCACAATTCTGTTAGACGAGTACAATTAGAGAAATACCTAAAGATGCTTGAGCATTATGTAGAGTTATTAAATATACACAATTGATAAAGAGTCGCACCTGGTCATCTGATCAAATTTAGCGAATAGCTATAATAAATTATGAGAATGGTCTCTTTGTATTCTGTCTTCGAATGGGAATTCTGAGGTACCCTGTCACAGTATGCTCGTGTGTTCAATGCCATCTAAAAAATTACTCTCTTGGTTTGAAATTTCGCAGAGAATCCGAGGCTTACTGACGTTCCCTCGCCCCCCACCGCCAGTAATGAAGTAGGAGGAAAGAGGCTGTATCAAGTATCCCATTTTCGTGATTCCGCCCAGGAAACGTTCTGTATTTCCTGCCGCGGGCCTCTCCTCGCTCTCGCTGGAGCCTCAAATACCCGCGGTCTCATTCATTCTCCCGTCGTTCCGCAAAAGGCCCCGCTTCCTCACGCGAAGAAGAAGCGCGGGACGTGAAAGCTGCTGCCCGGACGGCGGCGGGCGGGGCAGTGAGGGTGGCGGAGGGGATGGGGAATGGCGAGAGACGAAAGGCTTTGGAGGTAGCGCAGGCGTAGTAGCGGAGGAAGCGGAGTCGGAGGCGGTAGGCGAGGCAGGCGATGGCGGGGAGGGCTGTGGGTTGGCGCGGGCGAGGGGCGGGCCGCCCCCCCCGGGGAAATGGTCGGGGCGGTGAGAGGCGGGGCCGGCGGCGGAGACGGAGCGACGTGGAGGGCGGGGGTGGCGCTGGTAGCTTTAGAGCTGGAGGCGGAGGACGCCTTGACGTATGGGCAGATCTTCTAATGGGAGTGGTTTTGTGGGGGTGTCTCTTGTGAATGGAGCTCTAGAATTCTAGCGACGGTGACACAAGCGAGCATATTACAAAGGGTATAGTAAGACAAGCGAAATGGGGTTGAGAAAACTCGTAATGACTACATAAGGGTATTAATAGCTCTATGTAAAAGAAGTGTCGCCGCAAGTCTTACATAGTGTCTACGTTTTACTGGGTAAATGCGGTTGGAGGGTTGTGCGGTTGGATAAAGGTAGTTGGCATTGGTAGTTAATGGTGGCTGCAGGTAGTGGTTGAGTCGTTGACCAGATGGTAGTGAGTGGAGCAGCGAAAAAGCGACGACGGGGATTGGCTGGAGGCTTTGGCTTGATGTGATGTGTGAGGTAGGACTGCCTTACTGTTAGGGGTGAGAAAGCCGCAAAGGACGCACCACTTAAATTAACAGCAGATGGTCAAGGGGGGTGTGCTTTTGCGGGGAGACGTACAGTGACTGGAAGTACTAGCGAGACAGGAGGAAATAAATTATTGCTGGAGTGTTGCTTGTGATGATAAACAAGGAAGACAATTGTCGCAATAACAGAAAGTATTAAGTGGATAACTGGACACGAAAGGCACTTCAATTATTCCTACAATACTTCCTGCTTAGGAGTAAGTAATTAATGTGGAATTAAGGAAGATTATGGTGGAGATAAGGCTGATGGGATTAGCGTGAATACGTCGGTTCGTTGCGGAGGTATGGGAGAGAACGGCGGCATTGGCAATAGTGCGGGATTCGGGATGCGAATGGACGTAGAGATAGTGATAGTGAGTCGGACGATGGGCGAAGGCGAATCGCGAATTGTTGTTGCCCGCAGAGTGTGGAGCTTTCATTCGACGGCTCTGCAATGCTGCCCCTAGTACTTTCTGCGAGAAGCAGTAGTTCCCCTCTTGAGGGGGACTTCGAAAGCTGATTCGCTCTTTCACTCGTGGGAGGAAGAAAGGACGGCAGTAATGAAAGACGTTGGTATCGATTCTCCTGTACTCATAATTACCATCTTACTAAAAATCAAATTTAAAAGAAAATTCTCATTAGACGTTCTCATTCTCAGTATAAAACAAAAATTACGTACTGCCTTCCCCAGTTGTGAAGGTGACTCAGGATGACGGTAGGGATCAGTCGGTTCAAAAGGGGAACGGAAACTTCTGTCATCACACGCGCATCTCGTGCATGCACTATCCAGCAGTTTTTTCTTTTTCTTTCCTTCTTTTTCCTTTTGTCGACCTTTAGCGGAAATGATGGTGATATTGGACGATTTTGGCTGCGGCATGGCTGTTTTGTTGGCGGCGCAGGTGCAGGGGCCGCGCGGGAAAGATGACAGCGCGATCGGCCTCTGCGGGCGGCGGCGTCGGGGGCGAAGGGCGGAGGGGGCGTGGCCGGTGATTAATGGCGCCGGAGATTGAGCGGCGCCCGGGGCCAGGGTTGCCAGATGGCTTGAGAGCCTTTCCCCCGAATGTCCTACAACTCCCCAATAAGCACCTTTCACTAAAATGTCTGTAGTTTTTAATACCAACGTTCGAATACATTGAAAATTCTTATGAAAATGATGGAATCCTTCACTAAGAATTACATCAGCGATCGTAATAGCTAGATATATCTTCGTACTTTTTACCATACAGATCGAATTTAAGCCCTAAACATTGGGCAGTTATTGATCTATGTATGTTACAGTTCCTCTAAGTTTGTTTTTGAAGATGTGTGTGTACATTTTTTCTTATTATAAAATTATAATTTCATAATTACATTTCCGAATAAACATTTTGTAATTTTCACATTAGCGAAGAACTTAGATGACTTCACCCTTAGCGTTTGGTGGTCAAATAGTTCTTTGACCTGCTAGCTGCTTGTTTATATGTCCAGGAATTTCTTTACAAATACGTGTTAGAGAAAGATATTTTTCTCTGAACAATATTCTCCAGATAGTAGATATCGCTAGGTCTATTACTTATATGTCTTCGAAACCGGAAGCTACATACGAAAGAAGGCGAAATAATATTGCTGGGATAAATGAAGATATTGTGTTTGCGAATCCAAAGTGGTATGGCAGTTTGATATTATCAAGTTTGTGGTCATATTTTAGAATGATAAAATTGCACAAAATTATAAGAATATTGACATGTCCACGGATGTTACTCATTTTCGTATTATTTGAAATAACATTGTATAATTGTAAAACTTTCGAAAAAATATTTTTAAAACTATGTAAACAAAGGAGATTTGATGTTATTTATATTCTTAATTACACGGCATGATTTAGTTCTGTAGCATGGAGTTGTTAGTTCAGCGATTTATGAGCGGTACTACAGAATGAACCAAAAAGTCGGCTACTACTATTTTAACGTCCGCTGCTATGGCCACGGGCCATATGCGTTGTTTAACTGATTGGATTCTGTGAAGCCAAGCGAATGTTTAAGTATTGAGTTTATAAAAAGTTATTACAATTTTGTCGCTAAAATTAAAAAGTGTCATGCTTATGGTGCTCAATTTTAATAACAAATTACATTTTTTAAACTTAACGATTTAAAAAATTGACTTTTCCCCCATCACTTTATTTTCCCATTTGTTTCTTTAACCAACAAAAATACCACTTTTGGGGACTGTAGAACCAGCAATTTGGCAACCCTGCCTGGACCATCGGGGTGTCGCGGCGCGCTGGGACCGCGCTTCCGTGAATTTGCGCCGTTGCCTCTTTCCGCCCCAAGCAATGTGGCTGGAAGGCGTGTCCATGCGAGCGTTTTGAGTTTTCGCGCAGATCCCTACCGAAGCGAAACTTCTCCAGGGCGGATCCCCTGAGGAGCAGATCGTACCTACAGAAGCACTTCTTAGGAGTGGGAATCGAAAACAGTTGTTTTGATTCTCCAATTATTTACTTTTGGCCCCGGTGAAATTTTTTTTAAACAACTGCGCAAAATTGGCTTTTGAAATGAGATAAAATAAATAGATTATTTTTTAATGATCTTTTAATGTGGTTAAATTGGAAACACTACGTTCAGTAACAAAGGTCAATCCAACCAGTCTTTTTCTTCAGTTTTCTTTTTCTTTTATTTTTTATGTGATAATGGAAATGCGTTGCATACAATACGCAAAAATATAATAGTTGTTTTGTAGTTTACTCGTACAATAATTATATCGTTTCTGTAATAAATAAAAAACACTTGTGGATCTATAATACCACACATTCGCGCATTTTACTCACTTTTGCAATTTTCGAAAATTTAGAAAGTTCTACGAAAATAAGACCTTCCCCATCTTTTTAAGCGCCATTTGCTCCACCCATTGTATGATTTGATATGTGAGATACTTCATTCATAATGTCTTCTTTTTTTAATTTCGACTTTCATTAGTGGCGTTTTAATTCCACTAGTAGATGATGTCCTAAAGCTCCAGAATTGAATTTTTTAATAATCTCGGTATGCTTATTGCTCGCTAGCGATATGTAATTATTGTTTTAAAGATGTTGAATTATCTGCACCTAAATGTAATTCTTCATCCTTTAGATGCTGACTGCAACTTACTATATGATAGTTTATGGTCTATGAAAAGAATGGAAAATAGCACCATGGCGGAAATAAATATTTGTCATTGTTACACTATATAATAGAAAAAAAGTACACCAGTAAATGGAATTTTCAGTGGCTGGTCGCATATTCAGAAATTTCCAGGAAACCGTCGGTGAGGCACAGACTATACCGACCCGTACTGTTGTGAGAAAAAGGGGAAGTTTCCCTACCGTACTTGTCATGAGATGCAGAAGTACTTCTGACAGTTGTCCCGAAATTTCCACCGCGAAGTTCCGTTTCGGCTTTTCGCCGGTCGCGAGTTATAATCGGCAGCGCGTCCGAAGTCTGCGGGCGGCGCGGCGCGGCGCGGCGCGGGCGGAAGAATCGATTTCCTCTGGAAAGTTCTTCAAGCGCTCCCACACGGCGAGGGATCAAGGCTGGAAGCTTTATACAATTGTGATAGATTTCCTTTTAATCGCTTCTTCTTTGCCTGGGTTTCCAAACACAAGTTAGCTCTCGTACATTTCTGTCATTCGAACGACCGAAAACAAATTCGCGCTAGAAATTTCTGACTTCTGGTTTCATGTTTTTCGTAACAATGTTCCAATGTTTACCTCAAAGCTCGTTGCAATTTATAAAGGAACCACTTATTCAAGCGCATGGAGCACTCGATTTCATGTTTCATTGAGACACACAACTTACTTATTCAAAATAGAGGGAAGTCTACAAAACTGTGTTTTTATTGTAAGTACAGGATTTCCTAGAAATTTGTGAATAATGTATTCGCGTCCAGATTTATGATAGACAAAAGTCTCGTATTAATGCCGCTTTGTCCTCCTTGAATCTTTTAAAAGTATACTCCAGGCCAATTTATTGTTTGAAAAATCAAACTAACATCATAATCCCTTTTAAAAAAAAAAAAATAATAATAATAATAATAATAATAATAATATATCATCATCATCATCATCATCATAAGCCGGTCCCGTGGCGCAGTCGGTTGCGGCAGCCTTCGTCTGCACCAGGAGACTGCATGTTTGAGTCTTGTGTAGGCGTGGTCGTATTTGTGATTGTCCCTTCACCTTTCATCATCATCCTGTCACCTCATACTTCACACTTTAAGGCGTAACAACTTTGTCATACCTAAGTATACAGTTGAAAAGCTGATCCTAAAAGTAACACGCGAATCATGTAGCGTGGTCGGAAATTGCTGATACTCCAATAATAATAATAATAATAATAATAATAATAATAATAATAATGATGATGATGATGATGATGATGATGATGATGATGATAATAATAATAATTAATAATCACATTAAAATAGTACCTACAATATCGATTTGGGCGATAATAATAACGATTGATAAAACAATCAAATAATTTCTGTAGATCACTTTTCGTTATAATCAAATATTTCATTTGCCGTGTGGAAATTGCGAAGAAGACATTTCTGATTTATGGAGGGAGCGTGGGCGACGGGCAAGCGGGCTGGAAAGACTCGTGACGGGAAGACGACCTGATCGAAATCCTGGTGGAATCGATTAAATAGCCCTTGCAGGAAATCAAGTTTTTCCAATGGAAGGCACCCCGTGCGCCAGCCAATTCATTTTCCGCAAGTCATGCGCTGCACTTCCCCGTCGAAGCAAGAAATCGAGCTCGTTGCATCGGCGACCGCGCTCGAGTCTCGTCCTCGGGCGGACGTGCATGTCACCACTTGGCAACCAATGGCCTTGGAAAGGTGACCAATGTTAATGGAGAAAAATGCGAATAATTACTACTTTTATAACCTCCACCATATCTCCTTTTTATTCTACGGTTATATTATTTCTTGACAGCTGGGCAACGAGCTGCGGTGTTTCCGTGTTCTGCTCCTAGAAGTGTAATGGATGAAGGGCGTTGCCAATTGTTCCTTTGCGGGAGTGTATTGTCGTGTTGAGACATCACGGGCCGATAGATTTGGAAACCATGTAGCGTCCTTACTTGGAGGTAAAGGGTCTGAATCAGACACTTCACACACTTTACACTTAGGAAAGGGTAAAATACCTCCGAAGTATGCATTACAAGTTGCAGTACATCTAGACCAGAGTTCCTTTTCTGCGATTTACATCAGTACGTCCATTGTACCTAATTCCCTTGACGATTGTGATGTCATTCTGACTTGGGAACCGCCCAGTTGTTTCCGCATGTAGCCCTTGAGTTGACCACGAGAAGAGTGAGGCGGTATTCCACGCGCCTCGGGGTTGTCTCCGCTGTCACCGGGGAGAACCGTAAGCCGTGGCAATTTTTGCATCGTCAGGCCTCTTTCTCCTCCGCCGTCGCCGCGCGGCGGTAAACGCTCCAGCGTCCGTGCGTCCGCTGGCGGGGTGGGATTCGCGGCTGAAAAACGGGCCGACCCGACGCGCCGCGCCTCGCGCGGGGATAAAGGCGGCGCGGCGCGGCGCGGCGCAGCGCAGCGTGTCGCGTTTCATAAATCTTCCTTATCGAAGCCGGGTCGTGTCCGCGCGGTCTCCGGCGTGGACGAGCAGACGCCCCGCGGGGCCGACTGCTGTGCACCGCGAGCACCGGCGCCGTCGGGGCATGTGGTCGGACCGATGCCTTCAAGGGAAACTCAATGGAACGGTTACTTTCATTCCACTGTCGACGCAAACGTCTCTTCGAAAAGGTTACTATTGAATGAACACGATAAAGTAATGTACGTTTCAGTCAGGTTTGGCATACGTATGTTATGTCAGCATATTTTGTAATTGTGCTCAAAGAGCCCTCTTTCCGAAAAATCTTTTTCAGGTTCTGCACTGAAATATTATAGTACACTGTTATTATACCCGATGTGTATGAAAGTAAAGAAAAGAAATGAAATAACAGAGTAAAGCATATTTACCTGGAATTGGCTAGAATTTTCTGCATAAAATTAAATCCAGGTCCTGTCTAAATATGAGAGAAACTTTCTTCATGCGAAGCAAAGCGCTTCTAATCGTTGTCATTGGTATTCGTTACTAGCAGGAAACGTAAGAGAGAGCTAGAGTTCACGGCCCCTTCTATGCAGACATTGCTTGTTGTGGTATCGAAACAAAAATTTCGTTTTAGAATTCTTAAAGATATTTTCTTTTCTTTACGTTTTCATCTCAAATTGGCCTGTTCCTTATCCATGATTGACTTAAGGTCAATATTCCGTAGGAGATTACTGCCGGTTCGTAGTTTATAAACTTACGTATATAGACATGACAGCGCAATGTGAACCGCGGCCTATTAAGTAAACAACCCAATCTCAGCAGCTCAGGTGCAGGTCGACTACGGGGACTCTTCCCTAATAATCCCGAGCACCGCTCAAGATGCAATTTGAAATACTGGCAGGCGCACGGAGAAGAGTGATTATGTATAATGGGACCCACGAAGAAGTGTGTGTGTATGAATATCTCCTAATTGCTTTGAATTTTTTATCACCACCCCATTGACTGGTTCTATTAAGAATAGTGTATTTTGAGAATGTATTACATAATGAGTAGTGTCAGAAGATTGGCGAAATGATGTTTTCTCTCGGATCACCGGCGCAGAGTGGCTCTGGTGAGAGGCGGAGGGAACATGGCTCTGTGTGTGCTGCATCCAACATCGATGACGAGGCTTCGGCGAGCGTGAGCGGTGAAACCTAAGAGTAATGCGCGTATGGCACCGAGAGAAGCCCACTGACACGTTGAGCTACAAAGAATGAAACGTCTGATTGAGGCAGTAGCTGCAGCGCAAGCACATAAGGCTCTCAAGAGAGGGCTACTCGGAACGATTGCGAATTGTGAAAGTGAGTCCCATACATACCAATAATACATCCAATATAATAATACATAAGTATGTGTATATGCATATTATCGTCTTGATAAAGAAGAAATTTTAAATCTGAATGTCTTAAAGGTTAAATGTACAAATTGATCAATATTTACTGTTCCCTTTTAATTAAAAAATACAACATGACGACTACGACTTCAATACAACATGACGTTTCGGGTGCAAATATCAAAAGCTATTTTTTCCCGCTTTCCGTTTAAATACTTGTAGCTATTCAGTTACTAAGCAATGTAATGTTTAGTTGACTGATACTATTACTGATCTTTTAATCGAAAATGATTTCTATTTTCTAAAACTAAATGATTCGTGACATTTGGGAAAACTACCATCCATTCCTTCGCCACCCATTATTAGACAGTCTCTCTCATGCATTTTTCAAAATTTCGATTGAAATTCAAATTCTAGAATTTGCCTCTACAGTGTGTTATTATAATTTTTCAGTCGCAGTTGCAGTTCGTGTCTAATGGCCGATCCAATTCTCATTCAATTTCTTGGGCGCGCATCTTCGCCCCGGGTCCCGAGATGTTCTGTGGTTATGACCGAAGTAGTTTGCTGTTCGTGTGCATACCTGTACCCTGTTTCTCGTGCGATTCCATATCTCGTCAGAGCTAGGGGAAGGACGAACGTGCGTTCCTAAGGTTATTTTTCATGTTTCCATTATCGTCTATTTTATTGCTAATAAGCGAGAATGAATAAAGGGAATAATGAGTTGTTAAATGTACATATTTTTCCATTTACTTCTTTTTAAAGATCCCTAATTTTATTGTAAAAATAAACCACACTTCCGACATTGTTTTATTTACGTTGAGTTTTAATGTATACTAAACAAGATGGTTTGGGTTCGGTCTTAGTTCTTTAATTTTGTAGGTCATAAATGCAACCGCCTACGAACTGTACCATGAACTGTCACTCCTTGATGGACATTTACGAAAAAAGATTAGAAACGGGGTATACGGGAAGAAAAGAAACCTGTACGTTTTTATCTCGTATGTCCCACTTGGTAATTTTCTTGAGCTTTAAAAACTATTCGCCGCGTCTCATACCGTCTACCACTCGCAAGAAACAAAAGCAAACCCGCGCCTCGTATGCTGGCGACGCGCGCGCTGTGCCTAAACGCTTTCCTCTGCTGACCCGGATTAAGCGGAGCAAACCACGCGCGGGGGGAGCGGCGCGTGTCTCGCCCGGGGAGCAAGCGCCGCCCCCGCGCCGCCCCCGCGCCGCCCCCCACGCCGCCCCCCGCGCCGCCCGCGGGAAGTGCGCTGAGCACGGGCGCCACGGCGCCGAGACGAGGAGGGGGGGTAGCGTAGGCTCATTTATGATGCGCGCGCCATGCAGCCTGCAGATTCAGTTTCTTTCGTAGAAATGTTTAAAAAAAATATTTTTCTGCAATATGTCATTCATTTTTATTAAAAACGTTTTAAAAATAATTGTTTGGCTGTTCCGCCTCAAGGGCGACTGAGCCGCATGCTCGCTCTTCGTCGCTTCTCAATAAAGGACGGCGCATCGCTCGGACCCGGTGGATGGGAAGGACTGGATGGGGAAGGAAGGGTCGCGTGCGGTCCTTGACCCGTTGTTGAGGATATTTCCCCGCCATCCACCTGCAGTTGATCAAGGGATTGGACGTAAACGACCGTGTTCAGAGAATTCGACCTCTTGAAGTTTCATCCAGGCAAAGGTCTGCCTCGTTTGGCTACATAGGAGCTGTCGAAAATCCTAACACCGGCGTTGGGACGAAAAGTGTCTCCTGGCTTACAAAACTTCACTTTCAGTATCACCACTACAGTGTCGCTTCTAGTTAACTTCAAAAGTATGTTTAAGTAAATATTTAAATAAAATACTACTTGATAAATAAAACATTATTGATTTTCGACGCATTATTTACGTATTAAATAATAAATTACAGTTACATTCTACGAACATTTAGAAGACTACTGTCTTAAAATCGTGATTTTTGGCTTCGTTCGTATTACGGTTAGTGGTATGTTGGCTTGGCCATTATTCGAAAACTACTTGGGAACAAGAAAAATTAAGAATGTGAATTGTCCCGAACTTGCACACTGCCATGAACTAGAAGATAAGAAATAATTAATGGCGTTAATCTAAATGCCTTGAGGCGTTTGTTTGTCAAGATATTAAGTATGTTTTGGTTAACGTTCACTCAGTCGAAGGATGTATTAGAGAAAGATAAACCGAGGAAAAATTAGATTTCTCAATTGAATTTCCTACATTTATCAATTCCAGGAAGCTTGTGACTAGAACGTCAGAGAGACGATGTAGAGTTGATGCAAGGATCCACTGGCTGCGCACGCCGTATTTTCGAACTGATTCAACATCTTAAAAAACATTGATTGGTAAGGAACACTTTCCTCTATTCACATTTTAGCCTTATCTCGTCTCCACGAATGTTTATGAATTGTCTAGTGAGGTCATCATCCTTATTCTGTTCTATCAGCTATCAGAGAGACGAATCAAGTTTATTACGTAGGCACTTTGTAGGAAGAGATGAGCAGAACCCAGCTGTAGCTAAAAAACCGAAATGTTCAACTATTCTTGAATAAAAATGCGACCGAAATTAAAAAGATAATATAAAAACAGATATCAACAGCGCCAATCTCTACCGAACATTATTTACTCTTATTACATTCACAGTATTACCAGTATGATTATTACGCCGAGATCTGTTGGGTATGGTTTCAGGATCACGTCCACAACAAACAATATCCAAAATATGATGTTTAAGACAACCTTTTCAATGTGGCTTGTTGCGTTTTCGGAGGATATTTCCGACTTATTAATTTCCGCCACTTGAGAGTCCGAAGAGCGCGTCGGCCTCAGCCTCGGCCTTGCTCCTCTCGCGCCTTCGCCTCCCCATCCTCTACGCGGCCCCGCTTCTGGCCTTTGATGTGTTTGCCCAAATGTGTCCTCTCTCGATTTATTTTCTGTCTCCCACGACGCCTCTCCAATATATCCTGCGAAGGCTTCAGAATCCAATTTCCTTGAGGCAGCGAGGTTCCCTCTTGGAGATCTCCCGATGCTATATGAGGATTAGAGTGTCGAATCCATCTCTTAAATTAAAAAATAATGATTCGTTGAATTTTATTTTGTGTGTTTTGAGTGAAGGGATTTTTTCGTTTATTTAAGTACAGTTCGAGAATGAAGTGATTATGGGTCGATTTACGTATTTCTAACTAATTATCATAGTTGATAGGCTGAGTATCACCGATTTTAATTTCAAACTTCACAAAATGATTTTCGCACCGAGTTCATATATATACGAGAAAAGTCATTTATTATCCGCCACCTACGCAGATGTATTTACTCGAGTTTCTCATCGTTTTTTTCTTTTGCGAATCGTTACTTTCGTTGGTCATCGCACTCCTTTCTAAATGTTTGAACAATCGCTTGGAGTCGTTACCAGGAGCTTATTGAGCAACGTGTACTTGAGACGCAGGACAAGTGACCGTGGTGTCAGCCGGTGACGTGGCATTAGAATTCGCGGAATAACGCATTCTGTTTTTTGTTTGCATCTACTCTATTCTTTGGGAAGATGAAGCACAGCAAATAATTTGTTTATGCCGTAGTGAAGTTAGAGTTGTGATTGTAGTGTAATGCAATGTACATGTAACGTTGGATTTAACGGAGAGTATGAAATATAAACAAGAAGAGCCTGAGCGCGTTGAAGATTCCAGTGCAAAAGTGAAGGGACTTTCCCCTCCTGGACGTGTTCTGTGGCGAATGGCTGGGAGTCCGGTGTAATGCGCCAACAGGCAGTGAGGGGGCGGAGAAAGAGCACAGGGCAGCGGTAACGGTGGTGGAGGGGATGAGGAGATTGTGCTCTAGGGGTGATACGATATGGCAAAATGAGTTCCGGTGACCTAATTGGTGTGGCGGCGGCGTTATTAAGGTGTTGCTGTGGTGGTGCTGATGGTGGAAGTGACGACGTGGCGACGTGGATGGTGATGACGGGGCGACAAAGCAGTCGCAGGCACGGGCAGCTCCTACGGGAACCTGATGTCGCTCGCTGGCGGTTTCTTGCGACCTCCCCGAGCCTTGCCTCAACCTGTCTCAACGATCATCTCACTCATCGGCATCTTCTTGAATCAACCAGGCCTGTCATCTCATCCCTGCCCTCGTCGCAGTAACCGACACTACCATCACTACCACCATCCACCGTGATTGGTACCGTCACAGCCACTGAGACCGCAAGTGCAATCACATGACCACTGTAATCGGCGTAGCCGTTATGTCCGCCCCGTTCAACCACCCCGCAGAGCGCTCCCCAAGGAGCCGAGCGCAGCGGATGAGCACGCTCTCCAACTGCTCCATGGCAAATAAAGAGTAGATGATGTTAATGACTTCTTTCGACTGCTACTTCTCAAGTTACTGCTTACAAATATGAATACAGTCAGTTAAATCTTCATATTTATATCTACCTTTTTCTCCAGATATGTAAGTGAAAATAAATAGTGTCGTAATAATGAAATACCTACCTTCCTTTATAAAGGAAGGTATGAAAGAATGATATATTTTATTATTTCCCCGAGTTCAATTTTGATTTATACGAAAGGAGTAAGGGTATGTAAATTTATTGGACTACTTTTATCTTTTAAGCAGAGTTTTTCTTATATGCTTAAAACGTAATAAGAAATCAAAATACATTTAAATTATAGAATATGAATAGACACCTGCATCTATCTTTTAATCAATTATGTGTATGGCCATCTGTATCTTTTAATCAATTATGTGTATGGCCATCTGTATCTTTTTTTTAAATATACATGTCTAGTTTCTGCAACTATACTGCACATTTCAAATAATAACCCTCTCCCACGTCTATGCAAATACCGTATTTTCGTAAAATATGAACATTTTCTAGAGAGCTTGAGCACTCCGCCTTACTTAATTGTTTTCACCAAAAACAGCATATGCGAGTAAAATCCTGCCGTACCGTGTCTTTCGCACCTCGAATATTTTATATGCGACTTTCATTTCCCTAATAGATTTTTTGCAAATCTCCAGAAAGGCGTGAGGATGTATTGCAGAAGCAAATACATGTGCATCTGTGGAACTTTTTATTAAAATGGTAATTAAATAAAACGATACGATAATTAAATAAAATTCAACAATTATTTTTTACTTAGTTTGATACCTGATATGTTTCGACCTGCTTTTCTTTGGTTACGTTCTCACACTTTAGTTTAGCTACAGTTCTCATCTTTATATTGAAAGAGGATGGATCACATTTTTGTTAACCTTTTGTTATGAACACTGCAACTGGTAAATCCCGACAATTCTTTTCTGCTGGTGTACATACTTTTGTTCGAAATATATTAATGTGTTTTCAACGTATATATTTCGGTGAAATAGTCAATTTCAGTGACAAATTAAAATTTTTTGTCTGGAATGTGTATTTGAATCGCAATAAATATATTTATGTCAGGTTTAGTAACTTTATTATTAAAAGTTAATTTTAATTTATCTTTGATACTGCCACTGCAATGACAATCAATCGAAACTTGAATTTTTAATACACCGTGTTTTATGTGTGTGAACGCTCATTGTCAATTTTAATTTGCTTCTATTAACCTGGACAGAGAATATTAAGAGGCATTCCAAATAATTTGTTCATTTTTTTTAAATGAATGGTTGAAAATTAATCGCTTGTGTAATATTTACCAATTAGTTACAATTGTTTCTATGTAATGACTCTGAATATAAATATTGGTAGAATAATTATAATTTAATTATCAGTTACAAAACACTAATGTACTTTTTACGATATTAATAATGTCAATATAAAATACAGCGTGCTTAAAGTGACCGACATCCAACGTTGCATTTTGTATACACTGAACAAATGTCTTTTTCGAGATCATCTGGAACGGTAACGGGTGGCCTTTTGGTTTGCAATTTGTTAAACTGTTACGTGCCAAACTGGTCTTGGGAATATAGTCCGGAAGGTCTGTTTGTAGCACTGATGTCTCCCTTTTCTGCCGTCGTTTAATGTCAAATTCCACCCAAACCTGATTTCAAATACATTTTTTATTCTTCTACTAAGATTATAAGGACATAAGTAACAAGATAACTCATCAATTTTGAAAGTTATAATAACAGATGCAATCTGATTTCAGAAAGAAAGTGAATTTGAAGTGAGAACGAAACAGAGAACAAGAATTTTATCCTCATAATATAGTCTCCAAGTGGGAATGTGATACGCCTTTCTGTCAATATTTGGGGGTGAGCTACTTTTCCAAGGCTTTGTCATCGTGTAGGAAAGTGCTGCTCCAGTGTGAGTCGTTGCCTATAGCGGCGACGAAACGCGACCCCTGCGCTTGCCAGTGAAGACGCCCAGAATAGCCACGGCAGCAAGTGAATCGTATTCTGCTGCAGTGGCCATGCAGATCGCTGTTCTCGGAGCGATGACAGCGCTGCCCGGGGCCTTTCCGTCCGTTCAAGCAGCCATCGCGGCCGGGACGGGGAGAGAGGGGGCTGGGAGAGCAGGCTGGGTGGGAGTGGAGCGAGGAGGAGGGGAGGTGCGGGGTAGGGGCAGAACGGGGCTGGAGCGCGGACGATGGGAGAGAGGGGGCGTGGGCGCTGACGAGGCTTCGGCATCTGCAGCGTCGAACCTCGAGGAGGGCGCCCGGGGGACGGCGTTCCGCCGACGCAGCACCGGCCGTCCCTTGGGCGCCCGCCCCGCCCCGCCCCCTCCACCACGCCCCCTTGGCTCGGCTTGGCTTTCTCGAGCAGGGATCCCCGGATCTTTGAAACTGCCTTCATTGCGGACGGGTTGAGGTAACAAACACGCCCTGCGGGACTAACACCACCTGACGAGGAATTGAATGAGGACGGTCGGGAAGAGTTCATTGTGAATGATCTGGTTTGTACAGTTGGCCATTTGTTACAGTTACTCATGCCTTGTGCAGTAGTCGGTGACTGCACTGTTTGCGTAGGCATTTACGTCATATTCCGTACCCCCAAATGACGTGATTCGAAGATTTCGCTCTTTGCAGGTCCTGGAAATTCCCAGAATGAAGATTGGTTGGAGGGTTAGTGTAATGAATAAGGATTTGAAGAGAATTTAAGACGAGAGAAGCAGCTGCCTTCGTACTATGAAAAGGGAAGTTCAGTCCTCTCTCGCAGCCTGTTTCGCTCCCATTGAGTCCTCTGCGAATTCCACGACAAATCACGAATGTCAACGTTACTGCGAGCAATTTTCAAGATAATTTCGACGGCACATGATACTCGAAAAGATCGTGGTTTTCCTGTTAAATATGGAGCACAATACAGAGTTTCGTTGTGACGTAAGTTCGTTGTGAAATTTACTGAGCTTATTACCGAAAGAAGTGTCATGCGCATATCATGAATATGATGATGGATATCATGATGCCATGCACGTAGATCTCAAACCGAAAAATTGGCATAAACAGTGTTGTGAGATATTTTCAAAACTTTCAAATTAGTTTTGATGCAAATTGTATGAGAATCCCCTGAAGATTTCCGAAAATTATATAATATATGAATGTATATGTTCGTATTATGTTTTAATATACCCGGTGTTCCATTTATAATTGGTTTTTGGAATTTTTCGAAAAGTACGCGTGGGATAAAAAAATCGGTAATGAAAGTTATCGTATCGGCAGGGCGCAATGATACCAAAATCGAACCCCCTCCATAACAAATAAAAATACATATTTGTTTTTTAACATTTTTGTGTTTCGAGATAGATGGAGCTGCCGTAATCGTTTGATACCATGGGATATCTCCTTTATTGAACATGTATTTAACTTTGTTTTTGTTTGGAAGTGTAATTGTCCAGAAAAATTCGTTATTTGCTTATTTTGATTTTTTTTCAATTACAGTGCCATCTACCACGAAACGGAAAAATCGTTACATTCAAAAGTTCCGTATTTACCCGGAGAATTCGAATCGGAACTAAACAACGGGGGTTCCCATTTAACTTTTTTAATTATCCCCACCCCACACCCCGGGGGACGGGGTGGAAACGAGTTTGGTATCATTGGATGTGCCCCATCGATATGAACAACTTTCATTGCCCAATTTTCATGATCCGGTGCGTACTTTTCGAGATATTCTCTAAACCAATTTTAAATAGAACATCCTGTTTATAAATGTACGTATAATATGCATATGTATTAATTAAATATTTGTGAGTAACTTTGTGATTTTAAATATTTATGAGTGGTATTTGGTTTTGGTCTCGAAGTGAAAAATAGTTGGAATATTTGAGAAAAACAACCAATAATAAATATAAGAACTTTTTAATTAATAAAATAATTTTCGTGGAAATTTGATGATTTTGGTTTCGAAATTAACGTTTCTGGACTTTTTTATTACACTGTATTGTAAATGAAATATGACGTTTTTAAATTTTTTTAAATTTTTAAATTTCCATAATTCAAAAGAATTGTAAATGAAAATTAATAGACATTTGTGACAATTGGTAATTGATGTTTCCGAGAATTTCCGAAAGCAAATTCGTGTCCAGAATACGTTCTCTCATTTACTTACTGAGCACCATATAACACATCGGGAATCTAAATGATCAATTTTAGTTGCTTTAATAATATATACGAAAGGTTTAATTAACGAATAACAAATGCGAAACACTTCGATACATGTATTTGGATGAAAAATAAACGTGCTAGCTGAAGAGAGAAGTTTTATAAAACGTGAAATGTATTAATCGCAGTGAGATACACCAAAATCCTTACTGTCTCAGAATTTCCCATGTGTGATTGTGCATTTTATTTGATTTTTTTTCCGCATTTTTTTTCTCTCAATTTTTTTAAAATATTTAATATTTAACCTTGAATTGGTCTTTGGTTTATTAAACTGAAAATAGTTTTAGTAATATCAGCGCACTAATTGTGTGTGTGTGTGTGTGCGTGTGTGTGTGCGTGTGTGTGTGCGTGTGTGTGTGCGTGTGTGTGTGCGTGTGTGTGTGTGTGTGCGTGTGTGTGTGCGTGTGTGTGTGGCGTGTGTGTGTGTGTGTGTGTGTGTGTGTGTGCGTGTGTGTGAAGGGACTCGCTTCAACTTCGCGTTGAAAATTATCTTGACCTTTATATCTGGTTCATGTGTCGCACACTCTCAACTTTCAACAAAGGACTCACGAAGCCTCCTGAAACGAAACGTAACGGTAGAGTTCGCTTAAGCTAAAATGCTCCAAACTCACTTTTTCGGGAGCGCCGGCGGAGGGAGCAGAGAGCATGGAAAGAGAAACAGTGATAGCAATGGAGCGGCGCCTGCGGCCGGGGAACGTTAGGCAATTTGAAGTAAGGAAATGCTCTAAATTGCTTGAGAGAGGAAATTAAATTTTGTAAGTTGGGTTGTATGCTCTACCCATCATCTTTGAAATGTACTAATACAACTAAGACATTCATGTAAATTAACAAACTGTACCCGCCGATAAACAAGAAATCGCTTAGTCTGGAATGTGCTTTATCCAACCAACGACAATAGGTTCCTTTGCTACTTACGTCTGTCCAGTTTGGAACAATATATTCCAAACGCATCTGAAATAATTACGAAGTGTCCAAATCAATACTCGAGAAATACCGTACATGTCCCATGGTTTATTCAAAATAAACAAATTCACAAGGAGCTAAACATTCCACTCATTAACGAGTACATACAACAGATCAACAATACATTTTTCACCCTTGTTCCGTTTTGTAGATGCGCACAAATATTTAATCGAGGCAAAATGCTACCATTCCAAACCGCATTATCTTCCGCTACTCCAAAGACTCCCTGAAACAACCATCACTTAGAATCAGTACACTCTCTCTTCTACCAGTTCCGCTGCCGAAAACGTTAACTAAAAACCTTTTAAAAAATTCCTGAATTACTGCTCTGCACGCATTTTCACGAGGTAGCAGCGTGACCCTCCTCAAGTACAAGTAGAGAAAGGCCAGTATTGTGTATATAAAATGTGTAGTAAAACCCCTGATAGGCATATTTTGCCGAACCAGGAGTAAATGTTTTTTAAAAATTCTTATGGGCAACTTAAATTTAATAACCGAATATCCGAATATTATATATCTACATCTACCCAGGAGATCAGTTTCCGACCTAATACTTGTGAAGATTACATTGTCACATCGTCAAATGATTGCAAATATCGAAGCCCCTTTGACTGGAATATATTTTTAGCGGCCGCGCTTTAACAAGAGTTGGGCGTAAGATTTATATTGAAATGAATATTTCGTAGACATGGTGAATTGGACTTTATCTGGAGGTGAATATGCCATGAAAAAAGCAAGGGAAACTGTAGAACCTCCAGAGAGTGATATGGATTTGGTCCTTAAAACGCAGACGTGATAATGTATCGCTCCGGCGGACTGTCTCAGCTGTGACTGTGACCGAGAGATCCTAGGATTTGACTCCTGATTGTGACGAATTTTCGATAGTTGTCTGTTAACTAGTTCGAATTTAGTCTGTTCAGAAGAGAATTCCAGCGGTCGGCTGCTCAGATCGCTAGTTTTCTGTGATTTCGTCGACGGAAACCACATGAATGTCGGAAAACCAGGGCAATATGTTAACAAACGGGCAAAGGACCTCACGCGATCTTTCCTTCTTCTTCTTCTTCTTCCTTCTCTTCTCCACATCCTTACCCCTCTTACCCTTGCATGGACTACACTGCCGCAGACATTCGGAGACTAGTTGGAAGGTTAGAGCTCTGACACGGGCGATATCTCTCTGGTGGGAGATACCTGGATGAGAAATCCTCTGGAAGCCTGTATGTATTGTGCAATTAAATTTGTCGCTCCCCAAGACCCGGAGCTGCAGTGAGAAGAGGGTCACTGACTACCAAATCGGGAGCGTCATTACGATTTAAACTTTTGGTATTGAAGTTGCCGGTTGAATGACAGTGTCCCCTCTCTTTCCAGCTCCTGCTCTTGGGGAGTCTCTATATTTATATTGGTCGGCAACGGATGTCTCTATTCAGCGGGGTAAGAACTTCGCCACCTCTAGCGAAAGAACTCGCTCTACGAACGGACTAAAGGGCATAGTCATTGACGCGCCCAGAAAATTCAATTGATGAATTGCTCCGGCGCGGCTGAGCTCCGGGCCTCGCACTAGTAGCGGCAGCGACAATGGTGTGATGGGGTGTGTTCGCGTGGCCGTGCGCTATGTCTTCGGTAAACTGTACGTGGCATAGAAGCTGATGGCCTTTTTCTTTTTTCTTTCTTTTTCTTTCTTTCTTCTTCTTCCTCTTCTTATTCTTCTTTTTCTTCTTCTTGTTCTTCACTTTAGACGTTCCGTTCCATACTAATGTAGGCTACTGGCTACCAAAGTGGCAAGCGGACTCTTTTGATGCTCATTCTGCAGAGTTACTTTCTCCTTCTTTTACCCAAATGCTCTCCGTGTTCCTTTCCCCGCCGTTCCTTCACAAGAAATCCGTGCGTGCGGATTCGCTTCTGTTTGGTCCGCGAATGGCGACCTGGGGACGGACAGGCGCGGGCACAACGGTGATGAAGCAGCGTCGGCGGACAGGCAATGTCAGGTGGTCGGGCGGCGGCCGCCCAAGGCCACCGCCCCCTCCGCCGCGCCGGCCTGCGCGCGGGTGACGTCAGCGTCCGGAGCGGCGCTGTCTGTCTGCCTGCCTGCCTGCTCTTCCGGCCGCGTCGCTACCTGTTTTCTGCTCCTCGCGCCGGAACGATTTTTAGTGTTTTTTTTTTACCAGCCGGCCCCACCACGATTCTGTTTTCCAGCTTTTTTCACCCTCCTCGGCTGTGTTGTTCCTGCTTGTTCGGAGGCAACGCTTTTCCGCGCGAGCTGCTGCAAGTGACACGCGGGGTTCCCGGCGAACTTGCCTGCGCAGCTGCGCAAAGGCGCGTGAGGCATGAATGCCCAGTCGGATAATTCTCCTTCATCGAACGCTACAACCTGCTGTGAAGTGGCACCTCATTCGAGAAGATTCCTACACTCTCTTACCTTATGTTTTCTGCGTTGTGGTATTCTACTTCATGGCGCCTGACCCGGCAGGTTCTGCGGTTTAGGTAATATACAATTTTACCAGGTTCTTAAGTGTGTGTAGTTACGAAATCAGAAGTTAAGCTTCGCGGATCAGGGTATTACAGAATGGAGCCCTGGTCGTGGCGGATTTGCGAGTAACTCAATTTTAGGGGGTGCATGTTTCGATAGGTGTTTCCCGTAATTCCTCAAGACCGTTCCAGGTGAATGCTGGAGCACTATTTTAAAAAATGGAACACAGGCTGCGAACGATTCTTTCCCCTTCATTTCAACTTGGCCTATTTCCTGTGGCATCTAATAGCTGACCGTAAAGGCTCTATTTGTGCTGTATTGTCACCAAAAGGAATTATTTTCAATTATTCCCCTGATGCAATTAACACACTGTTTTATCCGTTGTGCACCAGTCAATGTGGTCTACTTAGAAGAAATCGATTCTTCTTACTGTTTTTTCTTACGTCCTCATCTCGACTGGCCACTGCTTACGTGCTATGGATCAGTTACATGAAGCGGCGTGCATTGATAATACGACGTTTGTTAAATCTAATATTTGGCGCAGTCGAAAATTCTGTTTGTCGTTGTTTCATTCGTGGAATTGTCTTTATAATTGCCACTCATGAATTGTCAATTTTTCTTTCGTCTCTACTTGGCTCTAGAATTTGTTTGTGGTATTACCTATGATAATTAATTTTATTATTTTATAATTTAATCAACTTTCTTATACAGCTAATGTTATTTTGTTAAAATTTGAATATAAGTTTTCATTGCTTAAAAATAAGTTTTAAAATTATATTGTTGAAGATTACGAATGTCTTTTATTCGATCTTCTAGTAAATATTGAACTGGATCTTCTTTCATTTGTGTTGTTTGTGCTTCCTTCGTGCTTGTGTTACGTCACCTTACCTATGAATTTTGAAGCATCGGCCTCGAGGTGTCCCAACACTGATATATGCCACAGTGGCCGAGATAAAAGTCCATGAGAGCGCGTCTGACAACGTGCTTTAGATTCCGGATGATGAGGAGGGCAGAGTGCGTGGTGGAGGCACTGCAGCAAATGTCAAGGCGGATGTCGCCCACGGAAGTCCACTCGTTTTATTGAACTACGTCGCTCAGTCGAGAGCGATGCGACGTTGAGGTCGGCAGAGAACGTGTGGCACGCAAACCTGCCTTGAGAAGATCACTTGCTACACGTCGATCGGGCGATTTCTATTTTTATGTTAAGTATTGAAGCATATTTTTTCTTACATATTTATAAAAAATAAGTACGTATTTTTCCTTTAAATTACTCTAAATTCCGTTCCTTAGTTGGTACCGTAGTTGCAGTTCTTGTGCCTAACGTCTGGGCTCATGGATAAGAGTTCATTGACCCATCCCGACTTGGGCTGTGTTGCTGGAAATTTTTCTGACACCACAAGGCCTTTCAGCGTTCCTACCTAATTATGTCGCTCATATACGCCTCTACAGAACGGCACAACCGCAGTCTCACAGACAGTTGTATTTCTAATTACTGTAGTTGCGACTGAGTTTTTATCTGAATAATTTTTTCACGTCGTATATATTCGAATAACGAAATTTCTGGTGGCGAGTGCGGCTCACTCCGACATTCGTGTTCTCCGTAGATAAAGAGAGTCAATGTTTATTGCATATTAAGAATAATTGGAACAAAAATTACGCATGTTAAAGGTAATGTAAACGAAATCGTGACGTTGAAATCATACGTTGGAAGGGGGAGTATTAGTTGCTCAATGCTAACCGAAGGAAGAGCTATGAAGGGAAGGCCCACTCCGGGTATGCAAAGACGGAATGAATGGTGGCGTTAATTGCGCTCCGCTTGTACATCGTACAGGGTAATTGCCCGGAGATGATCTGCCTTTGGCTGCGAAGTTCTGATGTGAATGCTTACATAACAGGTAAAATGTTTTGAGGAATAGGGTAGGTAAAATTTTTCCTTCAATTTTGTGGGTTGGTAGCATAGCATCCATTTCATTAAAATGATGTTAAGTCAGAAACATGTCTCGTTGAATACATTCAGAAATCAAATTCTAGGAATTAATGTATCAAATCCCAACAAACTGCAACTGAGTAGGAATTCGCCCAACTCAGGATTGAAGAGGCGGAAACGCTGCTCCCGTCTTTGGCTCCCCTCGTGAATGGGTATCGCAATCGGCAAGCACCGATATATCGAAACATTCTAACACTCATTACTGCATGATGGATGGAGAAGTGTATATCCACGATATAATTAAGAGGAATTTCAATATATCTCATTGACATTATTAAACTTATTAAATATGAACATATTAAATATGAGCCACGAAATCCAACGACTTAAGTAATAGGTTAGGAATATTCTGTTGTAATACGTACGAGTGGCAGTTACCCTCAAAGATGCCAGTGTTTTTTGTTGATATAAAAAAACTGGTACATTTTATTAACACGTTAATTGATCCTCCAGCTTACAGTTGTAGTTTTCAGCGCCTTGCTCACGTTATCCGAGAACTATTTACAGGCAGGTAATTTTAAATGGAATCAGAGAGTGGGTTAAAATAAATGCCGATAATGATGGGACTATGTCTCCGTCTAGTGCTTCTTCTTCTTCTTATTATTATTATTATTATTATTATTATTATTATTATTATTATTATTATTTTATGACTTCGCCATTCTTCTCTTTTTCTTCCCGTTAATCTGCAATCGCAAGTGCATGTAATATATTAACTACTAGTAGTTTTACTATCCAATATTACTAAGACTGTGACCGCCTCTACTGCGCGCATGACAACCACGCGTGCATCAAGTGATCAGGAATGAGAGAGAGTAAAGCAATTTTCATATTAATCCCTGAATAAGCCGTTCCTGTCAGAAACACTTTTCGCTTCTTGTGTTTCTTAATATTTCAGTAGGGCGAATCACTGACGTGATTATTTTCAGGACAATGTGTAGTACGTCGTACGTAAGTTGTTGTCTCGCACGAACATGAAATTGTGATGACCTCCCGTTCAATGCAGATTACATTTAGGCGCAGTGAGTTTGGTGGCAACGGGCGCGCGAGGGCCCTTCGCAAACACAAACACGAACGTTTAAAAGGGACACTGTGGCACATTTAACAATGACTGTCTGTATACAATGTCAAGACGACCATTCATCGATGTAACCGTAAAACCGCATCCACGCAATAAATATTCGGCACAGAAAATATTCGAATGACAGGAAAAGGTTGTGATCTTGTTAGGAGGACAATTATTTCTTAAACAAAGATTGCGGTGAAAGGTTCTCTGGAGCTTTTGAAAAGCGATGATGATGATGATGATGATGATGATGAACGCTTTCTTACATACTGCATTGGCATCTGACGAAAATGATGAGGCATTTTTTTTATGTTCGTGAGGTAAATTATACTGTGTTGATTTTAAGTAACGATAATGTAAACAATAAAGTTTGGGGTTTTGGATCTTTCATGGTTACCATTTATGTGTATGTTCACGTTTACATTTTCGCCCGGCGCGCCGCGCCACGCAGTTGTGAACGGTTCCATGGAATAACTGGCACCGAGCTGTTGCGATGGCGTCAGCGTCATTGGCAGCGCGAGTGGCCACGGGGGCCGCGAGGACGCCCGCGCCGGTTGACTCGCACGAGCCCGTGCATTGTCGTTCCTCAGGGCAACGCCGGCGGCGGTGGGGGAAGTGACAGGAGACGCGAGGGCGGCGGTATTAGGTTGATGTGAATGGGGAGGATGGCGATAGGGTGGGTGATGCTTGAAGCAGCGGGGCTGGAGGGGGAGAACGGAGCGCTGTGGTGCCGGAAATAGGGGCGGAGCGGGACGGAAGAGGCGCGAGAGAGAGGGAAGGCGCGCGCGGGATCGATGCTAGCTGTGGCCGCGGGCGCACGCCTTCTGTTCCGACGGCCGCCCGCGCACCCCACCCCCACTGCCATCGCCTCAGGCGCAGCGGCCTTTGCGTCTCTGTGCGAGACGAAACATCGCGTTTCTGTTCAGGACGTGTGCGCGCGACCTTCTTGCAGGGGATTTGAGGTTCTATTTAACAATAGATTTTACAATAATTTCTTAAGTAGCTATAATGACAACGATCAATGAAAGTATGAAGGAATAAAATAGGTAAAGTAACTCGGAAAATCGTTGAAGATTATTAGCAGAATTAGTGGCTTAGTTTGTGTGTAGTAGAATCACGTGCATAAAAAAGTTGAAGGGACAGAGATATCCACGTAACTCGCAATTTTGTTTTTTCGTGTTCAGCATATCTCGCTTGTGACTGGGCAACCCTATTTCCATTTGGTATGATGCGTTATCCATTGTCGTCAGATGACGGAGGAACACCTGGACGATTTTCTTGCCTTTACGTTGGTTGTATGTGATCGTGTGGTAGATGACCTGTATCTCATGATTGAATTTCTATAGTTTAAGATTCTACATTCTGCTGACACCTTAAATTGTTTAGACATCGCCATCTTCAAAATTAGAGGTCGAAAACTTATCATCTGGGGCTTAGATATCGTTGTGTAGTTAGTGGAGGGTATTGTTTTTCGACGGTATTGAAAGTTACATTTACTGAGTTAATTATGGGTGAAGCTTTGATCGCAATCTTCAAATGGTTGTAAGGGAAATAAAAATAATGTAGGTTCTGCTAGTGCCTGAAGGTCGTTCCCCTTTTGGGCACAACACACGAGGCAGTTTATCGCTTTATTCTCGGGGGAAATTTTGGGAGGAGCTATTGATTTTGTGTTGACCACATGCATATTTGAGTTATGTATACCGTCCATCTTCGCGTTCTCGTCGGAGAAACTTTCGCCGACGAGGTATTTCCGTGCGAGTCTAACAGCTTGGTGGGAGTTTCAGCGAAGAAACATTTAAATGGTAGAGACTTTTATCATAAGAAATGTATAAGTTCCTATGCGAAAACGGATCTGATTCACTTACCCAAAAGCCATACCCGATTTGCCAATTTGTTACCATTAAACATAGAATGGATTTCCGACCGTCAAGGCTGTAGCCGGACTACTGAAGGGAGAATCTTGCATAGAAAAGATACTTTCATCGTGCGATTGTGGCTCGCCTGACACTTCATATCATCTTTGAAGCATATTTGACCTCCCATGTTATTGGCCATCCCGGTCCAAGCAGGTGGCATGACGAGACACCGGGCAGATTTGAAGTGAGTGGGTATTTGGATATTCACGACAGTACAGCGATTGACTGATAGGTAGCGGAAGGGCTCACTGAAAACAGTGGGAGGCGAAAAGTGGTCTTTAATAAACGAATTATGAAACTGATTTGCAAACGGTCCACCATTATAATTGGTCTAGAAGTGCAGAATAAATCTAATGAACATCCCGTTAGATGTATAATCTATACGACAAAAGATGGACTTTCTCTCAGGTACCTCACTGGTTGAATTATCATTTATTTTTTCTATTGTTTCTATTGTTCAGAGTTTTCAACTTTCTTAATTAACATATGATAATTTCAATATTTACGAAACGTGTGTCAATTTTCTTCGCAAAAACCGTGTCTGTATCCTGACCTTATATCTTCGTTTCTAACGATATTCACGTACCCAATGGTATCGACGCACATACACTAAAATCTTAAGTCGGAATCGATCAGGTCACCAAAAACCTTCCAGTTTAGGGAGATTTCCTTTTTAAGCAAGGTTGTCCATTTTTTGGAACATGTGATATTCACGTTTCTACCCTGAAAGAAGTAAATTTCATGATTTTTTTTAAATTATCAAAATACATTAAAATATAACGCATTTATGGAAGAAATCACCAATAAATGAATAATAAATACTTCATTGACAGCTTCTGAGTTGAAAAATGCACACACGTTACTGCCTGTATTCGACCTGATTGCTGACACTTTCAACGCACAATGCGGCTCAGGAATTCCGTTATATAAAGATTTTTGTCCTTCAGGACATGAAAAACCGTTTCGCTTCCCCGTTGGAGCGGTTCCATTTTATACTGTGTAAAATGCAATTTAATTTCACGGACAGGATAGATTTTCCGGTTAAGGCAGGTTTCCGTCTTATACAGGTTCCAGTTTCGACAGATTTTACTACACTAGATACGATGAAGCGAATCGGAAACATCATTTCACCTTTGCGGCTGGCGCTGCGCCGCCTCTGGGTTGGGGCCTGAACGCCCCGCTTCGGAGCGCTGCGGGGCGCGCGCTCTCTGGAGAATTCCGCGCCGCCCACGAACGGCCGCTTGGCGCGCGCCCATCGCCCGCGCCGAACGATGCAGCGGCACGCTGCCCTTCCGCAGGCACTCGCACGAGATGCTAACTGATTGCACATGCATGAAGAGGAAACGAAAGTGCACCTTCATTGACTTGTCGTAAATTGGTAGAACAAGAGACGGAGTTAAGAGAAGTAAGCAACGAAGCTCGGCACAATACCAAATCAGTTCTCAACCTTTCTTTTAAACCCTTTAATGGGACTTTTTTATAATCATTATGAGCAGGGGTCAGGGCACTCAGTAAACCCATTTACCAGAATAAGGGTGTTAATCGAAAGTTTATGAAAAATGATTAATTCCGCCACGACGCGTCCGCCAGTGTCGTGGCGGTTAGACAAAGTTTTCAAAGAAACGCTCTAAGATATTAAACAGAATAATTTTCACTTACGGTGGGACGTAATTCGGTACGTCATTTAACGTGACGCCGAAGCCCAACGATGCAACATAACAATAAGTGTTTAGTTATTCATGTGTTTTTGAGTTTTTTGGTGGTAATACGATATTACTTGTTGCGGACGAACATTATTGTTATTTCTCCATTTTCTTGTTCACATGGAAAAATATATGTAATAACGATGCTTCTAATCAGTGAACCGAAAAGCAACAAAAAGATGAATACACTCACAACTGAAAGTGGAAGTTCCTTTTGTGTTCCTACTTACGCATTCAAATTAGCGCCGTGGAGGAGTTGGCAAATGATATTCTTTTCTCGTGTTTGTGCGCGAGTTGCAAAAGGAAATTGGAGATATTCGGGAGAACGCGCGCGGATAACGAGGTAATTATCTTGTCATCGAAGAGCGAAAGAAAAGGCATTGAGCGCACCCGCGTCTTTCACTCTCGCTCGCAGGAGGGCAGCCGCGTGTTGTTCCCCAGCCGGCGTTATTAGGGGCGGAAAGTAGCTCTTTAGTGCAACTGAATTGCCGAATTCTTTGCGGACTCCGTTGCAGATCGTAGACTTCGATTGAAAAGTCCGAGTTTTTTAACAAGTCTATTCGGTCTTTTAAATTTAATTACTCCTCAGAGATTTATAATAACCATTAGTTGTTTGCATGTCAGAAATTATAAACTTTAAAATAGAGGTGATTGATTCTTCATTCTTTCGGTCTAAACAATTTCTGAGCAATTAAGACTAATTTGAAGTTTCTGGGCACGTCAGCTGTTATGGTCATTTTCCGCTCCAGGTAGTATGCGCCAGTGGGGCGTTACCCCAGCCGGGACAAGCTCTAATCTCCCGACTGGGTCTTCCGACATGTGTGGTAGTGTAGTGTATGTAAGCGAGTTTGAAGGGGAGATCACTGAATAAGGAAGATCGCGTTAGGTCCGTTGCCCGATCGGTATGTACTGCTTCCGCATTCGCCTGCTATTGGTCGGAGAAATCTCGAACTACCAAGCAGAGCAGCCGGTCGCTAGAATTCTCCTTTAGTCTTCTACAAAGGTACGTTGCTAGAGTCGAAAGTCCGCCACCGTCGAGACTCGAAATCCAGGTCTTCCCGGCCAGAGTCGCTGCAGTCGGCGGCAAAGCAGGCTCTGAGCTTAACTCAGGAAGTCTACGTAGTGATGAATTAATGAATGTGAATGGCAATTTGAGAGAGGTGGTGGTTGGCTTCCCGCACCTCTCTTCCAGTTTGAAATGATCCATAGCGTTCGCGGGATGCGAATATTCGTTCTTCCTTTATTCGCCTAGAGATTACCGTGGCAGTATGCGGTACGCTTCGATCCAGACTCCCTCGTTTTTGAAGTTGCGATTTGCAGCCTGATTATTTCATGGCGAAAGTGCTATTACAAAGGCTTCCCACGATTCTTTGTGGGAGGTCTTTCCACGTTTTGCATCTAACTTAGTCTTTCATAGTTTAGTATTAGCATCAAGCGTTAATAATATACATGCATTATCGTTATCGATATTCGTCTACGCAGTGTGATGTGAAGGATTCGGTACATCAGCATTTTTCTAGTTTTCAGTCACATTGTCGAGTCATATTCTCACAAACAACGGCCATCATTATTTCAGGAATTTCATGGGAGGTCTGGGTTCGATTAAAATTTGCTGAAACAGTGAAACTTTAGACGTTTCGATATTTATGAAAATACGATATTTCGATATTTCGATATTTATGAAAACTACTCTTACACTAATTATTGTCAGATTATTGCAGTGGTTTCTGTGCCAACCACTCAGGTACAAACCGCGCTACACAAAAGCATGTCCTAGTTTTATTTGATATTATTCTTGACAGAGAGGCTGCCTGAGTGCAATCGAGCTGCCTTCTCGAAACTCTCCTGTAGAACGAGGGGCTTCTTTCAAGTGCCTGTTTGCTTCTTAAAAGAAATTTCGCTTCACAGCGCGACCAGTTTTCTTTTGGTGATCGATCGACTCCGTAATTGGACGGGGCGAGGGAAGAGGAGTTCTGCGAGATGTTGGAGCGCGATGCTGTGGAGGGTTTTGAAAGATTCAGCTGCATTTCTTCCATTTATTCTTTTACAAGAGTTTGGCGTTTCTGACAGCGGTTTATTCATGTTAAATAGAATTTCAAGAGAAGGAATTTTTGTGAAGGGAATTTGCCATTTCAGACAGGTAAATATCTGGAGGCATATCGGAGGAATTAGAGAATGGATTTCTACCTTCAGAAACATCGTTTTCTTCAGTTCAACAAGTGATAACACTATGACACTCCGAGTAAAATATGAAAGAACAAAATAGCTTCAATGAATCATTCCACGCGGAAAACTGTTGAGAGAATGTTAGGTTGTAGTTAATATTGTCATATAAGGGTCAAAGTTTGGGAGAATCTTTAAATTCAATGAAAAGAAACATGAATCAAAATTAATTAGTAGCCTTGAAGATACGTCTTGACATTAATAGACGTAAGTAAAAAAATGAAGAAATAAAGCGTAGATAATAAGTAAATGTGAACGATATTGAACCAGTGAAAGTAAAATATTGAAGTCCTATGAGCACATACACAAAGTGGGTGACGATTGATAGCCTACAAAGCTCTTAACATAGCATCCGTCTCCACACAAAAGACAAAATAAAAAGAGCAAGCTACAATGGAAATAAATCGAGGAGATGGTGATGGCCAGAAAACTGAATTGCAGAAAACTGTAATGGCTGTTGGCATGGAAACTGGATTGTGAGAGACGTCTAATGGTGCAAAATATTCCCAATACTATTAATATTACTTGAGTTTGAAGTTTCTGTTCTTATTATTTTACAACAGTATATACTATACTCTTTGATTGGTCGAAGATTTTGAATTCACTATTTAATATAGAGTGTCTTGAGAAGGCAACTTACAGATGTACAAGGTTAATTACGTCTATTGATTACTTTTCCTATGATAAATGCATTGGCAATTTGCACCTTGTTAACACATTTGATTTGTTTGTAGTTCTTGAACATTAGATAAATACTGATGGGATAGCTCGATTATTTATTTAAATAATACGAATATAAACCTAGAACTGAAGCTAAGGTGGTATAGTTCCGAAACTAGTACGTCTTTAGGCGCCCTACTTTCCATGCAGTCTTACGCAGTTCATCATCTGTTGGCTGTCGCGTAACTTCCTCGCCGCACGTAGTACGAGTAAGTGAGCGGTGATTGGTGAAGTGGACGCGGCGTATGCGCGGCGTGCAAGGGGGCGATGGAGGGGGGCGTGATCGGCTCGGCGAAGAGGCTGCCGTGCAACGGGACTGTTTGCGCATCTAACGAGATCTAACGCTCTGCCCTTTCCTTGCCGTGCAGCAAACAGTGCGGTTCGGCTGCCTCGGAATGGGTCGGTGAACTTCTTCGACAGTTCGGGTGTTCGCTCCTATCGAGTTTTCCTGCAAAGTGTGCTCTCACAACTACACAAACCGTCCATGACCGTAGTAATTCCTCCGTACGCAGCTTTAGCTGCAACCGAGGGGGCAGAAGAGTATGTCCCTCTGCGCATGCAATGCACATTTCGCCACGCGCTCGGTGACAGTGACAGTTGATGCTCTTCGAGCACCTCATTTCGCCGCACACAGTGGGCGCCAATCGCGCAGCATCGGTTGTCGGTTCCGCAGCCCCAATCGCTCTCGCGCCCCCCAACTCTTGGACTGGCCGTCAACTCTTCTCCTAGAAGTCGCGAGACCAGCTCTTGAGGCATTTTGTACTAGACGTAACATCACAATAAATGTCTCACAATAAATTTTACAAGCTTCCAGTGCTTTTAGACGAACAGAATATCAATATTTACCAATAAGCATTCGCTGGGAAATTGTATGTTACGGAGTGACACGTATGTAATGTGCCCGTGATCTGCAGATCTGT
The DNA here is from genome assembly GCA_964035755.1 of Teleogryllus oceanicus. Lineage (NCBI taxonomy): Eukaryota > Metazoa > Arthropoda > Insecta > Orthoptera > Gryllidae > Teleogryllus > Teleogryllus oceanicus. The sequence continues at coordinate 50,283,594 of CAXIVR010000006.1, forward strand.
GCATACGGGGTTGCATAAAAGTCAGGGGAAATGCCATGCTTTGGAACAAATGCGAGGCAGTCCGTTGTGTGAAATTTCCACAAAAAAGTGATCATTTTCGACCCGTTTATATCTGTCAATGGGACTGCCTGTAAATCGGGACCTACGGCGAATGAAGAGCACATTGTCAGAGCTCTAAGAGGAGAGTAGTAATTATTGTGGATGTCATTCTCAATATTGTTCTTGGTCTGTTGGGGGATTTGTTACACGTTCATTGCAAAGGACCTGCCAGTGCAGTTCAGTGTCTCCAGCGAGGCAGACGTTTGGAGTACGTGACAGTTTTACCCGTCCATGTTTGCTCGACTCGAGTTGCGACGTATTCCGAAGGCGCCCAGAGGCAGCCACTTTTGTCTGCGCGGCGTCACGACGTCACCGCTTGTTTTTATCTCGCCACCCCTATCCTTCCCTCTGACGTCCTTTGTGGCGCGAGGGCGCGTTTCTCTCTGCGCGAAGTCCTGTCTAGGTATGGCAAAAAACTTCCATGTTTTTAAAACATCGATGTTTTCAACGACAAACATCGATATATTAACTTCGATGATTTCTTCACATCGATATTGTGTTGCAAAGACATTGGTGTTTTTTTTAATTTTTAATTTTTTTTAAATATTTTCTTTTTTCTTAAAGGGGTTTAAGCAGCAACCCACAGCAATATCGTTGTTTTGCGTCATCCTCTTTATGACGCTGCACATTTCGCCTGGGCGGTCTGAGGAAGTTTGGGAGCTGCTTGTGTTATAAATGTATGTTATCGCGAGGCGTGCCATTGCCTGAATCGACAGTGAAACACGAAATCGATAGCAAAAGACGATTTTCTTAATTGTTAATTTTATTATTTACATCCTATTATTATAATGTTTACATACTACGAACATGCTGATAACCAAACAATACAATTTACGTACTGTACAGTTGTACGTACTGTAATTAAAATGGATAGAAAAATAGCATGTATATTAGTTTATAATGAAAACATCGATGTTTTCTCGTCAATGTTTTTTCATCGGCATCGAAATCCCTTTAGGGATGTATCGAAACATGAGTGTATGTATGTTTTGGTAAAATTTGCCATCACTAGTCGTGTTCCGCAGAGGAGCGTGCTCGGGAGCATGGGGATAGGAGAAGGGTGAACAGGGAGATCACGGGGCTGTGTGCGCCCGGGCAGGAGAACGGAACGGGCCCCGGCCCCGCTGCTGTCGGCACGCGAGGCCCCGTGCGCGAGATAAAATCCGCCCGATGAGCTGGGAAATAATCTCTTAATGAATTAGACGGAGGCAACGGGACGCCGACCCAGTTCCGCCCGCGGCGCTGGAGGCGAGGCGAAGCGAGTGCCGCTGCCGGGGATGGCGCAAGGGAAGGACGTCTCCGGCCCACGAGGATTCCGACTGACGGGCGCCTATGTCGCCACATTGTGTTTCAGCATTACGCTTCGGATTTTTCGGCTAAACCCTAATTAACCCTCACGCTGTAGATCCTGAAAATTCAGTATGAACACATTTCATTACATAAGGATACTAATGTAACATGTCATGTAATGTCACATCCATAGTGCCTTAAATCCCTAGGTCAGTCTTAGACTCCCAAAAATGTCAATTCGTGCGTCCTAAAATCACGTACATCCCTGTTTGTTATAACTAGAGCCGAGGAAAATAAATTCGAAATCGTTTAAGGTTAAAATAGTTGATGACTTCTTGATTGTCAATGCCCTGAGGAAGCCAGCGACATGTCAGGCGAAACGTCGGCCTTTCAGCTCACTACGCGGCGTCACCCGGTCAACCAAGAAGTCATTGACTCGTGCCGCGGAAGCTTACGTGTACGTTAAAATAGTTGATTGGAGTTACAATGTCCACTAAATAAAAATTCTCAATTATCTCAACTGCTCTATAAAAAAAAGAAAGTCTATTGATCCAACGTTAAAACAGGTACCAGTTACAAATGTTGAAATAGATCATTTTATGCAAATAAAATCATTGTTAGTGAAGACAGCACAGATGTTTTCAAATGTATATTCGCGTAATTCTTTATGTATTTTACGGGGCTTACTTCTTTTCCATAAACATTCCAAGTGAAGTAACAATGTATATGAAAAAAATATTTTCTTGTCAATTTATACCACTTGAGAAATTATTCTGCCTATTTTTGGCCTTTAAGAGCCTTTTTAAGCGTCTAAAATGTGACTTCAGACTGTATATATCTGAGTCTGTCTATGCGTCATCATCATCATGTTGGCGTTCGTAAGGTCTGAGAATTTGTGTTCGCTTGTAATTAATCTCATTAGGGTTTGATGTGTGATACCCAAAATTTGTGGGATAGGGATATGTGAGGGGTATGTGACAGGGGTAGGTCTGATAACTTACTACCATCTGACCACGAACTAAAGTATTTGCATATGCAGGGAAGATCTATTTGGAGTCGTCTTTTAGATTTGAGATTCTTTTTCTTATCTATTCATGCCAAAAATGTATGACAAGACCCCTTTAGGACTTCCAAAAGCCACTCTACTTTAGTCAGTTTGCACGTGTTAGATATGCTGATCCATTCAGCTAACGGAACCCAACCGAAGCAGCGAAATGAGAAAAAAATGATGAATTGTATTAATGAAGAAATAAGAAATCGAAAGTTATTTAAATTGTTGCAAACAAAGTACCTATACCTTAAGTCAAAGAACATTTCTTATTTGCCGTTGATGTTGGTTACGTGTAATAAATATTTTTTTAACAAGTTTCACATTCCTTTGAGGAATTGCATAAAATGGTAAATACGACTTTATCATACATCTTGGACATTATCTTTATACAGATTGATACGTATACTACAATTTTGTATAATCTTTAGCAAATAAATTACATCCATTAAAATAGTATATTTAATGGAATAATGTTTAATACCGAAAGAAAATGGGTGATTTTTATTAAATTTGAATCTACATAAACAATTCAATGTTGACGAAAACTTGGTCTAATTTGTATTTGTAGACCTGTTCTACAGAGGACTTAGGCTGGTTCGAGAATTGCGTGTTGTATTGGAAGTGACTGATTGTAGCACTTTTCCTTAAGAGGGACAAATATATTTCTTAAAAATTGTCACAGATCGTAGAAAAGACATTTGGTTGAAAACAAAGTATTTCGAACAATATGCTTGTTGCGAATTCAATTGAACTTCTCGGGGGGGGGGGGAAAAGGCTACTCCTAGTTGGCCTGTTCAGTGGTAACCAGCGCTGGAAACCTAAGCACTTCACATTTTGCTGGAGTGCGGTATTGTTTGGGAGTTTCGTAATTTTTCTTCTTCCTTTTTTTGTTGTTTCGGTGGGCGTCGTTGGGGTGGAAAAAGCGCGGTTTGGCCGGCGGGGGCGTACCGGAGCGCGATGGCTGTGTGCAGCGTCCCGTAACTGGGAGGCCCCCAATTGTCCACGCTTCGCGCCTCACAGGGCCGCAAATTCAATATTTCCGTGCGCGTGCATTCGGAATTCTCAGTAATGGAGTTCTCAGAGCCTCCGAGCTGTGAATGTGATTTGTTAATTGAATTAAGCGTAATGCACCCATATGCTCAGTTGCTACATTTACATCGTACGGTGAATATGTAAAACAAGTGGGGTTCGTAGCCCTTGCGGAACCACATATACCTACTCATGGACAAACACACACACACACGGACAATAGGAGATTCAAACTTTTGGAGCCAAGGCGCAATGGCGCAATTGCCTTAGCTGTTGAGATGGTCCCAATCGGTATCGTGTCAGCCTGTTGTTCCAAAGTTCTGTAAAAATTGTGTGCCGTATACGGCATGTAAAAGAGCAAAATTTACTCAGTAGAACAAGAGTGCGCAAAAAAATTACATTGGTGATCTTCTATACGTACAGTACAGCAAGACCGAACACCGGAATTAGACACGTACGTAAAGCAATCTTTTCATTATGTGTAACATAAAAGTAGGACTACGTGTAAGATATCGAAGGTCGTAAGACAAAAAATACCTGCCTTAGCGACATCGAACGGCCGGATGCACATTCTCGTCATTAGCAACGCATTTTCCATTATTTCTTCATCTATTTCCAATAAATATTCAGTGACATTTAAAGACCCTGATTTTTCCTCTTTTGTGAATTTATTCTCTTCTATTATGTATTTATTGTTGTTAAATTTTATTATAAGATACTTTCGAAAGGCATTTTATTTATTTTACTTTTTAAAGAAATTACTTAAATTTTACTGGATTCTATACACCCTTAATTTTTACTATGCGCAATTTTAATGAAAATGGGTGTTTTGTGCGATCATATTGATGTTCTCCTGTGATTGTCGTTTTTGCCACCGCTTACATTGAATAACTCGTGATAATATTCGTTCTTATTTGAATTTTATTATATGGCATGACAAGAAAACCCTTATCGTCATTCAGTTGTATGAATTTGAAATAAAATTGGTGAAAATACATCGTTAATGGTCTCTTAAATCAGTATTAAAAATGTGATGTATCTTTATTAGTTGGAGATAATTAAGTTCTCTTTTATCAATAAGTATTTTAATCTCATTACATTTCTTGATGGCTCAAGCTATCAGATCCATCATATCACACAAGGAATTTGTCTTCAGTAAATGGTATTTCGGTAGAAAACTGTCCTAACACCTTTATTAACAAATCGATATCAAAAGTCTTGCAATGTTGAAGCAAATTAATATTTCTCATACCTTTGAACAATTGTCTACTAGTCCTGATGAAAACAATTCTGATGGTTATAAAATTATTTTCACGCCTCTGGTCCAAAAGATTCAAAATAAGAATGTCTACACTAGAACATTTACAACAAAATTAAAAGCACTTTAACCAAAAGTACCAACTAATTAGAAGTATTGAGGATTCTGACCCTGTTTGCAGGATGAAAATGTACCATGAATAGAAAATGTTTACCTTGTTTGAATTATTCTTTGAAGTATACAGACTAGGCAAACGGAAAACTAAGCCAGGAATGAACGAACGTAAAATTTATATTAAGGAGATGAATTGAATTCTATCTTACACAATAGGATTGAAATGCCACATAATTTTCATTTTTAACATTCAATGATCTTGAACAAAGAACCCAGGAAATGGCCACCTTATATCTGAAACTTTCAAATTACGATCCAATATAACTTTTATAAGGAGCTTTTAATGATTGAATTGGTTTCCAATCACTCATTATAACTCTTGATAATGGTTGTTTAACTTTTCCTTACTACAATTCCTTTTTGTTGAATAAGCTCTTTTCTCTGCCACAATTTCTCCCTTTCTCTCATCGTGTTATTAACACTCTCTTTAAAGCGGGAGCGGTAGCTCAGTGCATCAACTGTCACTGCAGCGCCTCTGACCGGGAGGTCCTAGGTTACACTCCCCACGGCGGCAGGATTTTCGATACTAGCTTTTCAGCTAAGTCGAATTCAGTCGCTGTCTGGAGGAGAATTCTAGCGGCGGATGCTCTGATCGGTAGTTTTCTGTGGTTTCTCCGATCAACCCTAGGCGAATGCCGGAGCAGTACCCTACCAAACGGGCGACGGACCGCGCGCGATCTATCCTTCCTATTCCTTGTCGTATCCTCTCCTCTTACCCACACACTTACATTAACATGCTTGCTCTACCCTACCACATGTTCCGGGAGACCGGTCGGGAACTTAAACCTGGTCCCGGCTGGGGCGGTGCCCCGCTGGTAGGAGAGTCCTGGTTAGGGGGAAACCATACTAGCTGACGGTAGGTCGGCGCCGGATCTCGCCATCCAGCGGGGGAAACTCACAGCCATCTCCCGAGAAAAAACATGCACTACACTAATGGGACTTAATGACCGAAGCAGTTGACGCGCCCGGTAACACGAAAAAATCAATCAATCAAACAATCAATCAATCAAAAACACTCCCTTTAAAGATCTATGTTTAGCCTAAAGACGTCGCCAAATTGGACATCTTTATTCTTATAGTTTTTTCAAAGTGAGATTTACATCAATTTTATTAATTTTTATTACTTAATAAAAATGTCAGAATATACTTGAAAATGTGAACCGCCCATCACCAAAAGTTGAAATTACGAGAATTTCAATACCCAATATTGTTTTTCAAGTTTCATGATCTAAAAATAATTCCTGCTTAAAGAGGAAGTGTTTGTCTCTAACTAATAAAAATTCATCAAATTTTTATAATATTGAATGGATTTCCGTATGGCAAGGTGTGACGTGTGAGACTTTCTTTCATCAGATGTTCCATTTGTTAAAATAAAATTCCGTTTGTTCCTCAGAAGAGAAAAATTCTATTTCGTTTTAAAAATGAAACTGGATGTTTTATGCATGCACAGAGATCTTACAAATTTATTTGGTCAAGAGTTTAGTGATTAATTAATGTGATTATATCTATATTTTATTATTATTTTGCTTAAATTTTTTCACTTGTGTTTTTGTTTCAGGTAAGTGAAAGAAGAAAGCAGAACATTTTGGATCTATTTTTTTACGTGAAGACACGAGAGTTCTGCGCACAGAATGTTAAAAGGTAAAGATTTCATCATTCTGTTGATACATTACGAGTCGCTCTTGCATAAAAAAATATTTACATTTCTAATAGAACGAACACAGGCAGTCATAAAATTTAGACTTCCGGAAAATGGGATGAATTTTTTAAATTATTTTGTTTATCACAATGTCAAGAATAATTAGAATATTTTTTTTAAAGAAATGACCTGTTTCATTTCTAACATTCATTATTATTATTAGTAATAGAATTAATAATAAACATTAAGAGTAATGTACAGTAATAATAAATGCACTGAAAATATGAGAGAAACCACTGCACCTTTTTCCTTTGGTGTAGGGGCTTTCTCGTTTGCAATTAAACTGTCTGCTATCGGCGCCAGAGGACATGGAACGACGCCTAAAATGAGAGGAAAAGAGAAAACAGATTACTTTACAGCCCTGCTTCATAAAGCCTCCTAAAACATGTAGGGAGTGAAAAATAAATAACTTAAAAAGTTGTGTTGCTTCAGATATTAATATTTCTTTTTAGAGTATTTCAGTTCTCTAATTCCCAGCAGTTTCAAGGTTTTCTCTAATAAAAACACGCGTGCCAATTTGCTGTCATATCTAAATGCAGGAGTGACTATCTGTTTATTCTCCCCAACGTCGGAATTGATCTCTAACCATCACGCAAATCATAAAAGTTTAATATTCGCATTCGTTGTCTGCTTTTCTTCAAACATTCTGTGCTATTTTATTTGATATGATAAGAGTTAGTAATAATTGAGCGATGTTGTTCTTTATCACTTTGGCATTGCGGTGTACTGTCACTGCATTCCTCATTTTTCTTTTTTAATATTATCTGTTATTATTTCCGTTATTTATTATGTACAAATTTGTAATGCTATCGCATTTGGCAAAACGTCAGTGTCTCTCATGTCACACGTGACACATAATTGGACTTTCGAAGCGAAACGCACGACAGACTGGCTACCCCGATTCCCTCGTGTCATTTATTTTACGTCCTGCTCCTGTCTCCATATTGAAACAAACTGTCTAATTTAATTTTTAAATTTAATATCTTCTCTGTCCTTATAATATTATTAAATATAAATTCAAAGTAACCCGTTCCAAATTTATATAAGAATATGGGCGCCAGGAAAAGATTACGTTAATTCTATTATTAAAATTAATCTTCAACTGCTATTTACAATAAATTAATATCCGGCTAACTTGGTCGATGGGTCTTATAAGAAATAATCGCTATTGCCTACTAATAGCCGATTATTCGATCTGCCATCTGTACAGAGTGGCCGAGGAATCTGAAAAGCAAATATACATTTCTACCTACTCATTTGCTGGAATTGGCTAAATGAAAATCGTCTTTTCTATTCACAGAATCTTGTAAGTTTATTCAATGTCCATGAAATTTTAACTTGGTAACAATACGAAACGTACTTTCGGTCATGACGAGTTTCAAACCTTATACTGCAGTACCTGTCTTCGCGCGCTCTTGGCGGATGTCGCCGCGTAGAACCATTTTCATTTTTTCCCGGTGTCGATGGCGCCAGGTCCAAATACCATCTTCTTTCCTTCCGTTCTGGCCCAAGTTTACTCAAGTCACTGATCCTCACCGCCTCGTAAGTTGATAAGTCTTAATTTGCCTTTAAAAGTTCCCAGTTCTTTCTACGCGTATGCTTAAAATATTAAAGTTCAGTAAACTATTATCTGCTTCAGATACTCCCAGTCCTGTTGCCGACAAATTCACCCAAGTTCACAGTTTAAATTCTAGCTGCTGCATTCGAAATATTTCCAAGTTCCAATTTCCTTCACAATATTCTAAGTCCGACAACTATACGCCCCAAAGTAGACGTTCACAATTCCCCAACTCCCAACATCAATTATCTACACACGATCCGCACAGCACCATGGCTTAAGTCGGAATGAATGCATATTCCCCTCTTTCAGCCCATCAAAACTCAGTCCATATTTTCTACTGTTTCTTTTCAGAAAAAATTCGACCCACTTCCGTCGAAATACTTTGTCATTCCATGCCTAGCCAATCCCTAAATTACTTACAAATTTAACTAGCCGCGCCCCGTGCTTCAAAGCAATGAAGCTTGTTGACCTTGACAACTCGTCTACCGTTGCTAGACCGCCATATTTACATATGTCTATCCTTACAATTCACCCTGTTTACAATAAATGTCACGCAATACAATGTCTCACATATTGGTATGTCACAATATATTCAATGAAATTACGATTTTTTTCACCATTTAACGAGAACAGATTATGAAAATTGTTTAGTTGTACATCGCCCAAAAGGATGGATTCAGAGCAAACGTATATTTTCATCAGAATTATATTTATCTCATCGTCCAATTACGAAAGGTAGATATGCAGTGCAAATCGTTCTGCTAAATCTGCATTGTAGCTCTTCGTGTTATAATTTTGATTGTCAAAATTAATTATTTCCCGTTAGAAATAAATTTATTTAAATACTTCGCCTTCTCTTAAATTTTAAAAGTTTGGGCTTAAATTAAAACTGAACATAAAAAATTCAAAAATTAAAACAAATTCGATAAAGGGATACAAGTGATACATAATAGATAACGAATTTATTTACTTTCCCCTTGACACCATTTGGTTTCACGAGTTGTGGGCAATCACATTGTTGAGCGCAATTACGTGGCTGAGAAAGCAAAAATAAAATTTGAAAATCCTCCTTCATCTTCATCAATTTGTGCGCTATATGAAACACCTGCATTTGGTGTAAGTGAAGAATATGGGGACGATACTTGTGGACAATTATGTTTGTCAAAATTAACTACTTGTGTAATAAACACGTGTATTACGCAAGGAAAATGTCATATGTTTGAGATGACGAGATAGGTAATTCTTCTTAGCTGTACGATTTATTCACATCTCACAACACTTTTACGATAGTTCTTCGTGGGACGTGCGGTATATGTCATTGCTGAGATACCCGTGTGATAAGGCTGTATACGTTACCTCCGGCTTTAAATCCTCGCCGCCCGCGTTGTATTTGCGCGTTATCTGCCCGGCGGTGCCGCGAGGCCGGGAAACCCCGCTGGCAACGAGGAGGCGAGGCGCGCGCCCCAGCACGCCCCCGCCGCCCCTTGAACATCGTGGAACACAGACTTCCTTCCCCGCCTCACGCAGCCATCCTCCATCGCCCTCGCCATGCTCACTGTGCTCACCTCTACCAACCCCGCCCCCTGATCATCCTCGCCTCTCTGGTCATCCTGATCGCTCTCGTGATCTCGCTACTTTCGCTGGCGATGTCATCGCTTTGCTCTTCTTTGGCATTCTCCTCTCCCCTCCACGTCCCTTCGATGTGTGACCGTCCCCATCTTCCTCTACGCCTCGCTCCTCACCCTGCCTGCCCATCGCTTCCCCTCGCTTTCGCCGCCCTCCAAAGCCTTGCCTCTCTGTCAGTATGCTGAGCTTGAACGCTGAGGCGCCGTCGCCAGTGGACGGAGAGGGCGCTGCGCGACGCCTCCCCCCTTCGCCGCCTGCGTGACGGGGGCATTATTCGGCGCCTTCTAATTCTGGCTATGTCGCCGAGGGCTCGGACTCCTCTCGATCACGCCTATCCGGTAATGTTCTGACGAGGGTGATTATGAAGTGAGTAACAAGCACTGGCTTCTTAAGAAATGTGGCTAGAACGTTGTGATTCCCGAACGGTAGCAAAAGATGAAAACCTTGCGACTCCTTTGTGCAAGCATATCATCTTGTATCTTGGAACTCATGCTGATGTGAAACTTGCCGAAATATTGTCTTTGGAGTCTATGTAGTTTAAATAGGCCAACTACCAAATTTTGTCAAAAGCTTGTTGCACATCTAAAATCGACGCAGAATAATACAGCTGCTCTTCTCAGTCACATGAGATGATTTCGTTTGTGATTCGTTGAATTTGTTATATATTCGCATGTTGGAACTGAAAACCAAAGTGACGAGATGGTATTATATATTTTAGAAGGGTAGTAGACCTGGCAGAATTAATTTTTGAAATACTTTTCATAATTCAGGCAATAAATAGATTCGTCTATGGGAGGATGCTTCTGAAAGAGTTTCCCAGGTTTGGGAATGAATGTAATTTGTACAATTTTCCATTGGGATGGAAAGTCACTGAATCGAAGAATTGCATTGATTATATTCATCCTATTAGTGTGTAGTTCTTCATAGACGATTGTTGTAAGGTTGTGCCGATGACCGTGCTATGACATCATATCCTGGTCTCTTCTTACAATTTATGTGCTAAGGTTTTGTGGTTTCGATCTCTTTTGAAGAAGAATGGCTTGACTTGTAGAGACATTTGCAGTGAGATATAGTAGAATTTTGTGAGATATAGTAGAATATCATTGTTTCTTCTTCCCTGGAGAAGAGGTGGAAGACCATTGCAAAACATGCACTAAATCTGTTTGCTTTTTCAATGCTAATTCTTGCCTAGGAACTATCGTTGTATTTAATGGAAGATTTGTGATTTATTGATGATCTGCATTTCTGGCTTTTGACTGTGAATTTTTTGATGCTGGCTCCGAAGATAGGTTTTTTAGATGGTTTGAGAACTTGCGTGTTCTTGTACTGTTTTAAGATTTTTGCAAAGCGACGCGCTGCGGCATTGAAACCTCGTTTGTCATCTGGGTGGCAACTTCATTTCCAAACATGACTAAGTTGCTGCTTTTCTTTGAATTTTTCTTTGAGAGTTCCAGAACAAGATAATTATGTATATATCTTAATCGTGTGGTGGTCCAAGCAGCATTCTGAATATTAAGGACGAATTATTCTGTTGCTTCATCAATGACAACTGTTGTTTTGAAGTATTTGTATTAAGATATTCAGGGTGTGCACAAAATGAAGATGAAACCACGTTGGTTAGGGAGGACATGTGAGATAAGGTGATCTATTTGACATTGACGAGTGAGTTTCGAAATGGTTCTAATAAGTGCGATTGCGACACAACTGCTAGTCGCATGGCGCGACTACCAGCTGCATGACACCAGTCTGATTGATTTACGAGGACGTCACCTTGCATGATGCTTACTCTGTCGCGTGTTAGAATACGTCGATAAGGGATCCAATAGGTGGTTGGTTATATATTATTATGTTCTTATCATTGGCATTGAACTTACGGTGCCCATATGGGTAAGTTATATATTTGCCCATATGGTTGGTTATATATTATTATGGTCTTATCATTGGCATTGAACTTACGGTGCCCATATGGGTAAGTAGTGAAACAACCCAAAATAGTAGGCTCGTCTTAATGTTGCGTATTTACTCTAATTATTATATGTATATCTGTTCTCTGTACTCTACTGTACAGAGGGTGGATATGTCGGAAATACGTCTTCACTGCAAAAGCTTATCAGATGCGCATGTATACTTTCAAGAAAGTAATGTTTAATCGTAATGTATATTGATGGGAAATTCCAGAGAGTTTAAGTTGTGTAGTTGAACTACTTGAGCTGAAGCTTCTGGCAGATAAAAATGCGTCACTGACAAATAGTGCCTGCAATTTACATTCGTTGTTAGCAGTGGCGGCCGGTGCTTTGCGAGGTAGAGGGGGCGGTTTTAGGCCAAAGGAAGAGAAACCCCTAACGCGCTCAAGTGATGTAAATGTTGATTCTTTGGCCAAAACCATGGTGGAAATAACACCATGGCCAAAACGATAAGGGTTTTTCCGCCATGGCCAAAACGACCTCGGTGCTGCTAGTGAGAAATCGAATTGATCATTGATCAACGCAGTACACCTTATGGGCACCTTAATGATGACCTTATGCCGCTCAGTTTAACTGCGGAAACAAAGGTCGTGTCCTGTGTGGGCTACAACTGGCGGCGGTGATGCGCAATTGCTTGCTTAGGTTTCAATCTTGGTGATACTTGATATGCCGCGGGACAAAGCGCGTAGGCGACAGGATGCGCGCGATGCAATAGCCTGGCGATATCCACCGTGCCGCGCGGAAAAGCGATCAGTTTCATTAGCAGCTTGCGCCATCCCGCTACCAAAAGCATCTCAAATGTTATTAGGCGAGTACAAAGGCTTCAGAGAGTGGGATGGTTTCAACTTTGCAAGAAGCATTGAGGGTCTCAAGACTGCATTACAATACTTATTGTTAGACACAGAGGACAATGCAGAATCAATTACGGAGAGTGCACGAATTCTGGAGAAGGTTCTAGAGAAATTATTAATGAAAAAGTTCGAAGCAAACAATTGAAAAGAAATTGATTTTTTAAGGACAAATAAAGATATTGAAATTTTCAGTTCCTGCTCTTAATGAGTTTTTCTGTATCTCCATGCGAATAAAATTAATCGTTATGCAGAAAATCTGTTTAATTTTGACATCCTCGGATATAGTGAACCAAAATGTTAGTCCCAGAAGTTCACTATAACCGAGTCGACTGTATATATAAGAAATAAATATGTTAGAGACACAGCCTCCACGACAAGAATCTTACCTTAATAGTCTTGTAGATGAAATCCATTCTCCTCTCCCTTCCTTCAGCAAAGTGATTGATGACAAGATCATTAAAGTTGTATGCATTCAGAAGTTCTTTTTCTATAGAACACTAGCCAATGCACTAAGTCTCTCTTCTCTCATTGTATTTCGTGAGAAAGTCTTTATTCTGTTGACAGTCGAAAAACACCTTTCGCTTTCTGCAGTTGTCATCGGGATTGTGCAGATAACCCGCAAGAGTTTTACAGATTCAGGCAAAATTTGGACTAAGTTGTTTTCATAAATACAATTCAAGGGGTTAAAGCTCCTGTTGCATTCTGAAAATCGTTTCTGTTGTATATAACAGTCAACTCTTGTCGCAGTTCAATTTCATTAAAATCGTACAATTTAATGGCAATTTGAAATTCTGTTTCAGGAAATAACAGTTTGTGTTTGCTGAACAAGGTGGGTTGAAATAATATGGCTGCCGACAAATGGTCGTTGAATGTAAAACGATCATCAATGTTGGTTAGAATTATGTCACATACTTCTTTCGCGACAGTTTTAAGCTTGTCTTCGAAACGAGCACGTTTCTGATTGCATGACTCGTTATTTTGGGTATTCCAGTGATGGTCAAGGTCAAGAGAATTTCTTGTCCGCTGTATGGAAGACTTCAATTCTGACACATACTTTTGGGCTTTAATGGTGTCTACATCCTTTTGTTGTAATTGTTTAAAAGTATATCGCAATGAGGTAGAATTTTGTTAAAAGCTCAAGCCAAAAGAGAAAATCAGCATCTTTTAAAAGTTTCCCAGTCCAATCGCTTTTCTTACTGTTGAGTAATCGTTAGTTGTATCATTCTCAATTATTTCCAGACATTCACTTATTTCATTCTTGTAATTATACACAGTGCTTACACAACGGGCTTTAAAATTCCACCTTGTATCGGCATTCCTTGAATTCTTTTCTTCACAACTTGGTCAAGAACCGCAGTTCTTTTTACCGACTTTGTGAAGAACGTTGAAAAGCCTTCCAAGTTGCTAAAAAATATTCTCACTTGTTTGTTCTGAGTGGCAGAGCGCTCTATAATTAAGTTCAGTTGATGGGCATAACAGTGCACAAAATGTGCTTTCTCGTACACTGCCCTCACTCTTACCTGCACTCCACTCTGTTTGCCACTCATAACCGACGCACCGTCGTAGCTTGTGCGATTAATTTATTTGGGAACTCGTTTATTTTCAGTTTTTCAAGTTCACTGAACACAACACAACTAATTCCTTCTGCAGTGTGATCACTTGGTGTTACGAAGTTTATGAATCGTTCATATATCTTCCCCTTCAATTCATATCGTACAACAAACACAAGTTGAGACAATGTCGCACAATCAGTTGTTTCATCTACTTCTATAGCTATGTAATCAGTCCTAGATGCTTCCTCACAAATCAACTGATGACAGACAGCATAAATTGAGTCCAACAAATCATTCTGTATGGTTTTAGAAAGCCCCAGAAACACACGATTATTTGTTTTCTCAATATGTTGTTTTAACGTGGAGTCCAACTCTGCCATCAAATTAACTAAACCACGAAAAATACCTGGGTTGTCCGATCCATCTGTTTCGTCGTGTCCCCTTAAAGCAAGTTCAAACTTCCCGCAAAATTTAATACAGTCTATCAGTTTACTCAAAATGTAACGATCTGAATCTAACTGACACCTTTATCAATTTTGCCTACATGGTAAATTCTATTCCACTGTTTTGTGTTGTTCACTCAATTTGTGCTTCTTCACTTTGGGCAAGGTGTTTAATGTCTGATACACCATCCTTTGTCCATGCACGATCACTAACATTCATAACAAGGCACGTATAACAAAAGAAAGAATTTCTTATGTCACAACCACATAGCCAGTCTGCGTATTTGTAGAGAGAGGAATTGAATTTTCTTGTGTATCCAGTTTTGCTTTTGCAGGCATTTTGAATCTGCGTAATTTTTAAGTGAGGTCTTGGCCCTAATTTCTTTAATTCTATTTTTTTTTCTATAGTGAGATTCTGACTACCATCAGTTAAAATAGTGTTCACACTGTTGATACCACTCATGATGAAACACTTTAAATATCAAAACACGACATGCAAGTCTCACATTAACAACTGTTCAACTCAACGCACTACACATGAATTTGGCTTGATTCCTATCAATGACTTGAATCGCATATGCTAACGCACTCTGTCTGGTCACAACAACATTACGTGTGCGGAAAACTTCTTCGGACTCTGCCGCCGCCCAAGCACCCTTCCAATGCTCCCCTCTCACGGCGCCCACTTCCCCCTCCTACGCCGCGTTCTCCGTAAAGGGCCTGGGCAAAGGCTGGGGCGGATCTCCGAGAGTCCGCATGTGCACGGTTCGGTTGAGAACATTGACCCTTGGTGCGGCCCATGCAAACACATTCATTCTAAAAACATTTATTTTTTCTGATACCATATAAAGATCATGCAACATTTTTGTTGTTTAACAGTTCATGTTTGGTAAATTCTGAAACCTTTCGTCTTTGTTAATTTTACTGGGGGGGCGCCGCCCCAGAGTCCTCAAAGAGCAGCCGCCACTGGTTGTTAGATGCTTTTGTCTTCCCAAGTTTGACGCAATTTCCTGTTATTACGTGTGGAGCACACTGGCGTGTGTTGAATTTATTTGAAATTTAATCACATATATTATTTTCCACGCAAGGTCGGAAGCAAAATTCATCTAATAAAAAGCAAATTCCGACAAGTATCAGTCTATTGCAATTCATTTTTAGATGACTTAGTTTTCAAATAATATATTTTACCTTGGATACAGGCTTTTTTAATTTTTATATTCAACATATTTTATTTAAATACATTTCTTTGCTTTTAATATAAATACCGTTATTATTATTATTATTATTATTATTATTATTATTATTATTATTATCATAGTAGTTTGCTGTGTGTTTCTATTTATTATCTCTATTTATTTTCCACTTGTACACGCCATGATATCGGAAATCATTAATTTCGCCATCCAGCAGGGAAGAATCCCAGCCACCTTTTGCCATAAACCATTCACTACACTAACGGGACTAACATTGATAGCATTATACGTGCCAGGAATCATCCCCGAAAAGTCTGTCCCTGGGTGTGCACAAAGTCGCCCTGATCGTTCGCCCTCGGTGCAGTTAATGTGGATGAAGGGCGCGCGCAGGGCGGCGTCAGCGCTGGAGAAAATCGCCTCAACTGTTGAGGCGCTGGCGTTGACCACAGACAGACGGAAGGAGACAGACCTTTTCAGTGGATGGATTAACCTCTATTAACCACAAATATGGGTGCTCACGCTGCAACGTGTTCGAGGAAGTCATTTGCTCAATATAGAAAGAATATTTAGTTACGTTACGAGGATCCGCCAATAAGAGTTTTTCTGCCGAAAAAATCCGGCTTCCGGCGCACGATTAGAGCGTTTCTTGTTCTTACGAAGTCAGACGAGAAAGTAAACAGAAATATGGGTGCTTGGGACGTGACTTCAAATTTGAGAAGTCTAGAGTGCATTTAAACAAAGGAAATTTGTATTCTAGAATCAAGCGTTAGTATGATTCGCAATGTGGTGTGAAATATGAAATTTATATACTTCGCTAGTATATTGCGCTTGGTGTGGAATTTGGCAATTAGGAAGTTTAAGTTACCTCCTTGTTCCTTTAATTATTCATCGATATTTTTATTTGAGGGTATAATCCATCAATAATTCTTTAAAAGGGACGTTTGATTCATTCTAATATTGATTGTATCACTAATTGTAAAGCATTTCCTCAGAGGAAAGTCCAGACAGCGCTTGAGGTGTCGTTATGATTTTGCAAAGTGTGTGGAAAGTACTTATATTTTGGGTAGGTAGCCCAAGCGGCCGAGCCAACGCGTGCGCCCGCCGCTGGCGCTGCAGGGCGCTTTACGGCGACGCCACGCAACGTGACGGGTTCTGCGAGCGGCGGCGGCGGTGGCTGCGGAGTGCACAGCCCGACCGCAGCGCGGGCAGGGGCCGGGGGACGTGGCCCGCGGGGCTAAGCGCGGCTGCGGCCGCGGTGAGGTGGATGGCGGACGGGGGGGGCCCCCGGGCGGCCGGCAGGGCGGACGGCGGGCGGGGGGGTGGAGGCGACGGGGGCCCACAAGATTATGTTGCGGTTAGCTCTAGTCCGGGCGGCCCTTGCTCTTGTCAGTACTGCCGCAGAATAGTGGTGGGTGGAGCCAACGTGAGTCCAGAATATCTGTAATAGCGATAACAGGGCATGGTGAGAAAACGGTTCTAACTTAACTGCTCCATAGTAGAAACGCCTATAAAGACCAGCGTAATTTTAACTCCCTTGACGTGGTATACTAAGATAAAAACACGCGAGTCAGGAATGGAATCGGTAGTGTGAGTAGTGCTAAACGTTTGGGAGTGCAAGTATAGTTACTAGGAAACCATTAGAAGAAGCCCGTGGCAAAGCCGAAGCCATCCCGTCGGAAATAAAAGAAACCTGCGTGAGCAGCGGGCTCCTCGCGTGCCGGTAATCGCAAGCACAGTTAGGCCTGTCGCCGTCGCGTCCTGTTCCTCTGTCCTGGCGTCCACTCGCACCCGTCCCCAAACGCATTGTTGCCGCCACTCGATCTGGCCGACCAGTGCCACTGGCCCGCCCCCAGCCCCGCGGGGGCGCCCCCCCCCTTCCTCTTCGCCGCTGCCAACGCTGCCGCGCCGCGCCGCGCCGCCGGGAACTTGAACCCTGGCCCCGGGCCAGCGCATAGCGGCGTCCGTGACGCGACGCCTGGCGACGCCACGCGACGCCCCGCGGCTGCACCGCTGCGTCGCCGCGCCGCCGCGCGCCAACCGCTTGGCGCTGGCCATGCCCCTCTATCACGCGTAAGAAGGACGGCTTTTCAGAAACACGACGTGCAAATTAGCGGAGGAAAACACCATATAACGTATAAATAATATGTCAAGTGGTATGTGCCACAATTATTATTATTATTATTATTATTATTATTATTATTATTATTATTATTATTATTATTATTAAAGATCTTCTAAAACTTGACACATTTATTTTATATTTTAGATTGATGTAAGAATATCGAGTAATTGGCAGTACAGCGATTTGTGTCTCTGTCCAGAGCATTGGAGATTTATTTGTAATGTTTGTTGTACTCAGAGGTGTGCCAAACATTCAGACACAGAGACCCTCTCGTGAGCTCCAGCCTGGGTGCGAAAATGAAAATAAAAATTTGAGGGAAGAAAAACCAATCGGACTTCCTTGTTTCTCACATTCGAATTTCTGTTTCCAAGGTCCAGTCGAGTAGTGCACTACTCGTAGTTTATTGATCGTCTAGTGCCGTCGATTCGTGACTTCAGTGGACTTCGCCGCCGCACGCAAAGCGTCCAATTCTCCTTTAGGGGAAGTTATTAAGATTTTTTCCGCCTCAAATAGTCACTGAAGGGAGGGATTTATGTAGGCAAAATGCAACAGTAGTAATTTTTTCTTTGCGAATTTGTTTATAGTCAGGAACTCACGGACGAAGGAATGTTTTGCTTTACGTTTTGCGCCGGTTTTGTAAATTGAAATATAGAACGCGCTACGAATAGCAAATATGTTTTCACTATTACACTCAATAGGGCAAATCTCTTTGCAGTTGCGTTGTGTTTGTGTATTATTATATGCTTTAACCTTCTTTAAGGTCAAAATGTGATTGAAAAATATTAAACGTAAATATATGAATAAATCCTATTGGGGCTATTATATTCCTTTATAAGGCCTATAAACTACTTTTGTTATTATTGAACGATCGTTGTATTTTGAACGGTTAATTGTTCAATCAATCGTTCAATCAATTGTCAAGTTTCTTACGTTTTCCATAGGAGAGGATCTTCATACTCAGTTTTGAGGAACGTAACCCTCTGTAACCGTCATACGTGGATCCAACAGCGCTCTTTCCGGGGTTTCTTTTACAGTAAATGAAATTCCTTTATTCTAACGTAGTTCGCCTAGCCGTTATTGTTTACGACCTCTCTGGAAACGTTTGGCACAGACAGGAAAACAAAGTGCTGAGGTAGCGCGGCTGGCTTAGGGCCAGGGGGGCATCAGGCTACAAGGTGGTGACCTGGCACTTGGAGGTGGTTTGGAGAATTGCTGGCGGAGATGCAAGTGCCTACTCCACGTGTGTGGCGACCTGTGACGTAGTGGTCAGGCCATTCACCTTCCGCCTTTGAGTACCGGAGTTCAAACCCTGGTCCATTTATGTGGGATTTGTGGTGAAATAATGGGTTCGCTGCAAGTTTCTTAGAGGTTCGCTAGAGCTAAGCTCTCATTCCACAATAATTGCTCAATCAAATTAAATCAAATAATTGTACCACGGCCTATGAGCCCGGAAACGTCTACTAATATTCTTCAGATTGTTAGGAATTTGCAGTTTAATGTAATTGGTTTGTAAATAATGGGGAAAATCGAATTAAGTCTTTGTAGTCTTTCCGGCAGAAGGCTATAATATATTCGTTATTGTCGCAAAGGTTTCCATTGGAGGTTTTTTTGGTAGGGGGGGGGGACTCGCAAGTAGAGTGCGTGTGGGCCATTGTGTCCTCTCGAGCGTGCATCTGCAAGAAACCATTGAAATGGTGCGTTGTTTTATTCCTTTCTTCTTCTGTTTCTGTTGTTTGATGTTTTAAAGTTTATTATTTGGAAGACTGTGAATCAGAAACAATGAAGCAGTTTTTGCACACTTAATACGATTTTTTTCGGGTTTTCCTGCTTCAAGAAATAAGCTAGTCTGGGGCGAATACTGCACCACCATTTCTATCGTTCCTTGGCTGTTAACTGCCCAGGTGCCATTAAGCCTGGCAACAATACTACTAGTAACGAGGAAGAAAAAGAAGAAAGTTGATCGTGCAGTTGACTACTTTCTTTTCCCTTTCCCTCTTTGCCCGCAGTGTGGTTGACTCCGATTCGTTCAAAGCGTTCAGTTGGGTGAAGATGTTTGACATTTCGGGAGCGAGACCGGCCTCTTCGGCCGAGTCCGCCTGTCCGGAGCGAGCTCCGCCTTCGAGCGGACGGTTCTTCGATTTTACGGAGGAATCTGAGCAGCTCCTCAGCGCAGGCAACCTTTTTCAAAATGCTGGCGGGTCGATGCAATAAAGTATTGAGCGACCAGAACCGAGAAGCTAGGGCGTACAAATTTATCTGAAAACCAAGTACTTAGAAATATTTTTTACACTATTTGCTGCTATTCATTAGAAAAAAATGCTCGTGTTGGCTTCTCTAGTATATCGACGTACAATCCCTCAGTGTATATGCATAACCCCGACCTCACTTCAACCTGCTTCCGCCCTTCCCCGCTACGGCTTCGCGCCGCCCCCGCTTCGCCATTGCGGGCTGTCGCCGCTTTGTCCAATTCGTGCGTCGTATCGCAACTTTGCAACGACTTCCCTACGTTCTACACTTGCACTTCGCTTCTCACTCTACCCCCATCCGCCCCCTCTTACCGCTCACCTTGCTGAATTTGTTGATGTGGCCATCTTGCGTTCTGCCTCGTACCCTCCACGTCCCCACTCGTCCACCCCGTTCTAGTCATGTTTTTCTCTCACCCCGCCCCTCCGCCAATCGCTCTGCCGTGCTCTTCCCGCTCCACCTCGCTTCCCGCTCCGCCCCTCCCTCCCTTTGGCCGCGGCCCAACCCGCCCCCGGGCTGCCCGCGCCGGTGGACCTTCGATTTCGTGACGGACGCGACCCCGAACTTGGCAGGGTGCTCGACGGACGAACGGCCTGCCGCCCCTCCCTCCCCGCCACAAAGCGAAACGAATCGTTGGGTGGCGTGGGGCTCGGGCGCTTCGCTTCGATTTTCTCTCCTGACACACGCGCTTCTTCCCGATGGGGCCTGACAGCTCCCGCCCCCTGCCCCTGCCGCGCCCCACCTCCCCGCCCTGCTCTTCCCCGCTTTTTCCGTGCCTGTCGCGGGAAATTACGCAGGATGACGCGTCAGGAAGCGATATGACACGCTTATTCGACGAAGAGGTGAATTGACACGTGATGAGGAATTATAAACAAACGAATAATATGTATTTGCTGAATTATCAGGCGAACTCTCGCTGAATCGTACGAATAATTGAATTTATTTTACTTGCTTTACTATTTGACCTCTGGAAATGAAAGTCAGATATGTTTACATGTTTATGGAATATATGGTTTCCGAGAAAGGAAATATCCAAATGGATTCGTCTGAAACATAATTAATGTTTCCTTCCTGCTAGTGTATTCTCAAGCCCGTAAACATTTAATTCAAAGCTAGGCCATGCGAAGTAACAGATGTTAATTTGTTTGCGAGTGACTTGGCTTCCCAGAAGGTCCAATCTTCATTAGATACATGTTCAACCTACATTTTGCCGACAGTTTGTCAGTTTTCTCTCCACTCCAACTTTCGTGTTCTGGCATTCTACTAGCTAGTTTCATTATTTCCTGTTTTTATTGTGTGTACGTCTTCTCTCCAGTCTCGTGTCTCCCAGGAGGGTTAAACATTGATCTTGGTAAATATTGCGTTTATCTGCACGAGGGTGAACATGTTTACATGCAGGATGTTGCGTTTGCGTTTAACATGCGAGAAACATTTTAGGGACATTTTATGCTTACAGAATTTTGGTGCGTGAACATAACTCTAACTCTTTTTCCTCTAATCACTGTTTCTATATTCGTGAAGTGAACATTTTTGTTCCCGAATTTTAGTCAGGGTACATATAGTACACCAGTTATTTTTCAAGTGAATCGCATCAGCAAATGACACGACCCCTTCTTTTGCCTTTGTACACAAAATTTTGTCGGTATGAATTGAAAATGATTACAGTGGTTGTGAGTGGTTACATGATATCAAACAGAATAAAAAAAAGTAATTACAGTAATTTCAATGTAGAGGTAGTTATGTTCGTTTTGTATTCTCTGCAAGAAAGACAATTGAATTCAACTTGATCTTTTCGTTATCTTATAAATAAACAAGTATTTCTCGACTGTGTCCCGTTTCTTCATGTGGCTTTTATTTATTGTAACTTTATTTCAGCAACAAACATGCAATTTTGTTATCGTTTCTCCGACTAATCCTGGCTGTGTAAGTCACATAACGATTAAGTCGCTGTATTTGTAACTTAAAACTCATGAAATGAACGACAGAACACAGAGACGCAGAAAATAGAGGCGCAGTTTTAGCTCATTGACGCAGTTTTAGCAATTGACACATTGACACAAAACCAACCAGATTACCCGGTAGTAATGAATTACGTGGTTTGTTACATTCCTCTCTACCTCCTCCGCCTCTTCTCTTAATTTCTGCCCACTCACTTCTCCCAGCTCCCTATCCCTACTCCACACCCGCCCTGTTTCAGGCCCTCGCTCCTTGATCCCCTTTCCCCGACGCCCGCCTCCGCCTCCGCCTCCGCCTCCGCCTCCGCCTCCGCCTCCGCCTCCGCTCCCGCGAACGGAGTGAAGAAAAGTTGAAAAGCCAATTTGGCCTACAATTATGCCATTCATCCGTGGTGTTTTAGATACCGCAATAATACGTATAATCACGTTTATACTATTACACCAATTAAGAATTAACAATTTCTCTCAAACATTTGAGATTAGTAAATCTCGTGACCGCGGGATCACGTACATTTTCAAATACCGTAAGGACAAGACTGTCGAATCTCTTTCACGTATCATTGTAAAGTTCCTGCGTATTCATCACATGCGTGGTCGTGGAAACATTTCTTCTAGAACATTAATTTGTATTAACCACGTTTAAATTTAATTTTACGAACATTTCCTTATTTTCGAGTTTTTTCGTGGCTGTTCATCTTTTTTCCCCGAGTCTCCAAGGTAACTCCGTAAAATTCACCCCATAATATCTCCGTGAAAAAGGCGAACGAGGAATCCAATGAAATTTGTGGGTTGGATGCGAAGAGTTTGCAAAGGTTGAGGGAAGCAGAAAGGGGTATTGTATTGTTCGTGCGAGACCAGCGTTTTCCATAACTCATCGATAAATCGATTTCTCCAACATATTCACGAAATTCCCTTTATATTTCTCACTTTTGCTACCATCTTGCCACGCTTTTCTTTTATTCAGTTGGACTCAAACCCTCCTTATGCTAAAGAAAGATGGCTGTTTTGTAACATTGATAGGTCGTTATGAACACTAAATTCCTTAAATATCCTACTGCTGGATAGAGCATTTCCCCTTAGGAGGCATCAAACAGATTTTGAACCTTTCAAACCCGGACGACTTATGTTTCTTAGACCGTAAATGTTCCTTTCTGCATCTTTTTGCATTTGGAAGTTAAGCTCTTCTGGATAGTCTGTTTGTAGCATGGGTGGTCTGAATAGGCAATCTGAGTTGGCACAGGACGTTTACTTCATCTGGAATAGAAATGGGCCACTGGGAATATACAAAGCGAACGAGAAGTCTGTAAATGGAACGCCGACACGGAAATAATATGATGTATGACGGCTCTCGTGAAACACTGGAGCTCAGCGGTTGTGTAAGTTCAATGGCGTGAAACTGCGCGGCAGCGGCGTTGGGAACTCTTGAAAGTCCGATTAGAACTTCGTTTGAACGCATTCGATTCACATTCATTCTCTTGTTTTGATTGGCCTACATGCGACCGAGCTACATTGTTCTCTGATACTCTCGTATGTCATTCCGAATGATAGTTGGATTCTTATATATTATTTCGTGAACCAAATTCATATATTGCACGTATTGAAATGACATACTTCATTTCTTGGCAGGATTTTCTTAGTATCCACATGATTCTGTACATATCCTTTTTAAACTTATCGCAATAATTTGCATGGTAAATCTAAAACAAAGTTATAGAAACCGTGGGAATGCGCCACACACGGAAACATTTTCCCCTCTAAGTATTATTACACACCATTTACTCAGATTTTAATCTTTCGAAAGCACGATCCGTCTCGGAGGAGGGGAAGTTTACATTGGTGGCCACTCTTTGCGGAAATGTGCAATAAATGCGCGCTCCCCCACTGAGATTTTCAAGCGAGATCCTATCTTCCATTGGATACCATCTCCACTTTGTTGCAGTGATACGCGCGGTCGTCGTGAACTATTTTCTCGAGGCTTCTGTTTCTCAGAACCGTGGGAGTGTATTGTTATGTGGAGAGTAAGTAAACTATCCTCGTCCATCAGACTGAAATTCTTTCCAATGTATATTGCCTGTTGTTAAGGAATCGTTTGCCACATACTAAGACAGACTAAACCTCATATTTAATAATGCGTACGTATTTTTTCATTGTAAGAAAATTAAATATGTTTTGTGAAAAAATTAACGAATTTTTGCATTTTGAAATTTTTACTCTGGTATTGAACGTCATTAAAAGCAATATCCGTCTGTGATTTGAGTATATCAAGTTTTGCGTAAATAAACCTGATATATTGAATTGCAATCTGATTGAATGTTACGAAATGCACCTGCAATATTTAGAAACTGTGTAATTCAATATATGTGATATTTGTCTAATTATTAACTCCAAATGATTAACTGTGTAGCAAAACAAGATTTAAACATGTTTTCGTGTGAAGCAACCATTCATAGTGCTATTTCGAGAGCGTTTTACGGCGTTTCACCGCTTCAGCGTGCACGTGGACCTCTGTTTCTGGATTTGGGGGTAATGAAAGCGACGTCAGGGGGCGGCATGCTTCTCGGGCGGGCGGATGGCTGGCGCGAAAGGGAAGCGCCCGGATCCCCGACGTCGCCACCCCCACACGTGCCCAAAGAGCCAATGCGGAGCTGTCAAGCAGTTGGAGCACACGAACATTGCAATGGAACATTGATTCTTTGCGGCGTAGGTTGACAAGATTGATCCTTCCGAAATCTTCCCATGACACCGAATTGTGCGGAATATCGGAGTTTCTTTAAATATAAACAAGTGGGTACCTTTGCAATATTTGACATAATTCATAGTATTAATATTCGCCTTTGCGCATCATTAATGTGAGTCTACCGCTATCTCTTTTTCCAATAGGTTGTATTCCGGTATGATTTGTCACAATCGATCAATCACCCTTTTAATACTTTCCGGCAATTGGCTGTTTCAGCTGCGATCCCTTCTCGCACGCCACGGTATAGAGTCGACTTTCGTTTTGAATTTTATTTCCTACCCAGTTGGCCCTTCAGGGCTTTCGGGGGTTATTATTTACAATCTACGTTACACGAACACTTAAGTCTACTTCACTTACATCAGGTGCACTTACTTGATCTGTTGCGCACTCTACCGACTTTTGCTGAAAGCAGCAAGACTGACGATGACGGCAAATCCGTCGAAAGCCGGCTATCTTAATAGAAATAATGTTGACGAAGACGACCGCTTTTATTTCTTCTCATAGGAACGTCAACAACACCACGTCAGAATTCCCACAATAAATCTTGACTCGTTTCGGTGTTCTATTTTCGACCCCAAAAAGTTGTAACCAGCGAATTTTGTTTGAGAATTTCAGATATGTTCATTCAATTTTATGATTCTAGTAACGTTTGATTGCCGAATTCTCTTTTCGAAATAGGATCATTGCAACCATAATAATTTACTAAATTTGGAAGTTTTCTCTCCGATATTACGTCACAAAAGTCCTACAATATGAAAACTAAAATGATTAAAATGACTTCCCTGACTATTATTGTAATTTGAAATAGCTATTTTGAAGGGAACGGAGCAAGTTTTCAATTGCAGGCGCAGTGTTTGTTGAGTTCGCCGATGGCTTGAATGGCCATGCACCTGCGTGAAAGGGTTGCGCGGTGTGGGCGGACGTGGCCCGTTTGGCGCTCGGCCGCCGGCGCCGGTGCCAGCGGCAACGCGAGGCGCTTATCGCGCGCGGCACGCGAGGCGACGCGGCGCGCGCCCCTCACCGTCACCTCTGCCGCCAATATTATCTCTGCCATCGCCGCCGCCGGCTGTTTTGTATTTCCCCTGCGTGATGCGTCACAAGTCACACTTGTTGTTGTCGCCTTGTTGGAAATGCGGTGGAATGAATGATGATGGGCCTGAGGTCGTGTGCCTCTTTTAAATGAGGAGACAACATTTTTTCGACACTTTGTTTTAATAGTGGTAAGGTTGGGAATCAGAAAACGAATCGGAAAGAGGTAATTAAGATGGTGGTGTCAAAAAGTCCAGTGATCGTTGAAAAGTGGTTATCTGTTAAGCGTAGACAAACATGGTTATACGTACTGATAATAAGAGATCAGAAAATAAATTATATGTAGATTACTTCTAACCGCCAATAAAATAATACAAAAATGAAAAGAGAGAGAGAGTACAGATGACAGTGAGCATTTTCCTGGTCGTTCCCAGTCGCACATGAAAATCACAGGAACTATTTTCAAGGGCGGTTGTTTTTATCACACAGTGATGTATTGATTTTGTGCTTGTATTTTGTATGAATTTTTGTATTAATCTATCCCTTTGTTGAGGAATCGAGAAGTGTAATGTAGCGACTTTCAAAGATTTTCGTAATGAAATAAAGCTTATGTTGTTAGCATTACGAGGGAAAAATCGAGTAGCCTTTCCTCCTTCGCACAGCCTTTGTGATGTGCACTTTAGGGATGAAGCACGTTGAATGGAGCTTCCAAGAATTTCATGCGATGCCCTGTCCGCGGAGTCAACAGTGGCCTGCCGCTGAAGCCCGGAGGTTGGGTGCGGCGCGGGTGCGCTGGCTCTTTCTGCGGGAGGAGGTGGAGGAGGCTAATCGTCGCGTTGAACCTCGACTAGTGCGGAGGGGGCTTGCTGCTTGATGCGATGTGTACGTAACCCGCCCAGTCTCCCTCCCACTCTCTATGTCTCTCTCTCTCTCTCTCTCCCTCCATCTCCCTATCACTTGTTCAAGATTGTGGCATTCAAGAACCTTTTTTGGAGAGTGCAAGATTTTCTGAATCAATTAAAATCATTTTTATTTTACATAATTTACATATGATAATATGTAAATGGCATAATATATTTTACTATTACTTCATATTTCTTACACTGTCGTTTTGTTTAGTAGTTTCAAAAATGTTAGTCTTTTACCAAGTCATATATTTTAGTAATTTAAATATATTTTAATATTTTTATGTGGAATCGGAACATCTAGATAGAAGAAAGAAAATAAATGTTTCTGGAATCATTTTCCTGTGAAACAAAGCGAAGGAATACAGCACCTCTATGACTTCCGGCTTGTCGCAATTGCTTGCCGGAATTCGCGTAATCGGAATCAAGAATGAACGCATATTTGAGAAGCAAAAGTAATCGCCACCACGTCCTTTCTCGTGTTTCGTAGGTCTCACGTGTACCTTGACATCTGACAAACATTTCCGCCGACAAACATTATATCGCTGTTTTCTCCTTGCCATTATTACGTTCTAGGTGAGAAGTGTATGAAAAAAAATCTAGTTATCGAGTATTTTCCCGCATCCAAGTATCGAGTTAGAAAAGCATAACAGAGATGTCTGAGACTTAGAAGATAACATGTTGACACATTGTGAGAACCTGTTTCTCTCGTACGGTCCGTGCTACATCTTTGGATACGCGTATTAGATTGAATGTACAGGAACATTATCAATAATCACAACACACTGCTCGAGATTTAATGGTCCAGCCACACTCTTGCAGACACTTTTACAACGTTGCTTTTCCACCTTTGCGTGTAGCTGACAGGACAATCTAATTGCAAGCTAATGACTTCCGTCTCTTCTCGTGCAATTCATTTTTTAATTCTATGAAATGTGCTTCATATGTCTATGGAACGAAAAGTAGAACTACTGTGGTAGAACGGTACTCAACTCGCGAAAATAGAACGAGTTCAGTTTGTCGTATTTCTCATATTATGTTTAATTTTTGAGAGGGAAAAAGACGAATAGCGAAATGGAAGATGAATAAAACAATTGAAGATGTAGAGGAATTTCCAAAGGGTCTACTTCATTATCACATCCGTCGGGAATGCAACGTTATAAAAAACTTGAGAAATGAAATATTCATTGAGCCATTTTATTTATAAAAAACTCCATTTTTAAATTCCCTCCGAGATTCATCTTTGGTTAAGTTTTTCCAATTTTGTACATTAAAGACCAAAATGTTAAACATAATTAATACATTATAATTTATTTTCAGTTACATACTTAATATTTATTTTTAAAAATTCACTTTCAAGTTCAGTACATATGCTCGATGATGGCCCCGAACTATATTTATTCTATTTTGAAAGTGTAATGTGTATAATGTTAAAGGCAACATGCCAATATGAGGGAATGCATTTTAAAACCGGGCATAAATAAATTGATAACCTTGGAAGAAGAGAATATCACGTTTTTAAGGGTGTGTCACTGTGCCGGAGAAGAAAGAAATTCACTTTTTGAGGGAGCTGGACGCAGGCAGTACCCGTTTCGACGGGGAGGAGGCGGGGCGGGGCGGGGCGGGGCGGGGCGGGGCGGGGCGGGGCGGGGCGGGGAGGCGCGCGAGTTGTAAATCTGCCGTTGACTGCGCCTGCGACAAGTCGGGCGGCAGTGCGCGGGCCGCATGCGGGCGGGAGGGCGGGCGGCTCATTACGGCGCCGGCCGCTGTGTGCCCAGCGCCCAACCCCGCCCTCTGCCCAGAGGCCCTTCCGGTGGGGCATGTGCTCCCCCACCCTCTCCACACACACACACACACACACACACACACACACACACAGGTCCGGTCCCTCCACGCCACGCTCCGCCCCGTCCCGTCTCGGATCTTGTCCCGCGCCGCCCCCTTCGCCCGTGCGCATTAGCTTTTGTGCTGCAGCGCCCTCTCCTCTGCACTGGACAGTTTCGTTCTGCTTCTCTTTGTGCTCGCGCCGCGCTTGCAAACCGGCTCTGCGCGCCCCGCCCGGGCACGAACCCACGGACTGCGCAGGTTCTTATGGACGCGAGGCGCTGCAGACTGAATCCAAACACCCGTTACTTTGCTGTTCTTCGGGAATACTCGTGTTGTAAATTGCGAAATGATTTTTCTTTAAATGTCTTTTACTTTTTATGGGTAAACCATTCAGACTTTAATACTCTGTATTTGACTCATAATAATGAAAATCGTGCGCTATGTAACGAGATGCAACCTGGAAGTTTCCTTAAGAACTGGGAATCGTGTTGATAGTACTTGATATCGAGTTACCTCATCTTGAGGTCTTCAAATGCGCAGGGATTTCCATTCATTGCTCCTATACCTTTTTTCAAAAGAATTATTTCCATCTTTCGATTTATTTTCTCTTATTACAGATTTCAAGTTAGTGTTGATGGTTGGGCGGAAACTACACGTAATGTTCGGAACCTCGCTACTAAGAACAGTTTTAATAACCCTTTCGACATTTAAGGAAAACCTGCCGACCCTTCTGTAATTCAGTGAGGCATTTTCTCTGTTTTGTAAATTTTATTCGTTTTTCTATTTTCTTCTTATCTCTCTTCCTCTTTTCACTTTTCCTGTTCTTTTCCTTTTCTTTTCTCTTCTCTTTCCACCTCGCTCTTTGTATCTTTCTCCTTCTCTTCTTTTCTCCTCCCTCCATTAAGTTTTCTCATCGACTTGCTTCTGCAACGTGCCTCTTTCTTTATGTTTTTAATCCATTCTTTCCTCTTTTTCTTCTCATATTCTCTTCTGTTCGTTCTGCCTCTGTGTTCGGCGCGGCGCGGCGCCCCGCCCCATCGCCCCATTCGCCGGTCACTGCGTGACGTCACATCCTCGCCTGCATGCGGGCGCCGCGCCGCCGCCCTTCACCATCGCGCGTCGGCACCCCCCGCCCCCGGCCCCGGCCCTGCCCCACGCCCCCCTCCCCCTCGCGGCTCCGGCTGCCAGCGCCACACTCCCCCCGCACCCACGCCAGGCGTTTGCTTCTCATGAACGCACCCTCTGGAACACTCTTCCAAACGTATTTCTTAACTTCTTGTGTGACGCGGCCTACACGTGTATTACTGCACGCTGTGAAAAAGAGACCGCCAATGAACATTTGAATGTTTTCTTGCCTCCGCGCGCATCGCCTACTATGGTCATTAGATACGTAAGTGTAGGTCACGTTTTATCACGGGGGCTGGCGATGTTGTCACCCAGCTGGATGATGAGCCCTGGCCCCGACCTGCACGTCAGCGTGCGGACTCTCCCCATACGGGTATCTCCCACGAGCGGGGCGCCGCCTCGGCCAGGACACGCTCTAAGATCCCTACTGGTTCCCGGGCATGTGCGTGTTAGTGTACGTGTGGGTGTATGTGTTAGTAAGATGTGAAGATGGGAGAGGAAGGAATGATCGCGCGCGGTCGTAGCACGGATATTCCAACATTCGCCTGGTATTGATCACAGAAACCATGGAAAACCACCGGTCCCCCGAGTATCCCGCCTGTATAATTATCCTCTAGACAGCGGCTGAACTCGGCCTATCTAGGAAACTAGTGACAAAAATTCTGCCAGCGTTTGGAATGTAATCCTATGACCTTGACAAACGCACTTCAGTGACATCATTGATGCCCACAGTCACCTCAACCGATTTGAATATTAGAATTTTGAATGGACGTGGCTCTTTAAATCGCAATGTTATTCGATTAGCAAACATATTTGTGTTTAAATGCGTGAAATTAACGTGGTGTATGTGGTTTAATGTATGTGTAGCATCATCAAGTATGTACCAGTCCAAGGCGGCGCAAGACATGGATGGGTGTGTTCACAGTGTTGTTGCGTGGTTGGTTTTTCACGCTATCACGCATCCCATTCGTAATCAGCTATGTCTTACCAACACACATTATCACCCACACCTACAGTAGAAAGAAACTGCAATCTGTCCATGTAATCACTTTCAGGAACAAAGAGCCCTTCAGGTGTCATTTCACTTCCTCACCTATGCTTAGTAATTATCATCTTCACCACCATCATAATCATTGTTCATGAGTATCAAATAGATTTCCAGATCGTTTGTTAAATCATATGCTTTTCGCCCTGCTCTAACAATAGGCAACTGCATCAAAAGAGTATTTGTAAAGCAGGATGAGCTAGTGCTAATTGACTACGAGATAATATAATTCAATTCCATGGAACTCGTTACCTGAATTAATATGCATGTTGAAATGTATAATTAATGCACAGTGATAATGCGAGCAAACTGGCCATCACGTTTCTGTGTAAACGGACCATTTATAAGAATAATTATTTCTCTCTTTCGTATGAGACAACACATGTACACGTATGGATTTATTGTAACGAATGAGTTTCTTACAGAACTAAGTTGCGTTCTAATCATAATTTCATTTTGAGTAGTATTGTTAATACTGCCAGTCAATCAATCCATCAATCCGTCGTGTACGGCTGACTTCCATAAGTGTCGGACCGTATTTTGGAGTGTTGCTCTTCCCTGCCGCTCTGCCGCGTAAGGGAAGAGTATGCGCGGTTGCCTTTACTCTCTCTCTCTCTCTCTCTCTCTCTCTCTCTCTCTCTTCGGATAATTTTCTTACTTGCCGACAAAAAAGAAAAACAAACGAACGGGTGAAGTTCCTGTCGCCCTGGCATCAGTTTGTAGTAATTGTGATTTATTGCTATTCTCATTATTTCTGTTCGTCATTTCAACGTATTCTTTCTGACCTTCCAGTTCTGGAATTTAATTTTTTAAGTTATATTGAATTGTGTTCTCGACAATGATGTTAGCGTACGTAGTAATAACACTGTTATTGTACGAATAGGATTTATTAGTGTTAGTGGTTGTATATAAGGGGTGACGTCGTGGGAACACAACAGCGATCACGAGCTTGCCTGCGACGCGGTGCCTGTAAGGCGCCGCGGTAATCCTGCGGCGCGGTGCCTGCAAGGCGCCGGTCTTGC